>CM077232.1:32704907-33184127 GCA_039654775.1 Spinibarbus caldwelli | reverse complement strand
AATTTTCTCTCACTGAGAAAGAAGCTTTTCAGCATCTGTGGCTTTGCGTTCTCTTCCTTTGCTTAGTTGCATAAACACAGCGTTTAGTGTTCTTAGAACCTCTAAAACATTATAATCTGTCTTCTGCATTGCAAATAAAATATAATTTCATGAGAAAGAAACATCTTTCATGTACTTGAGCTTTACTCTTAAAATTGCATTTATCAACTTTCTCTCACTGAGTAAGAAGTTTTCAGCATCTGTGGCCTTGCAATGTCTTCATTTGCTTAGTTGCACTAACACAGCGTTTAGTGTTCTTAGAAGCTCCAAAATAGTGATTCTGTTCATTGAAGCTCTAGCATAACTTGCTAGTCAAAACAGCTCTAACAACTAAAAATCTGTCTTCTGCATTGCAAATAACATTTCATTACATGAGAAAGCAACATCTTTCATGTACTTGAGCTTTACTCTTAAAATATCATTTATCAACTTTCTCTCACTGAGGAAGAAGTTTTTCAGCATCTGTGGCCTTGCAATGTCTTCATTTGCTTAGTTGCACTAACACAGCGTTTAGTGTTCTTAGAAGCTCCAAAATAGTGATTCTGTTCATTGAAGCTCTAATATAACTTGCTAGTCAAAACAGCTCTAACAACTGAAAATCTGTCTTCTGCATTGCAAATAAAATTTCATTTCATGAGAAAGAATAATCTTTCATGTCCTTGAGCTTTACTCTTAAAACTGCATTTATTAACTTTCTCTCACTGAGAAAGAAGCTTTTCAGCATCGGTGGTCTTGCAATGTCTTCATTTGCTTAGTTGCACTAACACAGCCTTTAGTGTTCTTAGAAGCTCCAAAATAGTGATTCTGTGCATTGAAGCTCCAACATAACTTGCTAGTGAAAACAGCTCTAACATCTGAAAATCTGTCATCTGCATTGCAAATAACATTTCATTTCATGAGAAAGAATAATCTTTCATGTACTTGAGCTTTACTCTTAAAATATCATTTATCAACTTTCTCTCAATGAGGAAGAAGTTTTTCAGCATCTGTGGCCTTGCAATGTCTTCATTTGCTTAGTTGCACTAACACAGCGTTTAGTGTTCTTAGAAGCTCCAAAATAGTGATTCTGTTCATTGAAGCTCTAACATAACTTGCTAGTCAAAACAGCTCTAACAACTGAAAATCTGTCTTCTGCATTGCAAATAAAATTTCATTTCATGAGAAAGAATAATCTTTCATGTACTTGAGCTTTACTCTTAAATTGCTTTTATCAACTTTCTCTCACTGAGAAAGAAGGTGTTAAGCATCTGTGGCCTTGCATTCTCTTCATTTACTTAGTTGGACTATCACAGCAATTAGTGTTCTTAGAAGCTCCAAAATAGTGATTCTGTGTATTGAAGCTCTACCATAACTTGCTAGTCAAAACAGCTCTAACAACTGAAAATCTGTCTTCTGCATTGCAAATAACATTTCTTTACATGAGAAAGCAACATCTTTCATGTACTTGAGCTTTACTCTTAAAATATCATTTATCAACTTTCTCTCACTGAGGAAGAAGTTTTTCAGCATCTGTGGCCTTGCAATGTCTTCATTTGCTTAGTTGCACTAACACAGCGTTTAGTGTTCTTAGAAGCTCCAAAATAGTGATTCTGTTCATTGAAGCTCTAACATAACTTGCTAGTCAAAACAGCTCTAACAACTGAAAATCTGTCTTCTGCATTGCAAATAAAATTTCATTTCATGAGAAAGAATAATCTTTCATGTCCTTGAGCTTTACTCTTAAAACTGCATTTATTAACTTTCTCTCACTGAGAAAGAAGCTTTTCAGCATCGGTGGCCTTGCAATGTCTTCATTTGCTTAGTTGCACTAACACAGCCTTTAGTGTTCTTAGAAGCTCCAAAATAGTGATTCTGTGCATTGAAGCTCCAACATAACTTGCTAGTGAAAACAGCTCTAACATCTGAAAATCTGTCATCTGCATTGCAAATAACAATTCATTTCATGAGAAAGAATAATCTTTCATGTACTTGAGCTTTACTCTTAAAATATCATTTATCAACTTTCTCTCACTGAGGAAGAAGTTTTTCAGCATCTGTGGCCTTGCAATGTCTTCATTTGCTTAGTTGCACTAACACAGCGTTTAGTGTTCTTAGAAGCTCCAAAATAGTGATTCTGTTCATTGAAGCTCTAACATAACTTGCTAGTCAAAACAGCTCTAACAACTGAAAATCTGTCTTCTGCATTGCAAATAACATTTCATTACATGAGAAAGCAACATCTTTCATGTACTTGAGCTTTAATCTTAAAATTGTATTAAGTAATTTTCTCTCACTGAGAAAGAAGCTTTTCAGCATCTGTGGCTTTGCGTTCTCTTCCTTTGCTTAGTTGCATAAACACAGCCTTTAGTGTTCTTAGAACCTCTAAAACATTATAATCTGTCTTCTGCATTGCAAATAACATATAATTTCATGAGAAAGAAACATCTTTCATGTACTTGAGCTTTACTCTTAAAATTGCATTTATTAACTTTCTCTCACTGAGTAAGAAGTTTTCAGCATCTGTGGCCTTGCAATGTCTTCATTTGCTTAGTTGCACTAACACAGCGTTTAGTGTTCTTAGAAGCTCCAAAATAGTGATTCTGTTCATTGAAGCTCTAGCATAACTTGCTAGTCAAAACAGCTCTAACAACTGAAAATCTGTCTTCTGCATTGCAAATAACATTTCATTACATGAGAAAGCAACATCTTTCATGTACTTGAGCTTTACTCTTAAAATATCATTTATCAACTTTCTCTCACTGAGGAAGAAGTTTTTCAGCATCTGTGGCCTTGCAATGTCTTCATTTGCATAGTTGCACTAACACAGCGTTTAGTGTTCTTAGAAGCTCCAAAATAGTGATTCTGTTCATTGAAGCTCTAATATAACTTGCTAGTCAAAACAGCTCTAACAACTGAAAATCTGTCTTCTGCATTGCAAATAAAATTTCATTTCATGAGAAAGAATAATCTTTCATGTCCTTGAGCTTTACTCTTAAAACTGCATTTATTAACTTTCTCTCACTGAGAAAGAAGCTTTTCAGCATCGGTGGTCTTGCAATGTCTTCATTTGCTTAGTTGCACTAACACAGCCTTTAGTGTTCTTAGAAGCTCCAAAATAGTGATTCTGTGCATTGAAGCTCCAACATAACTTGCTAGTGAAAACAGCTCTAACATCTGAAAATCTGTCATCTGCATTGCAAATAACATTTCATTTCATGAGAAAGAATAATCTTTCATGTACTTGAGCTTTACTCTTAAAATATCATTTATCAACTTTCTCTCAATGAGGAAGAAGTTTTTCAGCATCTGTGGCCTTGCAATGTCTTCATTTGCTTAGTTGCACTAACACAGCGTTTAGTGTTCTTAGAAGCTCCAAAATAGTGATTCTGTGCATTGAAGCTCCAACATAACTTGCTAGTGAAAACAGCTCTAACATCTGAAAATCTGTCTTCTGCATTGCAAATAACATTTCATTTCATGAGAAAGAATAATCTTTCATGTACTTGAGCTTTACTCTTAAAATTGCTTTTATCAACTTTCTCTCACTGAGAAAGAAGGTGTTAAGCATCTGTGGCCTTGCATTCTCTTCATTTACTTAGTTGGACTATCACAGCAATTAGTGTTCTTAGAAGCTCCAAAATAGTGATTCTGTGTATTGAAGCTCTACCATAACTTGCTAGTCAAAACAGCTCTAACAACTGAAAATCTGTCTTCTGCATTGCAAATAACATTTCTTTACATGAGAAAGCAACATCTTTCATGTACTTGAGCTTTACTCTTAAAATATCATTTATCAACTTTCTCTCACTGAGGAAGAAGTTTTTCAGCATCTGTGGCCTTGCAATGTCTTCATTTGCTTAGTTGCACTAACACAGCGTTTAGTGTTCTTAGAAGCTCCAAAATAGTGATTCTGTTCATTGAAGCTCTAACATAACTTGCTAGTCAAAACAGCTCTAACAACTGAAAATCTGTCTTCTGCATTGCAAATAAAATTTCATTTCATGAGAAAGAATAATCTTTCATGTCCTTGAGCTTTACTCTTAAAACTGCATTTATTAACTTTCTCTCACTGAGAAAGAAGCTTTTCAGCATCGGTGGCCTTGCAATGTCTTCATTTGCTTAGTTGCACTAACACAGCCTTTAGTGTTCTTAGAAGCTCCAAAATAGTGATTCTGTGCATTGAAGCTCCAACATAACTTGCTAGTGAAAACAGCTCTAACATCTGAAAATCTGTCATCTGCATTGCAAATAACAATTCATTTCATGAGAAAGAATAATCTTTCATGTACTTGAGCTTTACTCTTAAAATATCATTTATCAACTTTCTCTCACTGAGGAAGAAGTTTTTCAGCATCTGTGGCCTTGCAATGTCTTCATTTGCTTAGTTGCACTAACACAGCGTTTAGTGTTCTTAGAAGCTCCAAAATAGTGATTCTGTTCATTGAAGCTCTAACATAACTTGCTAGTCAAAACAGCTCTAACAACTGAAAATCTGTCTTCTGCATTGCAAATAACATTTCATTACATGAGAAAGCAACATCTTTCATGTACTTGAGCTTTAATCTTAAAATTGTATTAAGTAATTTTCTCTCACTGAGAAAGAAGCTTTTCAGCATCTGTGGCTTTGCGTTCTCTTCCTTTGCTTAGTTGCATAAACACAGCCTTTAGTGTTCTTAGAACCTCTAAAACATTATAATCTGTCTTCTGCATTGCAAATAACATATAATTTCATGAGAAAGAAACATCTTTCATGTACTTGAGCTTTACTCTTAAAATTGCATTTATTAACTTTCTCTCACTGAGTAAGAAGTTTTCAGCATCTGTGGCCTTGCAATGTCTTCATTTGCTTAGTTGCACTAACACAGCGTTTAGTGTTCTTAGAAGCTCCAAAATAGTGATTCTGTTCATTGAAGCTCTAGCATAACTTGCTAGTCAAAACAGCTCTAACAACTGAAAATCTGTCTTCTGCATTGCAAATAACATTTCATTACATGAGAAAGCAACATCTTTCATGTACTTGAGCTTTACTCTTAAAATATCATTTATCAACTTTCTCTCACTGAGGAAGAAGTTTTTCAGCATCTGTGGCCTTGCAATGTCTTCATTTGCATAGTTGCACTAACACAGCGTTTAGTGTTCTTAGAAGCTCCAAAATAGTGATTCTGTTCATTGAAGCTCTAATATAACTTGCTAGTCAAAACAGCTCTAACAACTGAAAATCTGTCTTCTGCATTGCAAATAAAATTTCATTTCATGAGAAAGAATAATCTTTCATGTCCTTGAGCTTTACTCTTAAAACTGCATTTATTAACTTTCTCTCACTGAGAAAGAAGCTTTTCAGCATCGGTGGTCTTGCAATGTCTTCATTTGCTTAGTTGCACTAACACAGCCTTTAGTGTTCTTAGAAGCTCCAAAATAGTGATTCTGTGCATTGAAGCTCCAACATAACTTGCTAGTGAAAACAGCTCTAACATCTGAAAATCTGTCATCTGCATTGCAAATAACATTTCATTTCATGAGAAAGAATAATCTTTCATGTACTTGAGCTTTACTCTTAAAATATCATTTATCAACTTTCTCTCAATGAGGAAGAAGTTTTTCAGCATCTGTGGCCTTGCAATGTCTTCATTTGCTTAGTTGCACTAACACAGCGTTTAGTGTTCTTAGAAGCTCCAAAATAGTGATTCTGTGCATTGAAGCTCCAACATAACTTGCTAGTGAAAACAGCTCTAACATCTGAAAATCTGTCTTCTGCATTGCAAATAACATTTCATTTCATGAGAAAGAATAATCTTTCATGTACTTGAGCTTTACTCTTAAAATTGCTTTTATCAACTTTCTCTCACTGAGAAAGAAGGTGTTAAGCATCTGTGGCCTTGCATTCTCTTCATTTACTTAGTTGGACTATCACAGCAATTAGTGTTCTTAGAAGCTCCAAAATAGTGATTCTGTGTATTGAAGCTCTACCATAACTTGCTAGTCAAAACAGCTCTAACAACTGAAAATCTGTCTTCTGCATTGCAAATAACATTTCATTACATGAGAAAGCAACATCTTTCATGTACTTGAGCTTTACTCTTAAAATTGCATTTATCAACTTTCTCTTACTGAGAAAGAAGCTTTTCAGCATCTGTGGCCTTGCAATGTCTTCATTTGCTTAGTTGCACTAACACAGCCTTTAGTGTTCTTAGAAGCTCCAAAATAGTGATTCTGTTCATTGAAGCTCTAGCATAACTTGCTAGTCAAAACAGCTCTAACAACTGAAAATCTGTCTTCTGCATTGCAAATAACATTTCTTTACATGAGAAAGCAACATCTTTCATGTACTTGAGCTTTACTCTTAAAATATCATTTATCAACTTTCTCTCACTGAGGAAGAAGTTTTTCAGCATCTGTGGCCTTGCAATGTCTTCATTTGCTTAGTTGCACTAACACAGCCTTTAGTGTTCTTAGAAGCTCCAAAATAGTGATTCTGTGCATTGAAGCTCCAACATAACTTGCTAGTGAAAACAGCTCTAACATCTGAAAATCTGTCATCTGCATTGCAAATAACATTTCATTTCATGAGAAAGAATAATCTTTCATGTACTTGAGCTTTACTCTTAAAATATCATTTATCAACTTTCTCTCACTGAGGAAGAAGTTTTTCAGCATCTGTGGCCTTGCAATGTCTTCATTTGCTTAGTTGCACTAACACAGCGTTTAGTGTTCTTAGAAGCTCCAAAATAGTGATTCTGTTCATTGAAGCTCTAACATAACTTGCTAGTCAAAACAGCTCTAACAACTGAAAATCTGTCTTCTGCATTGCAAATAACATTTCATTACATGAGAAAGCAACATCTTTCATGTACTTGAGCTTTAATCTTAAAATTGTATTAAGTAATTTTCTCTCACTGAGAAAGAAGCTTTTCAGCATCTGTGGCTTTGCGTTCTCTTCCTTTGCTTAGTTGCATAAACACAGCCTTTAGTGTTCTTAGAACCTCTAAAACATTATAATCTGTCTTCTGCATTGCAAATAAAATATAATTTCATGAGAAAGAAACATCTTTCATGTACTTGAGCTTTACTCTTAAAATTGCATTTAACAACTTTCTCTCACTGAGTAAGAAGTTTTCAGCATCTGTGGCCTTGCAATGTCTTCATTTGCTTAGTTGCACTAACACAGCGTTTAGTGTTCTTAGAAGCTCCAAAATAGTGATTCTGTTCATTGAAGCTCTAATATAACTTGCTAGTCAAAACAGCTCTAACAACTGAAAATCTGTCTTCTGCATTGCAAATAAAATTTCATTTCATGAGAAAGAATAATCTTTCATGTCCTTGAGCTTTACTCTTAAAACTGCATTTATTAACTTTCTCTCACTGAGAAAGAAGCTTTTCAGCATCGGTGGTCTTGCAATGTCTTCATTTGCTTAGTTGCACTAACACAGCCTTTAGTGTTCTTAGAAGCTCCAAAATAGTGATTCTGTGCATTGAAGCTCCAACATAACTTGCTAGTGAAAACAGCTCTAACATCTGAAAATCTGTCATCTGCATTGCAAATAACATTTCATTTCATGAGAAAGAATAATCTTTCATGTACTTGAGCTTTACTCTTAAAATTGCTTTTATCAACTTTCTCTCACTGAGAAAGAAGGTGTTAAGCATCTGTGGCCTTGCATTCTCTTCATTTACTTAGTTGGACTATCACAGCAATTAGTGTTCTTAGAAGCTCCAAAATAGTGATTCTGTGTATTGAAGCTCTACCATAACTTGCTAGTCAAAACAGCTCTAACAACTGAAAATCTGTCTTCTGCATTGCAAATAACATTTCATTACATGAGAAAGCAACATCTTTCATGTACTTGAGCTTTACTCTTAAAATTGCATTTATCAACTTTCTCTTACTGAGAAAGAAGCTTTTCAGCATCTGTGGCCTTGCAATGTCTTCATTTGCTTAGTTTCACTAACACAGCCTTTAGTGTTCTTAGAAGCTCCAAAATAGTGATTCTGTTCATTGAAGCTCTAGCATAACTTGCTAGTCAAAACAGCTCTAACAACTGAAAATCTGTCTTCTGCATTGCAAATAACATTTCTTTACATGAGAAAGCAACATCTTTCATGTACTTGAGCTTTACTCTTAAAATATCATTTATCAACTTTCTCTCACTGAGGAAGAAGTTTTTCAGCATCTGTGGCCTTGCAATGTCTTCATTTGCTTAGTTGCACTAACACAGCCTTTAGTGTTCTTAGAAGCTCCAAAATAGTGATTCTGTGCATTGAAGCTCCAACATAACTTGCTAGTGAAAACAGCTCTAACATCTGAAAATCTGTCATCTGCATTGCAAATAACATTTCATTTCATGAGAAAGAATAATCTTTCATGTACTTGAGCTTTACTCTTAAAATATCATTTATCAACTTTCTCTCACTGAGGAAGAAGTTTTTCAGCATCTGTGGCCTTGCAATGTCTTCATTTGCTTAGTTGCACTAACACAGCCTTTAGTGTTCTTAGAAGCTCCAAAATAGTGATTCTGTGCATTGAAGCTCCAACATAACTTGCTAGTGAAAACAGCTCTAACATCTGAAAATCTGTCATCTGCATTGCAAATAACATTTCATTTCATGAGAAAGAATAATCTTTCATGTACTTGAGCTTTACTCTTAAAATATCATTTATCAACTTTCTCTCACTGAGGAAGAAGTTTTTCAGCATCTGTGGCCTTGCAATGTCTTCATTTGCTTAGTTGCACTAACACAGCGTTTAGTGTTCTTAGAAGCTCCAAAATAGTGATTCTGTTCATTGAAGCTCTAACATAACTTGCTAGTCAAAACAGCTCTAACAACTGAAAATCTGTCTTCTGCATTGCAAATAACATTTCATTACATGAGAAAGCAACATCTTTCATGTACTTGAGCTTTAATCTAAAAATTGCATTAAGTAATTTTCTCTCACTGAGAAAGAAGCTTTTCAGCATCTGTGGCTTTGCGTTCTCTTCCTTTGCTTAGTTGCATAAACACAGCGTTTAGTGTTCTTAGAAGCTCCAAAATAGTGATTCTGTTCATTGAAGCTCTAATATAACTTGCTAGTCAAAACAGCTCTAACAACTGAAAATCTGTCTTCTGCATTGCAAATAAAATTTCATTTCATGAGAAAGAATAATCTTTCATGTCCTTGAGCTTTACTCTTAAAACTGCATTTATTAACTTTCTCTCACTGAGAAAGAAGCTTTTCAGCATCGGTGGTCTTGCAATGTCTTCATTTGCTTAGTTGCACTAACACAGTCTTTAGTGTTCTTAGAAGCTCCAAAATAGTGATTCTGTGCATTGAAGCTCCAACATAACTTGCTAGTGAAAACAGCTCTAACATCTGAAAATCTGTCATCTGCATTGCAAATAACATTTCATTTCATGAGAAAGAATAATCTTTCATGTACTTGAGCTTTACTCTTAAAATATCATTTATCAACTTTCTCTCAATGAGGAAGAAGTTTTTCAGCATCTGTGGCCTTGCAATGTCTTCATTTGCTTAGTTGCACTAACACAGCGTTTAGTGTTCTTAGAAGCTCCAAAATAGTGATTCTGTGCATTGAAGCTCCAACATAACTTGCTAGTGAAAACAGCTCTAACATCTGAAAATCTGTCTTCTGCATTGCAAATAACATTTCATTTCATGAGAAAGAATAATCTTTCATGTACTTGAGCTTTACTCTTAAAATTGCTTTTATCAACTTTCTCTCACTGAGAAAGAAGGTGTTAAGCATCTGTGGCCTTGCATTCTCTTCATTTACTTAGTTGGACTATCACAGCAATTAGTGTTCTTAGAAGCTCCAAAATAGTGATTCTGTGTATTGAAGCTCTACCATAACTTGCTAGTCAAAACAGCTCTAACAACTGAAAATCTGTCTTCTGCATTGCAAATAACATTTCATTACATGAGAAAGCAACATCTTTCATGTACTTGAGCTTTACTCTTAAAATTGCATTTATCAACTTTCTCTTACTGAGAAAGAAGCTTTTCAGCATCTGTGGCCTTGCAATGTCTTCATTTGCTTAGTTGCACTAACACAGCCTTTAGTGTTCTTAGAAGCTCCAAAACAGTGATTCTGTTCATTGAAGCTCTAGCATAACTTGCTAGTCAAAACAGCTCTAACATCTGAAAATCTGTCATCTGCATTGCAAATAACATTTCATTTCATGAGAAAGAATAATCTTTCATGTACTTGAGCTTTACTCTTAAAATATCATTTATCAACTTTCTCTCACTGAGGAAGAAGTTTTTCAGCATCTGTGGCCTTGCAATGTCTTCATTTGCTTAGTTGCACTAACACAGCGTTTAGTGTTCTTAGAAGCTCCAAAATAGTGATTCTGTTCATTGAAGCTCTAACATAACTTGCTAGTCAAAACAGCTCTAACAACTGAAAATCTGTCTTCTGCATTGCAAATAACATTTCATTACATGAGAAAGCAACATCTTTCATGTACTTGAGCTTTAATCTTAAAATTGTATTAAGTAATTTTCTCTCACTGAGAAAGAAGCTTTTCAGCATCTGTGGCTTTGCGTTCTCTTCCTTTGCTTAGTTGCATAAACACAGCCTTTAGTGTTCTTAGAACCTCTAAAACATTATAATCTGTCTTCTGCATTGCAAATAAAATATAATTTCATGAGAAAGAAACATCTTTCATGTACTTGAGCTTTACTCTTAAAATTGCATTTAACAACTTTCTCTCACTGAGTAAGAAGTTTTCAGCATCTGTGGCCTTGCAATGTCTTCATTTGCTTAGTTGCACTAACACAGCGTTTAGTGTTCTTAGAAGCTCCAAAATAGTGATTCTGTTCATTGAAGCTCTAGCATAACTTGCTAGTCAAAACAGCTCTAACAACTGAAAATCTGTCTTCTGCATTGCAAATAACATTTCATTACATGAGAAAGCAACATCTTTCATGTACTTGAGCTTTACTCTTAAAATATCATTTATCAACTTTCTCTCACTGAGGAAGAAGTTTTTCAGCATCTGTGGCCTTGCAATGTCTTCATTTGCTTAGTTGCACTAACACAGCGTTTAGTGTTCTTAGAAGCTCCAAAATAGTGATTCTGTTCATTGAAGCTCTAATATAACTTGCTAGTCAAAACAGCTCTAACAACTGAAAATCTGTCTTCTGCATTGCAAATAAAATTTCATTTCATGAGAAAGAATAATCTTTCATGTCCTTGAGCTTTACTCTTAAAACTGCATTTATTAACTTTCTCTCACTGAGAAAGAAGCTTTTCAGCATCGGTGGTCTTGCAATGTCTTCATTTGCTTAGTTGCACTAACACAGCCTTTAGTGTTCTTAGAAGCTCCAAAATAGTGATTCTGTGCATTGAAGCTCCAACATAACTTGCTAGTGAAAACAGCTCTAACATTCTGAAAATCTGTCATCTGCATTGCAAATAACATTTCATTTCATGAGAAAGAATAATCTTTCATGTACTTGAGCTTTACTCTTAAAATTGCTTTTATAAACTTTCTCTCACTGAGAAAGAAGGTGTTAAGCATCTGTGGCCTTGCATTCTCTTCATTTACTTAGTTGGACTATCACAGCAATTAGTGTTCTTAGAAGCTCCAAAATAGTGATTCTGTGTATTGAAGCTCTACCATAACTTGCTAGTCAAAACAGCTCTAAACAACTGAAAATCTGTCTTCTGCATTGCAAATAACATTTCATTACATGAGAAAGCAACATCTTTCATGTACTTGAGCTTTACTCTTAAAATTGCATTTATCAACTTTCTCTTACTGAGAAAGAAGCTTTTCAGCATCTGTGGCCTTGCAATGTCTTCATTTGCTTAGTTGCACTAACACAGCCTTTAGTGTTCTTAGAAGCTCCAAAATAGTGATTCTGTTCATTGAAGCTCTAGCATAACTTGCTAGTCAAAACAGCTCTAACAACTGAAAATCTGTCTTCTGCATTGCAAATAACATTTCTTTACATGAGAAAGCAACATCTTTCATGTACTTGAGCTTTACTCTTAAAATATCATTTATCAACTTTCTCTCACTGAGGAAGAAGTTTTTCAGCATCTGTGGCCTTGCAATGTCTTCATTTGCTTAGTTGCACTAACACAGCCTTTAGTGTTCTTAGAAGCTCCAAAATAGTGATTCTGTGCATTGAAGCTCCAACATAACTTGCTAGTGAAAACAGCTCTAACATCTGAAAATCTGTCATCTGCATTGCAAATAACATTTCATTTCATGAGAAAGAATAATCTTTCATGTACTTGAGCTTTACTCTTAAAATATCATTTATCAACTTTCTCTCACTGAGGAAGAAGTTTTTCAGCATCTGTGGCCTTGCAATGTCTTCATTTGCTTAGTTGCACTAACACAGCCTTTAGTGTTCTTAGAAGCTCCAAAATAGTGATTCTGTGCATTGAAGCTCCAACATAACTTGCTAGTGAAAACAGCTCTAACATCTGAAAATCTGTCATCTGCATTGCAAATAACATTTCATTTCATGAGAAAGAATAATCTTTCATGTACTTGAGCTTTACTCTTAAAATATCATTTATCAACTTTCTCTCACTGAGGAAGAAGTTTTTCAGCATCTGTGGCCTTGCAATGTCTTCATTTGCTTAGTTGCACTAACACAGCGTTTAGTGTTCTTAGAAGCTCCAAAATAGTGATTCTGTTCATTGAAGCTCTAACATAACTTGCTAGTCAAAACAGCTCTAACAACTGAAAATCTGTCTTCTGCATTGCAAATAACATTTCATTACATGAGAAAGCAACATCTTTCATGTACTTGAGCTTTAATCTAAAAATTGCATTAAGTAATTTTCTCTCACTGAGAAAGAAGCTTTTCAGCATCTGTGGCTTTGCGTTCTCTTCCTTTGCTTAGTTGCATAAACACAGCGTTTAGTGTTCTTAGAAGCTCCAAAATAGTGATTCTGTTCATTGAAGCTCTAATATAACTTGCTAGTCAAAACAGCTCTAACAACTGAAAATCTGTCTTCTGCATTGCAAATAAAATTTCATTTCATGAGAAAGAATAATCTTTCATGTCCTTGAGCTTTACTCTTAAAACTGCATTTATTAACTTTCTCTCACTGAGAAAGAAGCTTTTCAGCATCGGTGGTCTTGCAATGTCTTCATTTGCTTAGTTGCACTAACACAGCCTTTAGTGTTCTTAGAAGCTCCAAAATAGTGATTCTGTGCATTGAAGCTCCAACATAACTTGCTAGTGAAAACAGCTCTAACATCTGAAAATCTGTCTTCTGCATTGCAAATAACATTTCATTTCATGAGAAAGAATAATCTTTCATGTACTTGAGCTTTACTCTTAAAATTGCTTTTATCAACTTTCTCTCACTGAGAAAGAAGGTGTTAAGCATCTGTGGCCTTGCATTCTCTTCATTTACTTAGTTGGACTATCACAGCAATTAGTGTTCTTAGAAGCTCCAAAATAGTGATTCTGTGTATTGAAGCTCTACCATAACTTGCTAGTCAAAACAGCTCTAACAACTGAAAATCTGTCTTCTGCATTGCAAATAACATTTCATTACATGAGAAAGCAACATCTTTCATGTACTTGAGCTTTACTCTTAAAATTGCATTTATCAACTTTCTCTTACTGAGAAAGAAGCTTTTCAGCATCTGTGGCCTTGCAATGTCTTCATTTGCTTAGTTGCACTAACACAGCCTTTAGTGTTCTTAGAAGCTCCAAAATAGTGATTCTGTTCATTGAAGCTCTAGCATAACTTGCTAGTCAAAACAGCTCTAACAACTGAAAATCTGTCTTCTGCATTGCAAATAACATTTCTTTACATGAGAAAGCAACATCTTTCATGTACTTGAGCTTTACTCTTAAAATATCATTTATCAACTTTCTCTCACTGAGGAAGAAGTTTTTCAGCATCTGTGGCCTTGCAATGTCTTCATTTGCTTAGTTGCACTAACACAGCCTTTAGTGTTCTTAGAAGCTCCAAAATAGTGATTCTGTGCATTGAAGCTCCAACATAACTTGCTAGTGAAAACAGCTCTAACATCTGAAAATCTGTCATCTGCATTGCAAATAAAATTTCATTTCATGAGAAAGAATAATCTTTCATGTACTTGAGCTTTACTCTTAAAATATCATTTATCAACTTTCTCTCACTGAGGAAGAAGTTTTTCAGCATCTGTGGCCTTGCAATGTCTTCATTTGCTTAGTTGCACTAACACAGCGTTTAGTGTTCTTAGAAGCTCCAAAATAGTGATTCTGTTCATTGAAGCTCTAACATAACTTGCTAGTCAAAACAGCTCTAACAACTGAAAATCTGTCTTCTGCATTGCAAATAACATTTCATTTCATGAGAAAGAATAATCTTTCATGTACTTGAGCTTTACTCTTAAAATATTATTTATCAACTTTCTCTCACTGAGGAAGAAGTTTTTCAGCATCTGTGGCCTTGCAATGTCTTCATTTGCTTAGTTGCACTAACACAGTGTTTAGTGTTCTTAGAAGCTCCAAAATAGTGATTCTGTTCATTGAAGCTCTAACATAACTTGCTAGTCAAAACAGCTCTAACAACTGAAAATCAGTCTTCTGCATTGCAAATAACATTTCATTACATGAGAAAGCAACATCTTTCATGTACTTGAGCTTTAATCTAAAAATTGCATTAAGTAATTTTCTCTCACTGAGAAAGAAGCTTTTCAGCATCTGTGGCTTTGCGTTCTCTTCCTTTGCTTAGTTGCATAAACACAGCGTTTAGTGTTCTTAGAAGCTCCAAAATAGTGATTCTGTTCATTGAAGCTCTAATATAACTTGCTAGTCAAAACAGCTCTAACAACTGAAAATCTGTCTTCTGCATTGCAAATAAAATTTCATTTCATGAGAAAGAATAATCTTTCATGTCCTTGAGCTTTACTCTTAAAACTGCATTTATTAACTTTCTCTCACTGAGAAAGAAGCTTTTCAGCATCGGTGGTCTTGCAATGTCTTCATTTGCTTAGTTGCACTAACACAGCCTTTAGTGTTCTTAGAAGCTCCAAAATAGTGATTCTGTGCATTGAAGCTCCAAAATAACTTGCTAGTGAAAACAGCTCTAACATCTGAAAATCTGTCATCTGCATTGCAAATAACATTTCATTTCATGAGAAAGAATAATCTTTCATGTACTTGAGCTTTACTCTTAAAATATCATTTATCAACTTTCTCTCAATGAGGAAGAAGTTTTTCAGCATCTGTGGCCTTGCAATGTCTTCATTTGCTTAGTTGCACTAACACAGCCTTTAGTGTTCTTAGAAGCTCCAAAATAGTGATTCTGTGCATTGAAGCTCCAACATAACTTGCTAGTGAAAACAGCTCTAACATCTGAAAATCTGTCATCTGCATTGCAAATAACATTTCATTTCATGAGAAAGAATAATCTTTCATGTACTTGAGCTTTACTCTTAAAATATCATTTATCAACTTTCTCTCACTGAGGAAGAAGTTTTTCAGCATCTGTGGCCTTGCAATGTCTTCATTTGCTTAGTTGCACTAACACAGCGTTTAGTGTTCTTAGAAGCTCCAAAATAATGATTCTGTTCATTGAAGCTCTAACATAACTTGCTAGTCAAAACAGCTCTAACAACTGAAAATCTGTCTTCTGCATTGCAAATAAAATTTCATTTCATGAGAAAGAATAATCTTTCATGTCTTTGAGCTTTACTCTTAAAACTGCATTTATTAACTTTCTCTCACTGAGAAAGAAGCTGTTCAGCATCTGTGGCTTTGCATTCTCTTCTTTTGCTTAGTTGCACTAAACACAGCCTTTCGTGTTCTTAGAACCTCTAAAACATGATAATCTGTCTTCTGCATTGCAAATAAAATTTAATTTCATGAGAAAGAAACATCTTTCATGTACTTGAGCTTTACTCTTAAAATTGCATTTATCAACTTTCTCTCACTGAGAAAGAAGCTTTTCAGCATCGGTGGCCATGCAATGTCTTCATTTGCTTAGTTGCACTAACACAGCCTTTAGTGTTCTTAGAAGCTCCAAAATAGTGATTCTGTGAATTGAAGCTCCAACATAACTTGCTAGTGAAAACAGCTCTAACATCTGAAAATCTGTCTTCTGCATTGCAAATAACATTTCATTTCATGAGAAAGAATAATCTTTCATGTACTTGAGCTTTACTCTTAAAATTGCTTTTATCAACTTTCTCTCACTGAGAAAGAAGGTGTTAAGCATCTGTGGCCTTGCATTCTCTCCATTTACTTAGTTGGACTATCACAGCAATTAGTGTTCTTAGAAGCTACACAATAGTGATTCTGTGCATTGAGGCTCTAACACAACTTGCTAGTCAAAAAAGCTCTAACACCTGAAAATCTGTCTTCTGCATTGCAAATAACATTTCATTACATGAGAAAGCAACATCTTTCATGTACTTGAGCTTTAATCTTAAAATATCATTTATCAACTTTCTCTCACTGAGGAAGAAGTTTTTCAGCATCTGTGGTCTTGCAATGTCTTCATTTGCTTAGTTGCACTAACACAGCGTTTAGTGTACTTAGAAGCTCCAAAATAGTGATTCTGTTCATTGAAGCTCTAACATAACTTGCTAGTCAAAACAGCTCTAACAACTGAAAATCTGTCTTCTGCATTGCAAATAAAATTTCATTACATGAGAAAGCAACATCTTTCATGTACGTGAACTTTACTCTTAAAATATCATTTATCAACTTTCTCTCACTGAGGAAGAAGTTTTTCAGCATCTGTGGCCTTGCAATGTCTTCATTTGCTTAGTTGCACTAACACAGCGTTCAGTGTTCTTAGAAGCTCCAAAATAGTGATTCTGTTCATTGAAGCTCTAACATAACTTGCTAGTCAAAACAGCTCTAACAACTGAAAATCTGTCCTCTTCATTGCAAATAAAATTTCATTTCATGAGAAAGAATAATCTTTCATGTCTTTGAGCTTTACTCTTAAAACTGCATTTATTAACTTTCTCTTACTGAGAAAGAAGCTGTTCAGCATCTGTGGCTTTGCATTCTCTTCTTTTGCTTAGTTGCACTAAACACAGCCTTTCGTGTTCTTAGAACCTCTAAAACATGATAATCTGTCTTCTACATTGCAAATAAAATTTAATTTCATGAGAAAGAAACATCTTTCATGTACTTGAGCTTTACTCTTAAAATTGCATTTATCAACTTTCTCTCACTGAGAAAGAAGGTGTTAAGCATCTGTGGCCTTGCATTCTCTTCATTTACTTAGTTGGACTATCACAGCAATTAGTGTTCTTAGAAGCTCCAAAATAGTGATTCTGTGTATTGAAGCTCTACCATAACTTGCTAGTCAAAACAGCTCTAACAACTGAAAATCTGTCTTCTGCATTGCAAATAACATTTCATTACATGAGAAAGCAACATCTTTCATGTACTTGAGCTTTACTCTTAAAATTGCATTTATCAACTTTCTCTCACTGAGGAAGAAGTTTTTCAGCATCTGTGGCCTTGCAATGTCTTCATTTGCTTAGTTGCACTAACACAGCCTTTAGTGTTCTTAGAAGCTCCAAAATAGTGATTCTGTGCATTGAAGCTCCAACATAACTTGCTAGTGAAAACAGCTCTAACATCTGAAAATCTGTCATCTGCATTGCAAATAACATTTCATTTCATGAGAAAGAATAATCTTTCATGTACTTGAGCTTTACTCTTAAAATATCATTTATCAACTTTCTCTCACTGAGGAAGAAGTTTTTCAGCATCTGTGGCCTTGCAATGTCTTCATTTGCTTAGTTGCACTAACACAGCGTTTAGTGTTCTTAGAAGCTCCAAAATAGTGATTCTGTTCATTGAAGCTCTAACATAACTTGCTAGTCAAAACAGCTCTAACAACTGAAAATCTGTCTTCTGCATTGCAAATAACATTTCATTACATGAGAAAGCAACATCTTTCATGTACTTGAGCTTTAATCTTAAAATTGCATTAAGTAATTTTCTCTCACTGAGAAAGAAGCTTTTCAGCATCTGTGGCTTTGCGTTCTCTTCCTTTGCTTAGTTGCATAAACACAGCGTTTAGTGTTCTTAGAAGCTCCAAAATAGTGATTCTGTTCATTGAAGCTCTAATATAACTTGCTAGTCAAAACAGCTCTAACAACTGAAAATCTGTCTTCTGCATTGCAAATAAAATTTCATTTCATGAGAAAGAATAATCTTTCATGTCCTTGAGCTTTACTCTTAAAACTGCATTTATTAACTTTCTCTCACTGAGAAAGAAGCTTTTCAGCATCGGTGGTCTTGCAATGTGTTCATTTGCTTAGTTGCACTAACACAGCCTTTAGTGTTCTTAGAAGCTCCAAAATAGTGATTCTGTGCATTGAAGCTCCAAAATAACTTGCTAGTGAAAACAGCTCTAACATCTGAAAATCTGTCATCTGCATTGCAAATAACATTTCATTTCATGAGAAAGAATAATCTTTCATGTACTTGAGCTTTACTCTTAAAATATCATTTATCAACTTTCTCTCAATGAGGAAGAAGTTTTTCAGCATCTGTGGCCTTGCAATGTCTTCATTTGCTTAGTTGCACTAACACAGCCTTTAGTGTTCTTAGAAGCTCCAAAATAGTGATTCTGTGCATTGAAGCTCCAACATAACTTGCTAGTGAAAACAGCTCTAACATCTGAAAATCTGTCATCTGCATTGCAAATAACATTTCATTTCATGAGAAAGAATAATCTTTCATGTACTTGAGCTTTACTCTTAAAATATCATTTATCAACTTTCTCTCACTGAGGAAGAAGTTTTTCAGCATCTGTGGCCTTGCAATGTCTTCATTTGCTTAGTTGCACTAACACAGCGTTTAGTGTTCTTAGAAGCTCCAAAATAATGATTCTGTTCATTGAAGCTCTAACATAACTTGCTAGTCAAAACAGCTCTAACAACTGAAAATCTGTCTTCTGCATTGCAAATAAAATTTCATTTCATGAGAAAGAATAATCTTTCATGTCTTTGAGCTTTACTCTTAAAACTGCATTTATTAACTTTCTCTCACTGAGAAAGAAGCTGTTCAGCATCTGTGGCTTTGCATTCTCTTCTTTTGCTTAGTTGCACTAAACACAGCCTTTAGTGTCATTAGAGGCTCAAAATAAGTGATTATGTGAATTGAAGCTCTAACATAACTTGCTAGTCAAAAAAGCTCTAACACCTGAAAATCTGTCTTCTGCATTGTAGATAACATTTCATTTCTTTAGGAAGAAACATCTTTCATGTCCTTGAGCTTTACTCTTAAAATTGCATTAAGTAACTTTCTCTCACTGAGAAAGAAGCTTTTCAGCATCTGTGGCTTTGCGTTCTCTTCCTTTGCTTAGTTGCACTAAACACAGCATTAGTGTTCTTAGAAGTTCCAAAATAGTTATTCTGTGCATTGAAGCTCTATCATAACTTGCTAGTCAAAAAAGCTCTAACACCTGAAAATCTGTCTTCTGCATTGCAAATAATATTTCATTTCATGAGAAAGAATAAGCTTTCATGTCCTTGAGCTTTACTCTTAAAATTGCATTTATTAACTTTCTCTCACTGATAAAGAAGCTGTTCAGCATCTGTGGCTTTGCATTCTCTTCCTTTGCTTAGTTGCACTAAACACAGCCTTAGAAGCTCTTAGAAGCTTTGTTCTTAGAAGCTCTAAAACATGATAATCTGTCTTCTGCATTGCAAATAAAATTTAATTTCATGAGAAAGAAACATCTTTCATGTACTTGAGCTTTACGCTTAAAATTGCATTTATTAACTTTCTCTCACTGAGAAAGAATCTGTTAAGCATCTGTGGCCATGCATTGCCTTCATTTGCTGAGATGCACTAACACAGCCTTTAGTGTTATTAGAGGCTCAAAATAAGTGATTATGTGCATTGAAGCTCTAGCATAACTTGCTAGTCAAAAAAGCTCTAACACCTGAAAACCTGTCTTCTGCATTGCAAATAACATTTCATTTCATGAGAGAGAATCATCTTTCATGTACTTGAGCTTTACTCTTAAAATTGCATTTATCAACTTTCTCTCACTGAGAAAGAAACTGTTAAGCATCTGTAGCCATGCATTGCCTTCATGTGCTGAGATGCACTAACACAGCCTTTAGTGTTCTTAGAAGCTCAAAATTAGTGATTATGTGCATTGAAGGTCTATCATAACTTGCCAGTCAAAAAAGCTCTAACACCTGAAAATCTGTCTTCTGCATTGCAAATAACATTTCATTTCATGAGAAAGAATCATCTTACATGTACTTGAGCTTTACTCTTAAAATTGCATTTATCAACTTTCTCTCACTGAGAAGGAAGCTTTTCAGCATCTGTGGCCTTGCAATGTCTTCATTTGCTTAGTTGCACTAATACAGCCTTTAGTGTTCTTAGAAGCTCCAAAATAGTGATTCTGTGCATTGAAGCTCTAGCATAACTTGCTAGTCAAAACAGCTCTTACAACTGAAAATCTGTCTTCTGCATTGCAAATAACATTTCATTACATGAGAAAGCAACATCTTTCATGTATTTGAGCTTTACTCTTAAAACTGCTTTAATTAAATTTCTCTCACTGAGAAAGAAGGTGTTAAGCATCTGTGGCCTTGCATTCTCTTCATGTACTTAGTTGGACTATCACAGCAATTAGTGTTCTTAGAAGCTCCAAAATAGTGATTCTGTGCATTGAAGCTCTAACATAACTTGCTAGTCAAAAAAGCTCTAACACCTGAAAATCTGTCTTCTGCATTGCATATAGCATTTGACTACATAAGAAAGAAACATCTTGCATGTACTTGAGCTTTACTATTAAAAATTCATTTATCAACTTTCTCTAACTGAGGAAGAGGCTTTTCAGCATCTGTGGCCTTGCAATGTCTTCATTTGCTTAGTTGCACTAACACAGCCTTTAGTGTTCTTAGAAGCACCAAAATAGTGATTCTGTGCATTGAAGCTCTAACATATCTTGCTAGTCAAAAAAGCTCTAACACCTGAAAATCTGTCTTCTGCATTGCAAATAACATTTCATTACATGAGAAAGCAACATCTTTCATGTACTTGAGCTTTACTCTTAAAATTGTATTAGGTAACTTTCTCCCACTGAGAAAGAAGCTTTTCAGCATCTGCGGCCTTGCGTTCTCTTCCTTTGCTTAGTTGCACTAAACACAGCATTAGTGTTCTTAGAAGCTCCAAAATAGTTATTCTGTGCATTGAAGCTCTATCATAACTTGCTAGTCAAAGAAGCTCTAACACCTGAAAATCTGTCTTCTGCATTGCAAATAACATTTCATTTCATGAGAAAGACTAATCTTTCATGTACTTGAGCTTCACTCTTAAAATTGCATTTATTAACTTTCTCTCACTGAGAAAGAAGCTGTTAAGCATTTGTGGCCATGCATTGCCTTCATTTGCTGAGATGCACTAACACAGCCTTTAGTGTTATTAGAGGCTCAAAATAAGTGATTATGTGCATTGAAGCTCTAACATAACTTGCTAGTCAAAAAAGCTCTAACACCTGAAAATCTGTCTTCTGCATTGCAAATAACATTTCATTTCATGAGAAAGAATAATCTTTCATGTCCTTGAGCTTTACTCTTAAAACTGCATTTATTAACTTTCTCTCACTGAGAAAGAAGCTGTTCAGCATCTGTGGCTTTGCATTCTCTTCCTTTGCTTAGTTGCACTAAACACAGCCTTTAGTGTTCTTAGAAGCTCTAAAACATGATAATCTGTCTTCTGCATTGCAAATAAAATTTAATTTCATGAGAAAGAAACATCTTTCATGTACTTGAGCTTTACTCTTAAAATTGCATTTATCAATTTTCTCCAAACTGTGAAAGAAGCTTTTCAGCATCTGTGGCCTTGCAATGTCTTCATTTGCTTAGTTGCACTAACAAAGCCTTTAGTGTTCTTAGCAGCTCCAAAATAGTGATTCTGTGCATTGAAGCTCTAACATAACTGAAAATCTGTCTTCTGCATTGCAAATCACATTTCATTTCATGAGAAAGAATAATCTTACATGTACCTGAGCTTTACTCTTAAAATTGCATTTATGAACTTTCTCTCACTGAGAGAGAAGCTTTCAGCATCTGTGGCCTTGCGATGTTTTCATTTGCTTAGTTGCACTAACACAGCGTTTGGTGTTCTTAGAAGCTCAAAAATAGTGATTCTGTGCACTGAAGGTGTAACTAAGTTGCTCTGCAAAAAAGCTCTACACCATGAAAATCTGTCTTTTGCACTGTAAAAAACATTTCATTTCATGAGAAAGAAACATCTTTCATGTACTTGAGCTTTACTCTTAAAATTGCATTTATCAACTTTCTCTCACTGAGAAAGAAGCTTTTCAGCATCTGTGGCTTTGCATTCTCTTCCTTTGCTTAGTTGCACTAAACACAGCCTTTAGTGTTCTTAGAACCTCTAAAACATGATAATCTGTCTTCTGCATTGCAAATAAAATTTAATTTCATGAGAAAGAAACATTTTTCATGTACTTGAGCTTTACTCTTAAAATTGCATTTATCAACTTTCTCTCACTGAGAAAGAAGCTTTTCAGCATCGGTGGCCTTGCATTCTCTTCATTTACTTAGTTGGACTATCACAGCAATTAGTGTTCTTAGAAGCTCCAAAATAGTGATTCTGTGCATTGAAGCTTTAACATAACTTGCTTGTCAAAAAAGCTCCAACACCTGAAAATCTGTCTTCTGCATTGCAAATAACATTTCATTATATGAGAAAGCAACATCTTTCATGTAGTTGATCTTTACACTTAAAATTGCATTTACTAACTTTCTCTCACTGAGAAAGAATTTTATCTGCATCTGTTGCCTTGCAATGTCTTCATTTGCTTAGTTGCACTAACACAGCCTTTAGTGTTCTTAGAAGCTCCAAAATAGTTATTCTGTGCATTGAAGCTCTATCATAACTTGCTAGTCAAAAAAGCTCTAACACCTGAAAATCTGTCTTCTGCATTGCAAATAACATTTCATGTCATGAGAAAGAATAATCTTTCATGTCCTTGAGCTTTACTCTTAAAATTGCATTTATTAACTTTCTCTCACTGAGAAAGAAGCTGTTAAGCATCTGTGGCCATGCATTCCCTTCATTTGCTTAGTGTCACTAAACACAGCCTTTAGTGTTCTTAGAAGCTCTATAACATGATAATCTGTCTTCTGCATTGCAGATAATATTTCATTTCATGAGGAACAAACATCTTTCATGTACTTGAGCTTTACTCTTAAAATTGCATTTATCAACTTTCTCTCACTGAGAAAGAAGCTTTTCAGCATCTGTGGCCTTGCAATGTCTTCATTTGCTTAGTTGCACTAACACAGCCTTTAGTGTTCTTAGAAGCTCCAAAATAGTGATTCTGTTCATTGAAGCTCTAACATAACTTGCTAGTCAAAACAGCTCTAACAACTGAAAATCTGTCTTCTGCATTGCAGATAACATTTCATTTCATGAGGAAGAAAAATCTTTCATGTACTTGAGCTTTACTCTTAAAATTGCATTAAGTAACTTTCTCTCACTGAGAAAGAAGCTTTTCAGCATCTGTGGCTTTGCGTTCTCTTCCTTTGCTTAGTTGCACTAAACACAGCCTTTAGTGTTCTTAGAACCTCTAAAACATGATAATCTGTCTTCTGCATTGCAAATAACATTTCATTTCATGAGAGAGAATCATTTTTCATGTACTTGAGCTTTACTCTTAAAATTGCATTTATTAACTCTCTCTCACTGAGCAAGAAGCTGTTAAGCATCTGTGGCCATGCATTGCTTAAATTTGCTGAGATGCACTAACCTTTAGTGTTATTAGAGGCTCAAAATAAGTGATTATGTGCATTGAAGCTCTAACATAACTTGCTAGTCAAAAAAGCTCTAACACCTGAAAATCTGTCTTCTGCATTGTAAATAATATTTCATTTCATGAGAAAGAATAATCTTTCATGTACTTGAGCTTTACTCTTAAAATTTCATTTATTAACTTTCTCTCACTGAGAAAGAAGCTGTTAAGCATCTGTGGCCATGCATTGCCTTCATTTGCTGAGATGCACTAACACAGCCTTTAGTGTCATTAGAGGCTCAAAATAAGTGATTATGTGCATTGAAGCTCTAACATAACTTGCTAGTCAAAAAAGCTCTAACACCTGAAAATCTGTCTTCTGCATTGCAGATAACATTTCATTTCTTTAGGAAGAAACATCTTTCATGTCCTTGAGCTTTACTCTTAAAATTGCATTAAGTAACTTTCTCTCACTGAGAAAGAAGCTTTTCAGCATCTGTGGCTTTGCTTTCTCTTCCTTTGCTTAGTTGCACTAAACACAGCATTAGTGTTCTTAGAAGTTCCAAAATAGTTATTCTGTGCATTGAAGCTCTATCATAACTTGCTAGTCAAAAAAGCTCTAACACCTGAAAATCTGTCTTCTGCATTGCAAATAACAATTCATTTCATGAGAAAGAATAATCTTTCATGTCCTTGAGCTTTACTCTTAAAATTGCATTTATTAACTTTCTCTCACTGATAAAGAAGCTGTTCAGCATCTGTGGCTTTGCATTCTCTTCCTTTGCTTAGTTGCACTAAACACAGCCTTAGAAGCTCTTAGAAGCTTTGTTCTTAGAAGCTCTAAAACATGATAATCTGTCTTCTGCATTGCAAATAACGTTTCATTTCATGAGAGAGAATCATCTTTCATGTACTTGAGCTTTACTCTTAAAATTGTATTTATCAACTTTCTCTCACTGAGAAAGAAGCTTTTCAGCATCTGTGGCCTTGCAATGTCTTCATTTGCTTAGTTGCACTATCACAGCCTTTAGTGTTCTTAGAAGCTCCAAAATAGTGATTCTGTGCATTGAAGCTCTAGCATAACTTGCTAGTCAAAAAAGCTCTAACACCTGAAAACATGTCTTCTGCATTGCAAATAACATTTCATTTCATGAGAGAGAATCATCTTTCATGTACTTGAGCTTTACTCTTAAAATTGCATTTATCAACTTTCTCTCACTGAGAAAGAAACTGTTAAGCATCTGTAGCCATGCATTGCCTTCATGTGCTGAGATGCACTAACACAGCCTTTAGTGTTCTTAGAAGCTCAAAATTAGTGATTATGTGCATTGAAGGTCTATCATAACTTGCCAGTCAAAAAAGCTCTAACACCTGAAAATCTGTCTTCTACATTGCAAATAACATTTCATTTCATGAGAAAGAATCATCTTACATGTACTTGAGCTTTACTCTTAAAATTGCATTTATCAACTTTCTCTCACTGAGAAGGAAGCTTTTCAGCATCTGTGGCTTTGCAATGTCTTCATTTGCTTAGTTGCACTAACACAGCCTTTAGTGTTCTTAGAAGCCCCAAAATAGTGATTCTGTGCATTGAAGCTCTAGCATAACTTGCTAGTCAAAACAGCTCTAACAACTGAAAATCTGTCTTCTACATTGCAAATAACATTTCATTACATGAGAAAGCAACATCTTTCATGTATTTGAGCTTTACTCTTAAAACTGCTTTAACTAAATTTCTCTCACTGAGAAAGAAGGTGTTAAGCATCTGTGGCCTTGCATTCTCTTCATTTATTTAGTTGGACTATCACAGCAATTAGTGTTCTTAGAAGCTCCAAAATAGTTATTCTGTGCATTGAAGCTCTAACATAACTTGCTAGTCAAAAAAGCTCTAACACCTGAAAATCTGTCTTCTGCATTGCATATAACATTTCACTAGATGAGAAAGAAACATCTTGCATGTACTTGAGCTTTACTATTAAAAATTCATTTATCAACTTTCTCTAACTGAGGAAGAGGCTTTTCAGCATCTGTGGCCTTGCAATGTCTTCATTTGCTTAGTTGCACTAAAACAGCCTTTAGTGTTCTTAGAAGCTCCAAAATAGTGATTCTGTGCATTGAAGCTCTAACATATCTTGCTAGTCAAAAAAGCTCTAACACCTGAAAATCTGTCTTCTGCATTGCAAATAACATTTCATTACATGAGAAAGCGACATCTTTCATGTACTTGAGCTTTACTCTTAAAATTGTATTAAGTAACTTTCTCCCACTGAGAAAGAAGCTTTTCAGCATCTGCGGCCTTGCGTTCTCTTCCTTTGCTTAGTTGCACTAAACCCAGCGTTTAGTGTTCTTAGAAGCTCCAAAATAGTGATTCTGTTCATTGAAGCTCTAACATAACTTGCTAGTCAAAACAGATCTAACAACTGAAAATCTGTCTTCTTTATTGCAGATAACATTTCATTTCATGAGGAAGAAACATTTTTCATGTACTTGAGCTTTACTCTTAAAATTGCATTAAGTAACTTTTTGTCACTGAGAAAGAAGCTTTTCAGCATCTGTGGCTTTGCATTCTCTTCCTTTGCTTAGGTGCACTAAACATAGCATTAGTGTTCTTGGAAGCTCCAAAATAGTTATTCTGTGCTTTGAAGCTCTATCATAACTTGCTAGTCAAAAAAGCTCTAACACCTTAAAATCTGTCTTCTGCATTGTAAATAACATTTCATTTCATGAGAAAGAATCATCTTACATGTACTTGAGCTTTACTCTTAAAATTTCATTAACTTTTTTTCTCTCACTGAGAAAGAAGGCGTTAAGCATCTGTGGCCTTGCATTCTCTTCATTTCCTTAGTTGGACTATCAAAGCAATTAGTGTTCTTAGAAGCTCCAAAGTCGTGATTCTGTGCATTGAAGCTCTAACATAACTTGTTAGTCAAAACAGCTCCAACAACTGAAAATCTGTCTTCTACATTGAAGATAACATTTCATTTCATGACAAAGAAACATCTTGCATGTACTTGAGCTTTACTCTTAAAATTTCATTAAGTTTCTCTTACTGACAAAGAAGGTGTTAAGCATCTGTGGCCTTGCAATCTTTTCATTTACTTAGTTGGACTATCACAGCAATTGGTGTCCTTAGAAGCTCCAAAGTAGTGATTCTGTGCACTGAAGGTCTAACGAAGTTGCTCTGCAAAAAAGCTCTAAAACATGAAAATCTGTCTTTTGCATTGCAAAAAACATATCATTTCACGAGAACGAAACATCTTTCATGTACTTGAGCTTTACTCTTAAAATTGCATTAAGTAACTTTCTCTCACTGAGAAAGCAGCTTTTCAGCATCTGTGGCTTTGCGTTCTCTTCCTTTGCTTAGTTGCACTAAACACAGCATTAGTGTTCTTAGAAGCTCCAAAATAGTTATTCTGTGCATTGAACGTCTATCATAACTTGCTAGTCAAAAAAGCTCTAACACCTGAAAATCTGTCTTCTGCATTGCAAATAACATTTCATTTCATGAGAGAATCATCTTTCATGTACTTGAGCTTTACTCTTAAAATTGCATTTATCAACTTTCTCTCACTGAGAAAGAAGCTTTTCAGCATCTGTGGCCTTGCAATGTCTTCATTTGCTTAGTTGCACTAACACAGCCTTTAGTGTTCTTAGAAGCTCCAAAATAGTGATTCTGTGCATTGAAGCTCTAGCATAACTTGCTAGTCAAAACAGCTCTAACAACTGAAAATCTGTCTTCTGCATTGCAAATAAAATTTAATTTCATGAGAAAGAAACATCTTTCATGTACCTGAACTTTACTCTTAAAATTGCATTTATCAAATTTCTCTCACTGACCAAGAAGCTTTTCAGCATCTGTGGCCTTGCATTCTCTTCATTTACTTAGTTGGACTATCACAGCAATTAGTGTTCTTAGAAGCTCCAAAATAGTGATTCTGTGCATTGAAGCTTTAACATAATTTGCTTGTCAAAAAAGCTCTAACACCTGAAAATCTGTCTTCTGCATTGCAAATAACATTTCATTACATGAGAAAGCAACATCTTTCATGTAGTTGATCTTTACACTTAAAATTGCATTTACTAACTTTCTCTCACTGAGAAAGAATTTTATCTGCATCTGTTGCCTTGCAATGTCTTCATTTGCTTAGTTGCACTAACACAGCCTTTAGTGTTCTTAGAAGCTCCAAAATAGTTATTCTGTGCATTGAAGCTCTATCATAACTTCCTAGTCAAAAAAGCTCTAACACCTGAAAATCTGTCTTCTGCATTGCAAATAACATTTCATGTCATGAGAAAGAATAATCTTTCATATACTTGAGCTTTACTCTTAAAATTGCATTTATTAACCTTCTCTCACTGAGAAAGAAGCTGTTAAGCATCTGTGGCCATGCATTGCCTTCAT
The DNA here is from genome assembly GCA_039654775.1 of Spinibarbus caldwelli. NCBI lineage: Eukaryota > Metazoa > Chordata > Actinopteri > Cypriniformes > Cyprinidae > Spinibarbus > Spinibarbus caldwelli. The sequence goes on along the minus strand of CM077232.1, from coordinate 33,155,993 downwards.
TTGCTTAGTGTCACTAAACACAGCCTTTAGTGTTCTTAGAAGCTCTATAACATGATAATCTGTCTTCTGCATTGCAGATAATATTTCATTTCATGAGGAACAAACATCTTTCATGTACTTGAGCTTTACTCTTAAAATTGCATTTATCAACTTTCTATCACTGAGAAAGAAGCTTTTCAGCATCTGTGGCCTTGCAATGTCTTCATTTGCTTAGTTGCACTAACACAGCCTTTAGTGTTCTTAGAAGCTCCAAAATAGTGATTCTGTGCATTGAAGCTCTAGCATAACTTGTTAGTCAAAACAGCTCTAACAACTGAAAATCTGTCTTCTGCATTGCAAATAACATTTCATTTCATGAGAAAGAATGATCTTTCATGTACTTAAGCTTTACTCTTAAAATTTCATTTATCAACTTTCTGTCACTGAGGAAGAAGCTTTTCAGCATCTGTGGCCTTGCAATGTCTTCATTTGCTTAGTTGCACTAAACACAGCATCAGTGTTCTTAGAAGCTCCAAAATCGTGATTCTGTGCATTGAAGCTCTATCATAACTTGCTAGTCAAAAAAGCTCTAACACCTGAAAATCTGTCTTCTGCATTGCAAATAACATTTCATTTCATGAGAAAGAAACATCTTTCATGTACCTGAACTTTACTCTTAAAATTGCATTTATCAAATTTCTCTCACTGAGCAAGAAGCTTTTCAGCATCTGTGGCCTTGCATTCTCTTCATTTACTTAGTTGGACTATCACAGCAATTAGTGTTCTTAGAAGCTCCAAAATAGTGATTCTGTGCATTGAAGCTTTAACATAACTTGCTTGTCAAAAAAGCTCTAACACCTGAAAATCTGTCTTCTGCATTGCAAATAACATTTCATTACATGAGAAAGCAACATCTTTCATGTAGTTGATCTTTACACTTAAAATTGCATTTACTAACTTTCTCTCACTGAGAAAGAATTTTATCTGCATCTGTTGCCTTGCAATGTCTTCATTTGCTTAGTTGCACTAACACAGCCTTAATAGTTATTCTGTGCATTGAAGCTCTATCATAACTTCCTAGTCAAAAAAGCTCTAACACCTGAAAATCTGTCTTCTGCATTGCAAATAACATTTCATGTCATGAGAAAGAATAATCTTTCATGTACTTGAGCTTTACTCTTAAAATTGCATTTATTAACTTTCTCTCACTGAGAAAGAAGCTGTTAAGCATCTGTGGCCATGCATTGCCTTCATTTGCTTAGTGTCACTAAACACAGCCTTTAGTGTTCTTAGAAGCTCTATAACATGATAATCTGTCTTCTGCATTGCAGATAAAATTTCATTTCATGAGGAACAAACATCTTTCATGTACTTGAGCTTTACTCTTAAAATTGCATTTATCAACTTTCTCTCACTGAGAAAGAAGCTTTTCAGCATCTGTGGCCTTGCAATGTCTTCATTTGCTTAGTTGCACTAACACAGCCTTTAGTGTTCTTAGAAGCTCCAAAATAGTGATTCTGTGCATTGAAGCTCTAGCATAACTTGCTAGTCAAAACAGCTCTAACAACTGAAAATCTGTCTTCTGCATTGCAAATAACATTTCATTTCATGAGAAAGAATGATCTTTCATGTACTTAAGCTTTACTCTTAAAATTTCATTTATCAACTTTCTGTCACTGAGGAAGAAGCTTTTCAGCATCTGTGGCCTTGCAATGTCTTCATTTGCTTAGTTGCACTAAACACAGCATCAGTGTTCTTAGAAGCTCCAAAATAGTTATTCTGTGCATTGAAGCTCTATCATAACTTGCTAGTCAAAAAAGCTCTAACACCTGAAAATCTGTCTTCTGCATTGCAAATAACATTTCATTTCATGAGAAAGAATAATCTTTCATGTACTTGAGCTTTACTCTTAAAATTGCATTTATTAACTCTCTCTCACTGAGCAAGAAGCTGTTAAGCATCTGTGGCCATGCATTGCTTTCATTTGCTGAGATGCACTAACCTTTAGTGTTATTAGAGGCTCAAAATAAGTGATTATGTGCATTGAAGCTCTAACATAACTTGCTAGTCAAAAAAGCTCTAACACCTGAAAATCTGTCTTCTGCATTGCAAATAATATTTCATTTAATGAGAAAGAATAATCTTTCATGTACTTGAGCTTTACTCTTAAAATTGCTTTTAATAAATTTCTCTCACTGAGAAAGAAGGTGTTAAGCATCTGTGGCCTTGCATTCTCTTCATTTTCTTAGTTGGACTATCACAGCAATTAGTGTTCTTAGAAGCTCCAAAATAGTGATTCTGTGCATTGAAGCTCTAACATAACTTGCTAGTCAAAAAAGCTCTAACACCTGAAAATCTGTCTTCTGCATTGCAAAGAACATTTCATTACATGAGAAAGCAACAACTTTCATGTACTTGAGCTTTACTCTTAAAATTGCATTTATCAACTTTCTCTCACTGAGAAAGAAGCTTTTCAGCATCTCTGGCTTTGCATTCTCTTCCTTTGCGTAGTTGCACTAAACAAAGCCTTTAGTGTTCTTAGAAGCTCTATAACATGATAATCTCTCTTCTGCATTGCAAATAAAATTTCATTACATGAGAAACAAACATCTTTCATGTACTTGAACTTTACTCTTAAAATTGCATTTATCAACTTTCTCTCACTGAGAAAGAAGCTTTTCAGCATCTGTGGCTTTGCATTCTCTTCCTTTGCTTAGTTGCACTAACACAGCCTTTAGTGTTCTTAGAAGCTCCAAAATAGTTATTCTGTGCATTGAAGCTCTAACATAACTTGCTAGTCAAAACAGCTCTAACAACTGAAAATCTGTCTTCTGCATTGCAGATAACATTTCATAACATGAGAAAGCAACATCTTTCATGTACTTGAGCTTTACTCTTAAAATTGCATTTTTCAACTTTCTCTCACTGAGAAAGAAGCTTTTCAGCATCTGTGGTCTTGCAATGTCTTCATTTGCTTAGTTGCACTAACACAGCCTTTAGTGTTCTTAGAAGCTCCAAAGTAGTGATTCTGTGCTTTGAAGGTGTAACAAAGTTGCTCTGCAAAAAAGCTCTAAACCATGAAAATCTGTCTTTTGCACTGCAAAAAACATTTCATTTAATGAGAGACAAACATCTTTCATGTGCCTGAGCTTTACTCTTAAAATTGCATTTATTAACTTTCTCTCACTGATAAAGAAGCTGTTAAGCATCTGTGGCCATGCAGTGCCTTCATTTGCTGAGGTCCACTAACACAGCCTTTAGTGTTATTAAAAGCTCAAAATAAGTGATTATGTGCATTGAAGCTCTAACATACCTTGCTAGTCAAAAAAGCTCTAACACCTGAAAATCTGTCTTCTGCATTGCAAATAACATTTCATTACATGAGAAAGCAACATCTTTCATGTAGTTGATCTTTACACTTAAAATTGCATTAAGTAACTTTTTGTCACTGAGAAAGAAGCTTTTCAGCATCTGTGGCTTTGCATTCTCTTCCTTTGCTTAGGTGCACTAAACATAGCATTAGTGTTCTTGGAAGCTCCAAAATAGTTATTCTGTGCTTTGAAGCTCTATCATAACTTGCTAGTCAAAAAAGCTCTAACACCTTAAAATCTGTCTTCTGCATTGTAAATAACATTTCATTTCATGAGAAAGAATCATCTTACATGTACTTGAGCTTTACTCTTAAAATTTCATTAACTTTTTTTCTCTCACTGAGAAAGAAGGCGTTAAGCATCTGTGGCCTTGCATTCTCTTCCTTTCCTTAGTTGGACTATCAAAGCAATTAGTGTTCTTAGAAGCTCCAAAGTCGTGATTCTGTGCATTGAAGCTCTAACATAACTTGCTAGTCAAAACAGCTCTAACAACTGAAAATCTGTCTTCTACATTGAAGATAACATTTCATTTCATGATAAAGAAACATCTTACATGTACTTGAGCTTTACTCTTAAAATTTCATTAAGTTTCTCTTACTGACAAAGAAGGTGTTAAGCATCTGTGGCCTTGCAATCTTTTCATTTACTTAGTTTGACTATCACAGCAATTGGTGTCCTTAGAAGCTCCAAAGTAGTGATTCTGTGCACTGAAGGTCTAACGAAGTTGCTCTGCAAAAAAGCTCTAAAACATGAAAATCTGTCTTTTGCATTGCAAAAAACATATCATTTCACGAGAACGAAACATCTTTCATGTACTTGAGCTTTACTCTTAAAATTGCATTAAGTAACTTTCTCTCACTGAGAAAGCAGCTTTTCAGCATCTGTGGCTTTGCGTTCTCTTCCTTTGCTTAGTTGCACTAAACACAGCCTTTAGTGTTCTTAGAACCTCTAAAACATGATAATCTGTCTTCTGCATTGCAAATAAAATTGAATTTCATGAGAAAGAAACATTTTTCATGTACTTGAGCTTTACTCTTAAAATTGCATTTATCAACTTTCTCTCACTGAGAAAGAAGCTTTTCAGCATCGGTGGCCTTGCAATGTCATAATTTGCTTAGTTGCACTAACACAGCCTTTAGTGTTCTTAGAAGCTCCAAAATAGTGATTCTGTGCAATGAAGCTCTAACATAACTTGCTAGTGAAAACAGCTCTAACACCTGAAAATCTGTCTTCTGCATTGCAAATAACATTTCATTTCATGAGAAAGAATAATCTTTCATGTACTTGATCTTTACTCTTAAAATTGCTTTTATTAAATGTCTCTCACTGAGAAAGAAGGTGTTAAGCACTTGTGGCCTTACATTCTCTTCATTTACTTAGTTGGACTATCACAGCAATTAGTGTTCTTAGAAGCTCCAATATAGTGATTCTGTACATTGAAGCTCTAACATAACTTGCTAGTCAAAAAAGCTCTAACACCTGAAAATCTGTCTTCTGCATTGCAAATAACATTTCATTACATGAGAAAGCAACATCTTTCATGTACTTGAGCTTTACTCTTAAAATTTCATTCATCAACTTTCTCTCACTGAGGAAGAAGCTTTTCAGCATCTGTGGCCTTGCGATGTCTTCATTTGCTTAGTTGCACTAACCCAGCGTTTAGTGTTCTTAGAAGCTCCAAAATAGTGATTCTGTTTATTGAAGCTCTAACATAACTTGCTAGTCAAAACAGATCTAACAACTGAAAATCTGTCTTCTTTATTGCAGATAACATTTCATTTCATGAGGAAGAAACATTTTTCATGTACTTGAGCTTTACTCTTAAAATTGCATTAAGTAACTTTTTGTCACTGAGAAAGAAGCTTTTCAGCATCTGTGGCCTTGCAATGTCTTCATTTGCTTAGTTGCACTAACACAGCCTTTAGTGTTCTTAGAAGCTCCAAAATAGTTATTCTGTGCTTTGAAGCTCTATCATAACTTGCTAGTCAAAAAAGCTCTAACACCTTAAAATCTGTCTTCTGCATTGTAAATAACATTTCATTTCATGAGAAAGAATCATCTTACATGTACTTGAGCTTTACTCTTAAAATTTCATTAACTTTTTTTCTCTCACTGAGAAAGAAGGCGTTAAGCATCTGTGGCCTTGCATTCTCTTCATTTCCTTAGTTGGACTATCAAAGCAATTAGTGTTCTTAGAAGCTCCAAAGTCGTGATTCTGTGCATTGAAGCTCTAACATAACTTGTTAGTCAAAACAGCTCTAACAACTGAAAATCTGTCTTCTACATTGAAGATAACATTTCATTTCATGACAAAGAAACATCTTACATGTACTTGAGCTTTACTCTTAAAATTTCATTAAGTTTCTCTTACTGACAAAGAAGGTGTTAAGCATCTGTGGCCTTGCAATCTTTTCATTTACTTAGTTGGACTATCACAGCAATTGGTGTCCTTAGAAGCTCCAAAGTAGTGATTCTGTGCACTGAAGGTCTAACGAAGTTGCTCTGCAAAAAAGCTCTAAAACATGAAAATCTGTCTTTTGCATTGCAAAAAACATATCATTTCACGAGAACGAAACATCTTTCATGTACTTGAGCTTTACTCTTAAAATTGCATTAAGTAACTTTCTCTCACTGAGAAAGCAGCTTTTCAGCATCTGTGGCTTTGCGTTCTCTTCCTTTGCTTAGTTGCACTAAACACAGCATTAGTGTTCTTAGAAGCTCCAAAATAGTTATTCTGTGCATTGAAGGTCTATCATAACTTGCTAGTCAAAAAAGCTCTAACACCTGAAAATCTGTCTTCTGCATTGCAAATAACATTTCATTTCATGAGAGAATCATCTTTCATGTACTTGAGCTTTACTCTTAAAATTGCATTTATCAACTTTCTCTCACTGAGAAAGAAGCTTTTCAGCATCTGTGGCCTTGCAATGTCTTCATTTGCTTAGTTGCACTAACACAGCCTTTAGTGTTCTTAGAAGCTCCAAAATAGTGATTCTGTGCATTGAAGCTCTAGCATAACTTGCTAGTCAAAACAGCTCTAACAACTGAAAATCTGTCTTCTGCATTGCAAATAAAATTTAATTTCATGAGAAAGAAACATCTTTCATGTACCTGAACTTTACTCTTAAAATTGCATTTATCAAATTTCTCTCACTGAGCAAGAAGCTTTTCAGCATCTGTGGCCTTGCATTCTCTTCATTTACTTAGTTGGACTATCACAGCAATTAGTGTTCTTAGAAGCTCCAAAATAGTGATTCTGTGCATTGAAGCTTTAACATAACTTGCTTGTCAAAAAAGCTCTAACACCTGAAAATCTGTCTTCTGCATTGCAAATAACGTTTCATTACATGAGAAAGCAACATCTTTCATGTAGTTGATCTTTACTCTTAAAATTGCATTTAATAACTTTCTCTCACTGAGAAAGAATTTTATCTGCATCTGTTGCCTTGCAATGTCTTCATTTGCTTAGTTGCACTAACACAGCCTTTAGTGTTCTTAGAAGCTCCAAAATAGTTATTCTGTGCATTGAAGCTCTATCATAACTTGCTAGTCAAAAAAGCTCTAACACCTGAAAATCTGTCTTCTGCATTGCAAATAACATTTCATGTCATGAGAAAGAATAATCTTTCATGTACTTGAGCTTTACTCTTAAAATTGCATTTATTAACTTTCTCTCACTGAGAAAGAAGCTGTTAAGCATCTGTGGCCATGCATTGCCTTCATTTGCTTAGTGTCACTAAACACAGCCTTTAGTGTTCTTAGAAGCTCTATAACATGATAATCTGTCTTCTGCATTGCAGATAATATTTCATTTCATGAGAAAGAATGATCTTTCATGTACTTGAACTTTACTCTTAAAATTGCTTTTAATAAATTTCTCTCACTGAGAAAGAAGCTTTTCAGCATCTGTGGCTTTGCATTCTCTTCCTTTGCTTAGTTGCACTAACACAGCCTTTAGTGTTCTTAGAAGCTCCAAAATAGTTATTCTGTGCATTGAAGCTCTAACATAACTTGCTAGTCAAAACAGCTCTAACAACTGAAAATCTGTCTTCTGCATTGCAGATAACATTTCATTACATGAGAAAGCAACATCTTTCATGTACTTGAGCTTTACTCTTAAAATTGCATTTATCAACTTTCTCTCACTGAGAAAGAAGCTTTTCAGCATCTGTGGTCTTGCAATGTCTTCATTTGCTTAGTTGCACTAACACAGCCTTTAGTGTTCTTAGAAGCTCCAAAGTAGTGATTCTGTGCATTGAAGGTGTAACAAAGTTGCTCTGCAAAAAAGCTCTAAACCATGAAAATCTGTCTTTTCCACTGCAAAAAACATTTCATTTAATGAGAGACAAACATCTTTCATGTGCCTGAGCTTTACTCTTAAAATTGCATTTATTAACTTTCTCTCACTGAGAAAGAAGCTGTTAAGCATCTGTGGCCATGCACTGCCTTCATTGCTGAGGTGCACTAACACAGCCTTTAGTGTTATTAAAAGCTCAAAATAAGTGATTATGTGCATTGAAGCTCTAACATACCTTGCTAGTCAAAAAAGCTCTAACACCTGAAAATCTGTCTTCTGCATTGCAAATAACATTTCATTTCATGAGGAAGAAACATCTTTCATGTACTTGATCTTTACTCTTAAAATTGCATTAAGTAACTTTTTGTCACTGAGAAAGAAGCTTTTCAGCATCTGTGGCTTTGCATTCTCTTCCTTTGCTTAGGTGCACTAAACATAGCATTAGTGTTCTTGGAAGCTCCAAAATAGTTATTCTGTGCTTTGAAGCTCTATCATAACTTGGTAGTCAAAAAAGCTCTAACACCTTAAAATCTGTCTTCTGCATTGTAAATAACATTTCATTTCATGAGAAAGAATCATCTTACATGTACTTGAGCTTTACTCTTAAAATTTCATTAACTTTTTTTCTCTCACTGAGAAAGAAGGCGTTAAGCATCTGTGGCCTTGCATTCTCTTCCTTTCCTTAGTTGGACTATCAAAGCAATTAGTGTTCTTAGAAGCTCCAAAGTCGTGATTCTGTGCATTGAAGCTCTAACAAAACTTGCTAGTCAAAACAGCTCTAACAACTGAAAATCTGTCTTCTACATTGAAGATAACATTTCATTTCATGACAAAGAAACATCTTACATGTACTTGAGCTTTACTCTTAAAATTTCATTAAGTTTCTCTTACTGACAAAGAAGGTGTTAAGCATCTGTGGCCTTGCAATCTTTTCATTTACTTAGTTTGACTATCACAGCAATTGGTGTCCTTAGAAGCTCCAAAGTAGTGATTCTGTGCACTGAAGGTCTAACGAAGTTGCTCTGCAAAAAAGCTCTAAAACATGAAAATCTGTCTTTTGCATTGCAAAAAACATATCATTTCACGAGAACGAAACATCTTTCATGTACTTGAGCTTTACTCTTAAAATTGCATTAAGTAACTTTCTCTCACTGAGAAAGCAGCTTTTCAGCATCTGTGGCCTTGCAATGTCTTCATTTGCTTAGTTGCACTAACACAGCCTTTAGTGTTCTTAGAAGCTCAAAAATAGTGATTCTGTGCAATGAAGCTCTAACATAACTTGCTAGTCAAAACAGCTCTAACATCTGAAAATCTGTCTTCTGCATTGCAAATAACATTTTATTTCATGAGAAAGAATAATCTTTCATGCACTTGAGCTTTACTCTTAAAATTGCTTTTATTAAATTTCTCTCATTGAGAAAGATGGTGTTAAGCATCTGTGGCCTTGCAATGTCTTCATTTGCTTAGTTGCACTAACACAGCCTTTAGTTTTCTTGGAAGCTCCAAAATAGTGATTCTGTGTATTGAAGCTCTAACATAACTTGTTAGTCAAAAAAGCTCTAACACCTGAAAATCTGTCTTCTGCATTGCAAATAACATTTCATTACATGAGAAAGCAACATCTTTCATGTACCTGAGCTTTACTCTTAAAATTGAATTCACTAACTTTCTCTCACTGAGAAAGAAGCTTTTCAGCATCTGTGGCCTTGCAATGTCTTCATTTGCTTAGTTGCTCTAACACAGCCTTTAGTGTTCTTAGAAGCTCCAAAATAGTTATTCTGTGCATTGAAGCTCTAACATAACTTGCTAGTCAAAACAGCTCTAACAACTGAAAATCTGTCTTCTGCATTGCAGATAACATTTCATTACATGAGAAAGCAACATCTTTCATGTACTTGAGCTTTACTCCTAAAATTGCATTTATCAACTTTCTCTCACTAAGAAAGAAGGTGTTAAGCATCTCTGGCCTTGCATTCTCTTCATTTACTTAGTTGGACTATCACAGCCTTTAGTGTTCTTAGAAGCTCCAAAGTAGTGATTCTGTGCATTGTAGGTCTAACGACGTTGCTCTATAAAAAAGCTCTAAAACATGAAAATCTGTCTTTTGCATTGCAAAAAACATATCATTTCACGAGAACGAAACATCTTTCATGTACTTGAGCTTTACTCTTAAAATTGCATTAAGTAACTTTCTCTCACTGAGAAAGCAGCTTTTCAGCATCTGTGGCTTGGCGTTCTCTTCCTTTGCTTAGTTGCACTAAACACAGCATTAGTGTTCTTAGAAGCTCCAAAATAGTTATTCTGTGTATTGAAGGTCTATCATAACTTGCTAGTCAAAAAAGCTCTAACACCTGAAAATCTGTCTTCTGCATTGCAAATAACATTTCATTTCATGAGAGAGAATCATCTTTCATGTACTTGAGCTTTACTCTTAAAATTGCATTTATCAACTTTCTCTCACTGAGAAAGAAGCTTTACAGCATCTGTGGCCTTGCAATGTCTTCATTTGCTTAGTTGCACTAACACAGCCTTTAGTGTTCTTAGAAGCTCAAAAATAGTGATTCTGTGCAATGAAGCTCTAACATAACTTGCTAGTCAAAACAGCTCTAACATCTGAAAATCTGTCTTCTGCATTGCAAATAACATTTTATTTCATGAGAAAGAATAATCTTTCATGCACTTGAGCTTTACTCTTAAAATTGCTTTTATTAAATTTCTCTCATTGAGAAAGATGGTGTTAAGCATCTGTGGCCTTGCATTCTCTTCATTTACTCAGTTGGACTATCACAGCAATTAGTGTTAGAAGCTCCAAAATAGTGATTCTGTGCATTGAAGCTCTAACATAACTTGCAAGTCAAAAAAGCTGTAACAACTGAAAATCTGTCTTCTGCATTGCAAATAACATTTCATTACATGAGAAAGCAACATCTTTCATGTACTTGAGCATTACTCTTAAAATTTCATTTATCAACTTTCTCTCACTGAGGAAGAAGCTTTTCAGCATCTGTGGCCTTGCAATGTCTTCATTTGCTTAGTTGCACTAACACAGCCTTTAGTGTTCTTAGAAGCTCCAAAATAGTGATTCTGTGCATTGCAGCTCTAACATACCTTGCTAGTCAAAAAAGCTCTAACAACTGAAAATCTGTCTTCTGCATTGCAAATAACATTTCATTTCATGAGAAAGAATAATCTTTCATGTCCTTGAGCTTTACTCTTAAAAGTACATTAAGTAACTTTCTCTTACTGAGAAAGAAGCTTTTCAGCATCTGTGGCTTTGCATGCTCTTCCTTTGCTTAGTTGCACTAAACACAGCATTAGTGTTCTTAGAAGCTCCAAAATAGTGATTCTATGCAATGAAGCTCTAACATAACTTGCTAGTCAAAGAAGCTCTAACAACTGAAAATCTGTCTTTAGCATTGCAGATAACATTTCATCTCATGAGAAAGAAACATCTTTCATGTACTTGATCTTTACTCTAAAAATTGCATTTACTAACTTTCTCTCACTGAGAAAGAAGCTTTTCAGCATCTGTGGCCTTGCAATGTCTTCATTTGCTTAGTTGCACTAACACAGCCTTTAGTTTTCTTGGAAGCTCCAAAATAGTGATTCTGTGTATTGAAGCTCTAACATAACTTGTTAGTCAAAAAAGCTCTAACACCTGAAAATCTGTCTTCTGCATTGCAAATAACATTTCATTACATGAGAAAGCAACATCTTTCATGTACCTGAGCTTTACTCTTAAAATTGAATTCACTAACTTTCTCTCACTGAGAAAGAAGCTTTTCAGCATCTGTGGCCTTGCAATGTCTTCATTTGCTTAGTTGCTCTAACACAGCCTTTAGTGTTCTTAGAAGCTCCAAAATAGTGATTCTGTGCATTGAAGCTCTAACATGACTTGCTAGTCAAAACAGCTCTAACAACTGAAAATCTGTCTTTTGCATTGCAGATAACATTTCTTTTCATGAGGAAGAAACATCGGTCATGTACTTGAGCTTTACTCTTAAAATTGCATTAAGTAACTTTCTCTCACTAAGAAAGAAGATTCTCAGCATCTGTGGCTTTGCGTTCTCTTCCTTTGCTTAGTTGTACTAAACACAGCATTAGTGTTCTTAGAAGCTCCAAAATAGTTATTCTGTGCATTGAAGCTCTATCATAACTTGCTAGTCAAAAAAGCTCTAACACCTGAAAATCTGTCTTCTGCATTGCAAATAACATTTCATTTCATGAGAAAGAATCATCTTACATGTACTTGAGCTTTACTCCTAAAATTGCATTTATCAACTTTCTCTCACTAAGAAAGAAGGTGTTAAGCATTTCTGGCCTTGCATTCTCTTCATTTACTTAGTTGGACTATCACAGCAATTAGTGTTCTTAGAAGCTCCAAATTAGTGATTCTGTGCATTGAAGGTCTAACGACGTTGCTCTATAAAAAAGCTCTAAAACATGAAAATCTGTCTTTTGCATTGCAAAAAACATTTCATTTCATGAGAAAGAATCATCTTTCATGTACTTGAGCTTTACTCTTAAAATTGCATTTATCAACTTTCTCTCACTGAGAAAGAAGCTTTTAAGCATCTGTGGCTTTGCATTCTCTTCCTTTGCTTAGTTGCACTAAACACAGCCTTTAGTGTTCTTAGAAGCTCTAAAACATGGTAATCTGTCTTCTGCATTACAAATAACATTTCATTTCATGGGAAAGAATAATTTTTCATGTACTTGACCTTTACTCTTAAAATTGCTTTTATTAAATTTCTCTCACTGAGAAAGAAGATGTTCAGCATCTGTGGCCTTGCATTCTCTTCATTTACTTAGTTGGACTATCACAGCAATTAGTATTCTTAGAAGCTCCGAAGTAGTGATTCTGTGCATTGAAGGTCTAACGAAGTTGCTTTGCAAAAAAGCTCTAAAACATGAAAATCTGTCTTTTGCATTGCAAAAAACATATCATTTCATGAGAACGAAACATCTTTCATTTACTTGCGCTTTACTCTTAAAATTGCATTTATTAACTTTCTCTCACTGAGAAAGAAGCTTTTCAGCATCTGTGGCCTTGCAATGTCTTCATTTGCTTAGTTGCACTAAACACAGCATTAGTGTTCTTAGAAGCTCCAAAATAGTTATTCTGTGCATTGAAGCTCAAACATAACTTGCTAGTCAAAAAAGCTCTAACAACTGAAAATCTGTCTTCTGCATTGCAGATAACATTTCGTTTTATGAGCGAGAAACATCTTTCATGTACTTGATCTTTACTCTTAAATTTGCATTTATCAACTTTCTCTCACTGAGAAAGAAGGTGTTACGCATTTGTGGCCTTGCATTCTCTTCATTTACTTAGTTGGACTATCACAGCAATTAGTGTTCTTAGAAGCTTCAAAGTAGTAGTGATTCTGTGCATTGAAGTTCTAACGAAGTTGCTCTGCAAAAAAGCTCTAAAACACGAAAATCTGTCTTCTGCATTGCAGATAACATTTCATTTCATGAGAAAGAAACATCTTTCATGTACTTGAGCTTTACTCTTAAAATTCCATTTACTAACTTTCTCTCACTGAGAAAGAACCTTTTCAGCATCTGTGGCCTTGCAATGTCTTCATTTGCTTAGTTGCACCAACACAGCCTTTAGTGTTCTTGGAAGCTCCAAAATAGTGATTCTGTGCATTGAAGCTCTAACATAACTTGCTAGTCAAAAAAGATCTAACACCTGAAAATCTGTCTTCTGCATTGCAAATAACATTTCATTACATGAGAAAGCAACATCTTTCATGTACTTGAGCTTTACTCTTAAAATTGCAGTAAGTTTCTCTCACTGACAAAGAAGGAGTTAAGCATCTGTGGTCTTGCAATCTCTTCATTTAATAAGTTGGTCTATCACAGCAATTGGTGTTCTTAGAAGCTCCAAAGTAGTGATTCTGTGCATTGAAGGTCTAACATAACTTGCAAGTCAAAGAAGCTCTAACAACTGAAAATCTGTCTTCTGCATTGCAGATAACATTTCATCTCATGAGAAAGAATCATCTTTCATGTACTTGATCTTTACTCTTAACATTGCATTTACTAACTTTCTCTCACTGAGAAAGAAGCTTTTCAGCATCTGTGGCCTTGCAATGTCTTCATTTGCTTAGTTGCTCTAACACAGCCTTTAGTGTTCTTAGAAGCTTCAAAACAGTGATTCTGTGCATTGAAGCTCTAACATAACTTGCTAGTCAAAACAGCTCTAACAACTGAAAATCTGTCTTCTGCATTCCAGATAACATTTCATTTCATGAGGAAGAAACATCGGTCATGTACTTGAGCTTTACTCTTAAAATTGCATGTATCAACTTTCTCTCACTGAGAAAGAAGCTTTTCAGCATCTGTGGCCTTGCATTCTCTTCATTTACTTAGTTGGACTATCACAGCAATTAGTGTTCTTAGAAGCTCCAAAGTAGTGATTCTGTGCATTGAAGGTCTAACGAAGTTGCTCTATAAAAAAGCTCTAAAACATGAAAATCTGTCTTCTGCATTGCAAATAACATTTCATGAGAAAGAATCATCTTTCATGTACCTGAGCTTTACTCTTAAAATTGCATTTGTCAACTTTCTCTCACTGAGAAAGAAGCTTTTCAGCATCTGTGGCTTTGCATTCTCTTCCTTTGCTTAGTTGCACTAAACACAGCCTTTAGTGTTCTTAGAAGCTCTAAAACATGATAATCTGTCTTCTGCATTGCAAATAAAATTTAATTTCATGAGAAAGAAACATCTTTCATGTACTTGAGCTTTACTCTTAAAATTGCATTAAGTAACTTTCTCTCACTGAGAAAGAAGCTTTACAGCATCTGTGGCTTTGCATTCTCTTCCTTTGCTTAGTTGCACTAAACACAGCATTAGTGTTCTTGAAAGCTCCAAAATAGTTATTCTGTGCATTGACGCCCTATCATAACTTGCTAATGAAAAAAGCTCTAACACCTGAAAATCTGTCTTCTGCATTGCAGATAACATTTCATTTCATGAGAAAGAAATATCTTTCATGTACTTGAGCTTTACTTTTAAATTTGCATTTATCAACTTTCTCTCACTGAGAAAGAAGGTGTTACGCATCTGTGGCCTTGCATTATCTTCATTTGCTGAGGTGCACTAACACAGCCTTTAGTGTTCTTAGAAGCTCAAAATTAGTGATTATGTGCATTGAAGCTCTAACATAACTTGCTAGTCAAAAAAGCTCTAACACCTGAAAATCTGTCTTCTGCATTGCAAATAACATTTCATTTCATGAGAAAGAATCATCTTTCATGTACTTGAGCTTTACTCTTAAAATTGCATTAAGCAACTTTCTCTCACTGAGAAAGAAGCTTTTCAGCATCTGTGGCCTTGCAATGTCTTCATGTGCTTAGTTGCACAAAACACAGCATTAGTGTTCTTAGAAGCTCCAAAATAGTTATTCTGTGCATTGAAGCTCTAACATAACTTGCTAGTCAAAAAAGCTCTAACAACTGAAAATCTGTCTTCTGCATTGCAGATAACATTTCATTTTATGAGCGAGAAACATCTTTCATGTACTTGATCTTTACTCTTAAATTTGCATTTATCAACTTTCTCTCACTGAGAAAGAAGGTGTTACGCATTTGTTGCCTTGCATTCTCTTCATTTACTTAGTTGGACTATCAAAGCAATTAGTGTTCTTAGAAGTTTCAAAGTAGTAGTGATTCTGTGCATTGAAGTTCTAACGAAGTTGCTCTGCAAAAAAGGTCTAAAACACGAAAATCTGTCTTCTGCATTGCAGATAACATTTCATTTCATGAGGAAGAAACATCGGTCATGTACTTGAGCTTTACTCTTAAAATTGCATGTATCAACTTTCTCTCACTGAGAAAGAAGCTTTTCAGCATCTGTGGCCTTGCATTCTCTTCATTTACTTAGTTGGACTATCACAGCAATTAGTGTTCTTAGAAGCTCCAAAGTAGTGATTCTGTGCATTGAAGGTCTAACGAAGTTGCTCTATAAAAAAGCTCTAAAACATGAAAATCTGTCTTCTGCATTGCAAATAACATTTCATGAGAAAGAATCATCTTTCATGTACCTGAGCTTTACTCTTAAAATTGCATTTGTCAACTTTCTCTCACTGAGAAAGAAGCTTTTCAGCATCTGTGGCTTTGCATTCTCTTCCTTTGCTTAGTTGCACTAAACACAGCCTTTAGTGTTCTTAGAAGCTCTAAAACATGATAATCTGTCTTCTGCATTGCAAATAAAATTTAATTTCATGAGAAAGAAACATCTTTCATGTACTTGAGCTTTACTCTTAAAATTGCATTAAGTAACTTTCTCTCACTGAGAAAGAAGCTTTACAGCATCTGTGGCTTTGCATTCTCTTCCTTTGCTTAGTTGCACTAAACACAGCATTAGTGTTCTTGAAAGCTCCAAAATAGTTATTCTGTGCATTGACGCCCTATCATAACTTGCTAATCAAAAAAGCTCTAACACCTGAAAATCTGTCTTCTGCATTGCAGATAACATTTCATTTCATGAGAAAGAAACATCTTTCATGTACTTGAGCTTTACTTTTAAATTTGCATTTATCAACTTTCTCTCACTGAGAAAGAAGGTGTTACGCATCTGTGGCCTTGCATTATCTTCATTTGCTGAGGTGCACTAACACAGCCTTTAGTGTTCTTAGAAGCTCAAAATTAGTGATTATGTGCATTGAAGCTCTAACATAACTTGCTAGTCAAAAAAGCTCTAACACCTGAAAATCTGTCTTCTGCATTGCAAATAACATTTCATTTCATGAGAAAGAATCATCTTTCATGTACTTGAGCTTTACTCTTAAAATTGCATTAAGTAACTTTCTCTCACTGAGAAAGAAGCTTTTCAGCATCTGTGGCCTTGCAATGTCTTCATGTGCTTAGTTGCACAAAACACAGCATTAGTGTTCTTAGAAGCTCCAAAATAGTTATTCTGTGCATTGAAGCTCTAACATAACTTGCTAGTCAAAAAAGCTCTAACAACTGAAAATCTGTCTTCTGCATTGCAGATAACATTTCATTTTATGAGCGAGAAACATCTTTCATGTACTTGATCTTTACTCTTAAATTTGCATTTATCAACTTTCTCTCACTGAGAAAGAAGGTGTTACGCATTTGTTGCCTTGCATTCTCTTCATTTACTTAGTTGGACTATCAAAGCAATTAGTGTTCTTAGAAGCTTCAAAGTAGTAGTGATTCTGTGCATTGAAGTTCTAACGAAGTTGCTCTGCAAAAAAGCTCTAAAACACGAAAATCTGTCTTCTGCATTGCAGATAACATTTCATTTCATGAGAAAGAAACATCTTTCATGTACTTGGGCTTTACTCTTAAAACTGCATTTATTAACTTTCTCTCACTGAGAAAGAATCTGTTAAGCATCTGTGGCTTTGTATTCTCTACTTTTGCTCAGTTGCACTACACACAGTATTAGTGTTCTTAGAAGCTCCAAAACATGATAATCTGTCTTCTGCATTGCAAATAAAATTTAATTTCATGAGAAAGAAACATCTTTCATGTACTTGAGCTTTACTCCTAAAATTGCATTTATCAAATTTCTCTCACTGAGAAAAAAGCTTTTCAGCATCTGTGGCCTTGCATTCTCTTCATTTACTTAGTTGGACTATCACAGCAATTAGTGTTCTTAGAAGCTCCAAAGTAGTGATTCTGTGCATTGAAGGTCTAAAGAAGTTGCTCTATAAAAAGCTTTAAAACATGAAAATCTGTCTTTTGCATAGCAAAAAACATTTCATTTCATGAGAAAGAAACATCTTTCATGTACTTGAGCTTTACTCTTAAAATTGCATTTGTCAACTTTCTTTCACTGAGAAAGAAGCTGTTAAGCATCTGTGGCCATGCATTGCCTTCATTTGCTGAGATGCACTAACACAGCCTTTAGTGGTCTTAGAAGCTCAAAATTAGTGATTATGTGCATTGAAGCTCTAACATAGCTTGCTAGTCAAAAAAGCTCTAACACCTGAAAATCTGTCTTCTGCATTGCAAATAATATTTCATTTCATGAGAAAGAATAATCTTTCATGTACTTGAGCTTTACTCTTAAAATTGCATTAAGTAATTTTCTCTCACTGAGAAAGAAGCTATTAAGCATCTGTGGCCTTGCATTGCCTTCATTTGCTGAGATGCACTAACACAGCCTTTAGTGTTCTTAGAAGCTCAAAATAAGTGATTATGTGCATTGAAGCTCTAACATAACTTGCTAGTCAAAAAAGCTCTAACAACTGAAAATCTGTCTTCTGCATTGCAGACAACATTTCATTTCATGAGAAAGAAACATCTTTCATGTACTTGAGCTTTACTCTTAAAATTGCATTAAGTAACTTTCTCTCACTGAGAAAGAAGCTTTTCAAGCATCTGTGGCTTTGCATTCTCTTCCTTTGCTTAGTTGCACTACACACAGTATTAGTGTTCTTAGAAGCTCTAAAATATGATAATCTGTCTTCTGTATTGCAAATAAAATTTAATTTCATGAGAAAGAAACATCTTTCATGTACTTGAACTTTACTCTTAAAATTGCATTTATCAACTTTCTCTCACTGAGAAAGAAGGTGTTACGCATTTGTGGCCTTGCATTCTCTTCATTTACTTAGTTGGACTATCACAGCAATTAGTGTTCTTAGAAGCTTCAAAGTAGTAGTGATTCTGTGCATTGAAGTTCTAACGAAGTCGCTCTGCAAAAAAGCTCTAAAACACGAAAATCTGTCTTCTGCATTGCACATAACATTTCATTTCATGAGAAAGAAACATCTTTCATGTACTTGAGCTTTACTCTTAAAATTCCATTTACTAACTTTCTCTCACTGAGAAAGAACCTTTTCAGCATCTGTGGCCTTGCAATGTCTTCATTTGCTTAGTTGCACCAACACAGCCTTTAGTGTTCTTGGAAGCTCCAAAATAGTGATTCTGTGCATTGAAGCTCTAACATAACTTGCTAGTCAAAAAAGATCTAACACCTGAAAATCTGTCTTCTGCATTGCAAATAACATTTCATTACATGAGAAAGCAACATCTTTCATGTACTTGAGCTTTACTCTTAAAATTGCAGTAAGTTTCTCTCACTGACAAAGAAGGTGTTAAGCATCTGTGGTCTTGCAATCTCTTCATTTAATAAGTTGGTCTATCACAGCAATTGGTGTTCTTAGAAGCTCCAAAGTAGTGATTCTGTGCATTGAAGGTCTAACATAACTTGCAAGTCAAAGAAGCTCTAACAACTGAAAATCTGTCTTCTGCATTGCAGATAACATTTCATCTCATGAGAAAGAATCATCTTTCATGTACTTGATCTTTACTCTTAACATTGCATTTACTAACTTTCTCTCACTGAGAAAGAAGCTTTTCAGCATCTGTGGCCTTGCAATGTCTTCATTTGCTTAGTTGCTCTAACACAGCCTTTAGTGTTCTTAGAAGCTTCAAAACAGTGATTCTGTGCATTGAAGCTCTAACATAACTTGCTAGTCAAAACAGCTTTAACAACTGAAAATCTGTCTTCTGCATTCCAGATAACATTTCATTTCATGAGGAAGAAACATCGGTCATGTACTTGAGCTTTACTCTTAAAATTGCATGTATCAACTTTCTCTCACTGAGAAAGAAGCTTTTCAGCATCTGTGGCCTTGCATTCTCTTCATTTACTTAGTTGGACTATCACAGCAATTAGTGTTCTTAGAAGCTCCAAAGTAGTGATTCTGTGCATTGAAGGTCTAACGAAGTTGCTCTATAAAAATGCTCTAAAACATGAAAATCTGTCTTCTGCATTGCAAATAACATTTCATGAGAAAGAATCATCTTTCATGTACCTGAGCTTTACTCTTAAAATTGCATTTGTCAACTTTCTCTCACTGAGAAAGAAGCTTTTCAGCATCTGTGGCTTTGCATTCTCTTCCTTTGCTTAGTTGCACTAAACACAGCCTTTAGTGTTCTTAGAAGCTCTAAAACATGATAATCTGTCTTCTGCATTGCAAATAAAATTTAATTTCATGAGAAAGAAACATCTTTCATGTACTTGAGCTTTACTCTTAAAATTGCATTAAGTAACTTTCTCTCACTGAGAAAGAAGCTTTTCAGCATCTGTGGCTTTGCATTCTCTTCCTTTGCTTAGTTGCACTAAACACAGCATTAGTGTTCTTGAAAGCTCCAAAATAGTTATTCTGTGCATTGACGCCCTATCATAACTTGCTAATCAAAAAAGCTCTAACACCTGAAAATCTGTCTTCTGCATTGCAGATAACATTTCATTTCATGAGAAAGAAACATCTTTCATGTACTTGAGCTTTACTTTTAAATTTGCATTTATCAACTTTCTCTCACTGAGAAAGAAGGTGTTACGCATCTGTGGCCTTGCATTATCTTCATTTGCTGAGGTGCACTAACACAGCCTTTAGTGTTCTTAGAAGCTCAAAATTAGTGATTATGTGCATTGAAGCTCTAACATAACTTGCTAGTCAAAAAAGGTCTAACACCTGAAAATCTGTCTTCTGCATTGCAAATAACATATCATTTCATTTGAACGAAACATCTTTCATGTACTTGCGCTTTACTCTTAAAATAGCCGTTATTAACTTTCTCTCATTGAGAAAGAAGCTGTTAAGCATCTGTGGCCATGCATTGTCTTCATTTGCTGAGATGCACTAACACAGCCTTTAGTGTTTTTAAGAAGCTCAAAATGAGTGATTATGTGCATTGAAGCTCTAACATAACTTGCTAGTCAAAAAAGCTCTAACACCTGAAAATCTGTCTTCTGCATTGCAAATAACATTTCATTTCATGAGAAAGAATCATCTTTCATGTACTTGAGCTTTACTCTTAAAATTGCATTAAGTAACTTTCTCTCACTGAGAAAGAAGCTTTTCAGCATCTGTGGCCTTGCAATGTCTTCATGTGCTTAGTTGCACAAAACACAGCATTAGTGTTCTTAGAAGCTCCAAAATAGTTATTCTGTGCATTGAAGCTCTAACATAACTTGCTAGTCAAAAAAGCTCTAACAACTGAAAATCTGTCTTCTGCATTGCAGATAACATTTCATTTTATGAGCGAGAAACATCTTTCATGTACTTGATCTTTACTCTTAAATTTGCATTTATCAACTTTCTCTCACTGAGAAAGAAGGTGTTACGCATTTGTGGCCTTGCATTCTCTTCATTTACTTAGTTGGACTATCAAAGCAATTAGTGTTCTTAGAAGCTTCAAAGTAGTAGTGATTCTGTGCATTGAAGTTCTAACGAAGTTGCTCTGCAAAAAAGCTCTAAAACACGAAAATCTGTCTTCTGCATTGCAGATAACATTTCATTTCATGAGAAAGAAACATCTTTCATGTACTTGGGCTTTACTCTTAAAACTGCATTTATTAACTTTCTCTCACTGAGAAAGAAGCTGTTAAGCATCTGTGGCCATGCATTGCCTTCATTTGCTGAGATGCACTAACACAGCCTTTAGTGGTCTTAGAAGTTCAAAATTAGTGATTATGTGCATTGAAGCTCTAACATAGCTTGCTAGTCAAAAAAGCTCTAACACCTGAAAATCTGTCTTCTGCATTGCAAATAATATTTCATTTCATGAGAAAGAATAATCTTTCATGTACTTGAGCTTTACTCTTAAAATTGCATTAAGTAATTTTCTCTCACTGAGAAAGAAGCTATTAAGCATCTGTGGCCTTGCATTGCCTTCATTTGCTGAGATGCACTAACACAGCCTTTAGTGTTCTTAGAAGCTCAAAATAAGTGATTATGTGCATTGAAGCTCTAACATAACTTGCTAGTCAAAAAAGCTCTAACAACTGAAAATCTGTCTTCTGCATTGCAGACAACATTTCATTTCATGAGAAAGAAACATCTTTCATGTACTTGAGCTTTACTCTTAAAATTGCATTTGTCAACTTTCTCTCACTGAGAAAGAAGCTTTTCAGCATCTGTGGCTTTGCATTCTCTTCCTTTGCTTAGTTGCACTAAACACAGCCTTTAGTGTTCTTAGAAGCTCTAAAACATGATAATCTGTCTTCTGCATTGCAAATAAAATTTAATTTCATGAGAAAGAAACATCTTTCATGTACTTGAGCTTTACTCTTAAAATTGCATTAAGTAACTTTCTCTCACTGAGAAAGAAGCTTTACAGCATCTGTGGCTTTGCATTCTCTTCCTTTGCTTAGTTGCACTAAACACAGCATTAGTGTTCTTGAAAGCTCCAAAATAGTTATTCTGTGCATTGACGCCCTATCATAACTTGCTAATCAAAAAAGCTCTAACACCTGAAAATCTGTCTTCTGCATTGCAGATAACATTTCATTTCATGAGAAAGAAACATCTTTCATGTACTTGAGCTTTACTTTTAAATTTGCATTTATCAACTTTCTCTCACTGAGAAAGAAGGTGTTACGCATCTGTGGCCTTGCATTATCTTCATTTGCTGAGGTGCACTAACACAGCCTTTAGTGTTCTTAGAAGCTCAAAATTAGTGATTATGTGCATTGAAGCTCTAACATAACTTGCTAGTCAAAAAAGCTCTAACACCTGAAAATCTGTCTTCTGCATTGCAAATAACATTTCATTTCATGAGAAAGAATCATCTTTCATGTACTTGAGCTTTACTCTTAAAATTGCATTAAGTAACTTTCTCTCACTGAGAAAGAAGCTTTTCAGCATCTGTGGCCTTGCAATGTCTTCATGTGCTTAGTTGCACAAAACACAGCATTAGTGTTCTTAGAAGCTCCAAAATAGTTATTCTGTGCATTGAAGCTCTAACATAACTTGCTAGTCAAAAAAGCTCTAACAACTGAAAATCTGTCTTCTGCATTGCAGATAACATTTCATTTTATGAGCGAGAAACATCTTTCATGTACTTGATCTTTACTCTTAAATTTGCATTTATCAACTTTCTCTCACTGAGAAAGAAGGTGTTACGCATTTGTTGCCTTGCATTCTCTTCATTTACTTAGTTGGACTATCAAAGCAATTAGTGTTCTTAGAAGCTTCAAAGTAGTAGTGATTCTGTGCATTGAAGTTCTAACGAAGTTGCTCTGCAAAAAAGCTCTAAAACACGAAAATCTGTCTTCTGCATTGCAGATAACATTTCATTTCATGAGAAAGAAACATCTTTCATGTACTTGGGCTTTACTCTTAAAACTGCATTTATTAACTTTCTCTCACTGAGAAAGAATCTGTTAAGCATCTGTGGCTTTGTATTCTCTACTTTTGCTCAGTTGCACTACACACAGTATTAGTGTTCTTAGAAGCTCCAAAACATGATAATCTGTCTTCTGCATTGCAAATAAAATTTAATTTCATGAGAAAGAAACATCTTTCATGTACTTGAGCTTTACTCCTAAAATTGCATTTATCAAATTTCTCTCACTGAGAAAAAAGCTTTTCAGCATCTGTGGCCTTGCATTCTCTTCATTTACTTAGTTGGACTATCACAGCAATTAGTGTTCTTAGAAGCTCCAAAGTAGTGATTCTGTGCATTGAAGGTCTAAAGAAGTTGCTCTATAAAAAGCTTTAAAACATGAAAATCTGTCTTTTGCATAGCAAAAAACATTTCATTTCATGAGAAAGAAACATCTTTCATGTACTTGAGCTTTACTCTTAAAATTGCATTTGTCAACTTTCTTTCACTGAGAAAGAAGCTGTTAAGCATCTGTGGCCATGCATTGCCTTCATTTGCTGAGATGCACTAACACAGCCTTTAGTGGTCTTAGAAGCTCAAAATTAGTGATTATGTGCATTGAAGCTCTAACATAGCTTGCTAGTCAAAAAAGCTCTAACACCTGAAAATCTGTCTTCTGCATTGCAAATAATATTTCATTTCATGAGAAAGAATAATCTTTCATGTACTTGAGCTTTACTCTTAAAATTGCATTAAGTAATTTTCTCTCACTGAGAAAGAAGCTATTAAGCATCTGTGGCCTTGCATTGCCTTCATTTGCTGAGATGCACTAACACAGCCTTTAGTGTTCTTAGAAGCTCAAAATAAGTGATTATGTGCATTGAAGCTCTAACATAACTTGCTAGTCAAAAAAGCTCTAACAACTGAAAATCTGTCTTCTGCATTGCAGACAACATTTCATTTCATGAGAAAGAAACATCTTTCATGTACTTGAGCTTTACTCTTAAAATTGCATTAAGTAACTTTCTCTCACTGAGAAAGAAGCTTTTCAAGCATCTGTGGCTTTGCATTCTCTTCCTTTGCTTAGTTGCACTACACACAGTATTAGTGTTCTTAGAAGCTCTAAAATATGATAATCTGTCTTCTGTATTGCAAATAAAATTTAATTTCATGAGAAAGAAACATCTTTCATGTACTTGAACTTTACTCTTAAAATTGCATTTATCAACTTTCTCTCACTGAGAAAGAAGGTGTTACGCATTTGTGGCCTTGCATTCTCTTCATTTACTTAGTTGGACTATCACAGCAATTAGTGTTCTTAGAAGCTTCAAAGTAGTAGTGATTCTGTGCATTGAAGTTCTAACGAAGTCGCTCTGCAAAAAAGCTCTAAAACACGAAAATCTGTCTTCTGCATTGCACATAACATTTCATTTCATGAGAAAGAAACATCTTTCATGTACTTGAGCTTTACTCTTAAAATTCCATTTACTAACTTTCTCTCACTGAGAAAGAACCTTTTCAGCATCTGTGGCCTTGCAATGTCTTCATTTGCTTAGTTGCACCAACACAGCCTTTAGTGTTCTTGGAAGCTCCAAAATAGTGATTCTGTGCATTGAAGCTCTAACATAACTTGCTAGTCAAAAAGATCTAACACCTGAAAATCTGTCTTCTGCATTGCAAATAACATTTCATTACATGAGAAAGCAACATCTTTCATGTATTTGAGCTTTACTCTTAAAATTGCAGTAAGTTTCTCTCACTGACAAAGAAGGTGTTAAGCATCTGTGGTCTTGCAATCTCTTCATTTAATAAGTTGGTCTATCACAGCAATTGGTGTTCTTAGAAGCTCCAAAGTAGTGATTCTGTGCATTGAAGGTCTAACATAACTTGCAAGTCAAAGAAGCTCTAACAACTGAAAATCTGTCTTCTGCATTGCAGATAACATTTCATCTCATGAGAAAGAATCATCTTTCATGTACTTGATCTTTACTCTTAACATTGCATTTACTAACTTTCTCTCACTGAGAAAGAAGCTTTTCAGCATCTGTGGCCTTGCAATGTCTTCATTTGCTTAGTTGCTCTAACACAGCCTTTAGTGTTCTTAGAAGCTTCAAAACAGTGATTCTGTGCATTGAAGCTCTAACATAACTTGCTAGTCAAAACAGCTTTAACAACTGAAAATCTGTCTTCTGCATTCCAGATAACATTTCATTTCATGAGGAAGAAACATCGGTCATGTACTTGAGCTTTACTCTTAAAATTGCATGTATCAACTTTCTCTCACTGAGAAAGAAGCTTTTCAGCATCTGTGGCCTTGCATTCTCTTCATTTACTTAGTTGGACTATCACAGCAATTAGTGTTCTTAGAAGCTCCAAAGTAGTGATTCTGTGCATTGAAGGTCTAACGAAGTTGCTCTATAAAAATGCTCTAAAACATGAAAATCTGTCTTCTGCATTGCAAATAACATTTCATGAGAAAGAATCATCTTTCATGTACCTGAGCTTTACTCTTAAAATTGCATTTGTCAACTTTCTCTCACTGAGAAAGAAGCTTTTCAGCATCTGTGGCTTTGCATTCTCTTCCTTTGCTTAGTTGCACTAAACACAGCCTTTAGTGTTCTTAGAAGCTCTAAAACATGATAATCTGTCTTCTGCATTGCAAATAAAATTTAATTTCATGAGAAAGAAACATCTTTCATGTACTTGAGCTTTACTCTTAAAATTGCATTAAGTAACTTTCTCTCACTGAGAAAGAAGCTTTTCAGCATCTGTGGCTTTGCATTCTCTTCCTTTGCTTAGTTGCACTAAACACAGCATTAGTGTTCTTGAAAGCTCCAAAATAGTTATTCTGTGCATTGACGCCCTATCATAACTTGCTAATCAAAAAAGCTCTAACACCTGAAAATCTGTCTTCTGCATTGCAGATAACATTTCATTTCATGAGAAAGAAACATCTTTCATGTACTTGAGCTTTACTTTTAAATTTGCATTTATCAACTTTCTCTCACTGAGAAAGAAGGTGTTACGCATCTGTGGCCTTGCATTATCTTCATTTGCTGAGGTGCACTAACACAGCCTTTAGTGTTCTTAGAAGCTCAAAATTAGTGATTATGTGCATTGAAGCTCTAACATAACTTGCTAGTCAAAAAAGGTCTAACACCTGAAAATCTGTCTTCTGCATTGCAAATAACATATCATTTCATTTGAACGAAACATCTTTCATGTACTTGCGCTTTACTCTTAAAATAGCCGTTATTAACTTTCTCTCATTGAGAAAGAAGCTGTTAAGCATCTGTGGCCATGCATTGTCTTCATTTGCTGAGATGCACTAACACAGCCTTTAGTGTTTTTAAGAAGCTCAAAATGAGTGATTATGTGCATTGAAGCTCTAACATAACTTGCTAGTCAAAAAAGCTCTAACACCTGAAAATCTGTCTTCTGCATTGCAAATAACATTTCATTTCATGAGAAAGAATCATCTTTCATGTACTTGAGCTTTACTCTTAAAATTGCATTAAGTAACTTTCTCTCACTGAGAAAGAAGCTTTTCAGCATCTGTGGCCTTGCAATGTCTTCATGTGCTTAGTTGCACAAAACACAGCATTAGTGTTCTTAGAAGCTCCAAAATAGTTATTCTGTGCATTGAAGCTCTAACATAACTTGCTAGTCAAAAAAGCTCTAACAACTGAAAATCTGTCTTCTGCATTGCAGATAACATTTCATTTTATGAGCGAGAAACATCTTTCATGTACTTGATCTTTACTCTTAAATTTGCATTTATCAACTTTCTCTCACTGAGAAAGAAGGTGTTACGCATTTGTGGCCTTGCATTCTCTTCATTTACTTAGTTGGACTATCAAAGCAATTAGTGTTCTTAGAAGCTTCAAAGTAGTAGTGATTCTGTGCATTGAAGTTCTAACGAAGTTGCTCTGCAAAAAAGCTCTAAAACACGAAAATCTGTCTTCTGCATTGCAAATAAAATTTAATTTCATGAGAAAGAAACATCTTTCATGTACTTGGGCTTTACTCTTAAAACTGCATTTATTAACTTTCTCTCACTGAGAAAGAAGCTGTTAAGCATCTGTGGCCATGCATTGCCTTCATTTGCTGAGATGCACTAACACAGCCTTTAGTGGTCTTAGAAGCTCAAAATTAGTGATTATGTGCATTGAAGCTCTAACATAGCTTGCTAGTCAAAAAAGCTCTAACACCTGAAAATCTGTCTTCTGCATTGCAAATAATATTTCATTTCATGAGAAAGAATAATCTTTCATGTACTTGAGCTTTACTCTTAAAATTGCATTAAGTAATTTTCTCTCACTGAGAAAGAAGCTATTAAGCATCTGTGGCCTTGCATTGCCTTCATTTGCTGAGATGCACTAACACAGCCTTTAGTGTTCTTAGAAGCTCAAAATAAGTGATTATGTGCATTGAAGCTCTAACATAACTTGCTAGTCAAAAAAGCTCTAACAACTGAAAATCTGTCTTCTGCATTGCAGACAACATTTCATTTCATGAGAAAGAAACATCTTTCATGTACTTGAGCTTTACTCTTAAAATTGCATTAAGTAACTTTCTCTCACTGAGAAAGAAGCTTTTCAAGCATCTGTGGCTTTGCATTCTCTTCCTTTGCTTAGTTGCACTACACACAGTATTAGTGTTCTTAGAAGCTCTAAAATATGATAATCTGTCTTCTGTATTGCAAATAAAATTTAATTTCATGAGAAAGAAACATCTTTCATGTACTTGAACTTTACTCTTAAAATTGCATTTATCAACTTTCTCTCACTGAGAAAGAAGCTTTTCAGCATCTGTGGCCTTGCAATGTCTTCATTTGCTTAGTTGCACTAACACAGCCGCAACAGATTTAGAATCCAAGCCATTTGTGTACAAGATTTTACTTTTAATACAATTTCTTGTAGTGCAAAACTTCTCAAAATCATGACTTGTATTGTAAAATCAACATAATAACCACTGCACTTTTGAGTATTTGCCCTCGGTTACAAAGCGGATCCACATCCATAATATTTCCCCCTAACACCCTAACAACATCACAAAACTCCAGTAGTTGCAACAGATTTAGAATCCAAGCCATTTGTGTTCAAGATTTTGCTTTTAATTCAATTTCTTGGAGAGCAAAACTACTCATAGTCTTGACTAGTATTGTTTTACACATAAGAATAACCACTGCACTTTTGTGAATTTGCCCTCGGTTACAAAGCGGATACACATCCATAATATTTCCCTTAACATCCTAACAACTTAACAAACCTCCAGTAGTTGCAACAGACTTAGATTTCAAGCCATTTGTATTCATGAGTTTTCTTTTAATACAATTTCTTGGAGAGCAAAACTACTCAAAGTCTTGACTATTATTGCTTTACACATAAGAATAACCACTGAACTTTTGTTTATTTGCTCTCGGTTACAAAGCGGATCCCTATGCATATTTTTTCCCCTAACACCCAACAACATCACAAAACTCCAGTAGTTGCAACAGATTTAGAATCCAAGCCATTTGTGTTCAAGGTTTTTCTTATAATACAATTTCTTGGAGAGCAAATCTATTCAAAATCTTGACTTGTATTGCAAACACAACATAATAACCACTGCACTTTTGTGTCTTTGCTCTCAGTCGCAAAGTGGATCCACATCCATAATATTTCCCCCTAACATTCTAACAACTTCACAAACCTCCAATAGTTGCAACAGACTTAGTATTCAAGCCATTTGTATTCATGATTTTTCTTTTAATACAATTTCTTGGAGAGCAAAACTACTCAAAGTCTTGACTTGTATTGCTTTACACATAAGAATAACCACTGCACTTTTGTGTATTTGCCCTCGGTTACAAAGCGGATCCACATCCATAATATTTCCCCCTAACACCCTAAAAACATCACACAACTCCAGTAGTTTCAACAGATTTAGAATCCAATCCATTTGTGTACGAGATTTTTCTTTTAATACAATTTCTTGGAGAGGAAGACTTTTCAAAATCTTGACTTATATTGCAAACACGACATCATAACCACTGCACTTTTGTGTATTTGCCCTCGGTTACAAAGCGGATCCACATCCATAATATTTCCCCCTAACACCCTAACAACATCACAAAACTCCAGTAGTTTCAACAGACTTAGAATTCAAGCCATTTGTATTCATGATTTTTCTTTTAATACAATTTCTTGGAGAGCAAAACTACTCAAAGTCTTGACTAGTATTGCTTTACACGTAAGAAAAACCACTGAACTTTTGTGTATTTGCCCTCGGTTACAAAGCGGATCCACATCCATAATTTTTCCTCCTAACACCCTAACAACATCACAAAACTCCAGTAGTGGCAACAGATTTAGAATCCAAGCCATTTGTGTTTAAGATTTTTTTTTAATTCAATTTCTTGGAGAGCAAAACTATTCAAAATCTTGACTTGTATTGCAAACACAACATAATAACCACTGCACTTTTGTGTCTTTGAACTCAGTCGCAAAGTGGATCGACATCCATAATATTTCCCCCTAACATAACTTGGTCTGCAAAAAAAGCTCTAACAAATGAAAATCTGTCTTCTGCATTGCAAATAACATTTCCTTACATGACAAAGATAAATCTGTCATGTACTTGAGCTTTAGTCTTAAAATTGCATTCAGCAACTTTTTATGACTGAGAAAGAAGCTTTTCAGCATCTGTGTCCTTGCAGTCTCTTCATTTGCTTAGCTGCACTAAATACAGAATTAGTGTTCTTAGAAGCTCCAAACTAGTGATTCTGTGGATTGAAGCCCTAACAAAACTTGCTCTGCAAGAAAGTTCTAAAACATGATAATCTGTCTACTATATTGCAAATAACATTTCCTTACATGACAAAGATAAATCTGTCATGTACTTGAGCTTTAGTCTTAAAATTGCATTCAGCAACTTTTTATGACTGAGAAAGAAGATTTTCAGCATCTGTGTCCTTGCAGTCTCTTCATTTGCTTAGTTGCACTAAATACAGCATTAGTGTTCTTAGAAGCTCAAAACTAGTGATTCTGTGGATTGAAGCCCTAACAAAACTTGCTCTGCAAGAAAGTTCTAAAACATGATAATCTGTCTACTGCATTGCAAATAACATTTCATTACATGAGAAAGAAACATCTTTCATGTACTTGAGCTTTAGTCTTAAAATTGCATTAAGCAACTTTTTCTCACTGAGAAAGAAGCTTTTCAGCATCTGTGACCTTGCAGTCTATTCATTTGTTTAGTTGCACTAAACACAGCATTAGTGTTCTTCGATGCTCCAAAACTAGTAATTCTGTGGATTGAAGCCCTAACATAACTTGCTCTGCAAAAAAGCTCTAACACTTGAAAATCTAGTCTTCTGCATTGCAAATAACATTTCATTTCATGAGAATGAAAGATCTTTCATGTACTTGAGCTTTACACTAAAAATTGCATTAAGCAACTTTTTCTCACTGAGAAAGAAGCTTTTCAGCATCTGTGGCCTTGCATTGTCTTCATTTTCTTAGTTACACTAACACAGCCTTTAGCATTCTTAGAAGATCCAAATTAGTGATTCTGTGCATTGAAGCTCTAACATAACTTGGTCTGCAAAAAAAGCTCTAACAAATGAAAATCTTTCTTCTGTATTGCAAATAACATTTCTTTACATGAGAAAGAAATATCTATCATGTACTTGAGCTTTAGTCTTAAAACTGCATTAAGCAACTTTTTCTCACTGAGAAAGAAGCTTTTCAGCATCTTTGGCCTTGCATTGTCTTCATTTTCTTAGTTACACTAACACAGCCTTTAGTATTCTTAGAAGATCCAAAATAGTGATTCTGTGCATTAAAGCTCCAACATAACTTGGTCTGCAAAAAAGCTCTAACAAATGAAAATCTGTCTTTTGCATTGCAAATAACATTTCTTTACATGAGAAAGAAACATCTATCATGTACTTGAGCTTTACTCTTAAAATTGCATGAAGCAACTTTTTCCTACTGAGAAAGAAGCTTTTCAGCATCTGTGACATTGCAGTCTCTTCATTTGCTTAGTTGCACTACACACAGCATTAGTGTTCTTAGAAGCTCCAAACTAGTGATTCTGTGGATTGAAGCTCTAACATAACTTGCTCTGCAAAAAAGCTCTAAAACATGAAAATCTGTCTTCTGCATTGCAAATAACATTTCTTTACATGAGAAAGAAACATCTATCATGTACTTGAGCTTTACTCTTAAAATTGCATTAAGCAACTTTATTTTACTGAAAAAGAAGCTTTTCAGCATCTGTGGCTTTGCATTCTCTTCCTTTGCTTAGTTGCACGTAACACAGAATTAGTGTTCTTAGAAGCCCCAAACTAGTGATTCTGTGGATTGAAGCCCTAACATAACTTGCTCTGCAAAAAAGCTCTAAAACATGATAATCTGTCTTCTGCATTGCAAATAACATTTCATTACATGAGTAAGAAACATCTTTCATGTACTTGAGCTTTACTCTTAAAATTGCATTTATTAACTTTCTCTCACTGAGAAAGAAGCTGTTAAGCATCTGTGGCCATGCATTGTCTTCATTTGCTGAGATGCACTAACACAGCCTTCAGTGTTTTTAAGAAGCTCAAAATGAGTGATTATGTGCATTGAAGCTCTAACATAACTTGCTAGTCAAAAAAGCTCTAACACCTGAAAATCTGTCTTCTGCATTGCAAATAACATTTCATTTCATGAGAAAGAATCATCTTACATGTACTTGGGCTTTACTCTTAAAATTGCATTAAGTAATTTTCTCTCACTGAGAAAGAAGGTGTTACGCATTTGTGGCCTTGCATTCTCTTCATTTAGTTAGTTGGACTATCATAGCAATTAGTGTTCTTAGAAGCTTCAAAGTAGTAGTGATTCTGTGCATTGAAGTTCTAACGAAGTTGCTCTGCAAAAAAGCTCTAAAACATGAACATCTGTCTTCTGCATTGCACATAACATTTCATTTCATGAGAAAGAAACATCTTTCATGTACTTGAGCTTTACTCTTAAAATTGCATATATCAACTTTCTCTTACTGAGAAAGAAGCTTTTCAGCATCTGTGGCTTTGCATTGTCTTCCTTTGCTTAGTTGCACTAAACACAGCCTTTAGTGTTCTTAGAAGCTCTAAAACATGATAATCTGTCTTCTGCATTGCAAATAAAATTTAATTTCATGAGAAAGAAACATCTTTCATGTACTTGAGCTTTACTCTTAAAATTGCATTTATCAACTTTCTCTCACTGAGAAAGAAGCTTTTCAGCATCTGTGGCCTTGCATTCTCTTCATTTACTTAGTTGCACTAACACAGCCTTTAGTGTTCTTAGAAGCTCCAAAATAGTGATTCTGTGCATTGAAGCTCTAACATAACTTGCTAGTTAAAACAGCTCTAACAACTGAAAATCTGTCTTCTGCATTGCAAATAACATTTCATTTCATGAGAAAGAATAATCTTTCATGTACTTGAGCTTTATTCTTAAAATTGCTTTTATTAAATTTCTCTCATTGAGAAAGAAGGTGTTAAGCATCTGTGGCCTTGCATTCTCTTCATTTACTTAGTTGGACTATCACAGCAATTAGCGTTCTTAGAAGCTCCAAAATAGTGATTCTGTGCATTGACGCTCTAACATAACTTGCTAGTCAAAAAAACTCTAACATCTGAAAATCTGTCTTCTGCATTGCAAATAACATTTCATTACATGAGAAAGTAACATCTTTCATGTACTTGAGCTTTACTCTTAAAATTGCATTTATCAACTTTCTCTCACCGAGAAAGAAGCTTTTCAGCATCTGTGGCCTTGCAATGTCTTCATTTGCTTAGTTGCACTAACACAGCCTTTAGTGTTCTTAGAAACTCCAAAATAGTGATTCTGTGCAATGAAGCTCTAACATAACTTGCTAGTCAAAGAAGCTCTAACAACTGAAAATCTGTCTTCTGCATTGCAGATAACATTTCATCTCATGTGGAAGAAACATCATTCATGTACTTGATCTTTACTCTTAAAATTGCATTAAGTAACTTTCTCTCACTGAGAAAGAAGCTTTTTAGCATCTGTGGCTTTGCGTTCTCTTTCTTTGCTTAGTTGCACTAAACACAGCATTAGTGTTCTTAGAAGCTCCAAAATAGTTATTCTGTGGATTGAAGCTCTATCATAACTTGCTAGTCAAAAAAGCTCTAACACCTGAAAATCTGTCTTCTGCATTGCAAATAACATTTCATTTCATGAGAAAGAATCATCTTACATGTACTTGGGCTTTACTCTTAAAATTGTATTAAGTAATTTTCTCTCACTGAGAAAGAAGGTGTTAAGCATCTGTGGCCTTGCATTCTCTTCATTTACTTAGTTGGACTATCACAGCAATTAGTGTTCTTAGAAGCTCTAAAACATGATAATCTGTCTTCTGTATTGCAGATAACATTTCATCTCATGAGAAAGAAACATCTTTCATGTACTTGATCTTTACTCTTAAAATTGCATTTACTAACTTTCTCTCACTAAGAAAGAAGCTTTTCAGCATCTGTGGCTTTGCATTCTCTTCCTTTGCTTATTTGCACTAAACTCAGCCTTTAGTGTTCTTAGACTCTCCAAAATAGTTATTCTGTGCATTGAAGTTCTATCATAACTTGCTAGTCAAAAAAGCTCTAACACCTGAAAATCTGTCTTCTGCATTGCAAATAACATTTTATTTCATGAGAAAGAATAATCTTTCATGTACTTGAGCTTTACTCTTAAAATTGCTTTTATTAAATTTCTCTCACTGAGAAAGAAGGTGTTAAGCATCTGTGGCCTTGCATTCTCTTCATTTACTTAGTTGGACTATCACAGCAATTAGTGTTCTTAGAAGCTCCAACGTAGTGATTCTGTGCATTGAAGTTCTAACAAAGTTGCTCTGCAAAAAAGCTCTAAAACATGAAAATCTGTCTTTTGCATTGCAAAAAACATTTCATTTCATGAGAAAGAAACATTTTTCATGTACTCAAGCTTTACCATTAAAATTGAATTAACCAACTTTCTCTCACTGAGAAAGAAGCTTTTCAGGATCTGTGGCTGTGCATTCTCTTCATTTGCTTAGTTTCACTAACACATTAATGAAATGCCTTTTGCCTTGAAAATAAGACCTTATTTAATTTGAAACGAACATCCTTCATACTGGCAAGCTTTCATCTTAACATTGCATAAACTGAATTTGTCTTACAGGGAAAGAAGCTTTTCAGCATATGTGGACCCTTGTTCTGTTCATTCTCTCAGGAGTGCTGACACAGTGTTACTGTTCATAGAAACGCTAAACTAAGCTGTCTGGACATAGTGGCTGTAACTTTACTTGCGGTGCAGAAAACATCTAACACATTAAAAAAACGCATTTCTGCATTTCCAATAAGATTTTATTTCGTTTGAAACGAACATCTTTCATATTGGCAAGCTATTGGCTTAACATTGCATCAACTGAATTTCTCTTACAGGGAAAGAAGCTTTTCAGAATATGTAGACCCAAGTTCTCTTCATTCGCTCAGGAGAACGAAGAAGAGAAACACTAATCTAAGCTGTCTCAGCATCACTCACGAAAAAGAAGTTTATTTAAGTGTGCTATTAGTATACTTCTTTTAAACTAAAAATAGGAAAGTATACTTTTAGTACGCTTTTTATGTATTTCTCAGAAATGGGCTTTATGTACTTCTCAGAAATGTACTTAAAATGACATTTAAGTATACTTGACATACTTAGAAAAACTTGTGCTCCTAGAATACGTGTTTTGATTGTTATATGGTAGGGAGCACTAGTACACATCTTCTGTACAGAATTTCTAAAATAACACAAGTGAAGAAGAAACCAAAACAACAGATGCTCCCACATGTAATCTAACACGATCATCAGACAAAAAACAGCATCAAAACTGTTTAACGTTATGGAATAAAATGTCACCAATGAAGAGGTAATAATGACTGTCAAGCTTTGGGGTGCTGATTGACTCCATCTACGACTTGATTATCATTCTGAATACAATTCATAGTCTTTTTTCAGCTTTTTGTTCAAAATGTTGTTTATTTCTTTATTTTTTATTTATGAAACTTACCCACATTCAAGTGTTTAAAAAAAGAATGCATTAAGCTACAATAAAATGTTTCTGTTTACAACCAGATACTCTGTTCTTTCTCTGAATGTTTTGTATGTTCAGATATTCATATAACAAAATATATAAAAATTAATACCTAATAGTAGTATACCTATAGTAGTATACTTAAAGTATGATGTAAAGTTCACTTAAAAAAACGAGTATACTTTCAGTATAAAACTACTAAACTAGTAGTTTACTGAAACTATACTTCAAAGTGTACTAAAATGCCGCTACAAGTATTTAATTAGTAAACTATCCGTATACTTATGTGAACTTATGTTCACTTTTAGTATAACTCTAGTACAAGCTAAAAACATTGATGTAAACTAGATGTGTACTCAAAGTTTACTACTTTTATATTTAAAGTATACTTAAAAGTATACTTTTATATACTAGAAAGTGGGCCAATTTAGTCTCAAGGAGTATTGAAATAGTCCACTTACAAGTATACTACTAGTACACTGATATTTGTATACTTACTACATGAAGTATACTTAAAAATATACTTGAACTTTACTTAAGTGTACTTAATAAAATAAACTTGAAGTATACTACTTTTTGGTAAGGGATGGTAGCTCTAACTTTACTTCCGGAGCAGAAAACATCTAACACATTAAAGAAACACCTTTCTGCACTGCAAATAAGACTTTATTTCATTTGAAACGAGCATCTTTCATATTGTCAAGCTTTTGTCTTAAAATTGCATAAACTGAATTCCTCTTACAGGGAAAGAAGTTTTTCAGCATATGTGGACCTGTGTGCTCTTCATTCTCTCAGGAGCACTGACACAGTGTCAGTGTTCATAGAAATGCTAAACTAAGCTATCTGGGCATAGTAGCTCTAACTTTACTTGCGGAGCAGAAAACATCTAACACATTAAAGAAATGCCTTTCTGCATTGCAAATACGACTTTATTTCATTTGAAACGCACATCTTTCATATTGTCAAGCTTTTGGCAAATTGGACGCAAGAATAGCTGTTACTTCTTGCCCAACTGGTTAATGAAAAGGATATAATTTAAAGAAAATTTGGCGTTGGGATAACCGCCAAACCCAAAGGTGATACCTTTTTAAAAGCTCATTATCATCAAATGTTTCTGAAATGTTTATATTCCAAGGCAGATTGGCGGCAACAGCCATTTTAGGATAGTTGTGACTTGGTCTTAGTGACTTAGGAGTCCTCTTCACTACTCCTAATGTTTCACAGATTTAGGAGCTAGTTTTAGCACTAAAACGCTTTGTGAAATACTCTTAGAGCAAGAATTTAGGGCCCGATTTCATAGACAGGGCTTAAGCCAGGATTAGGCTGTAGTTCAGTTAGGACAGTGGTTCTCAACTCAAGTCCTCGGGACCCACTGCTCTGCACATTTTGTATCCCTGCGTCCAAATGTTCATATTATCCATCCTAAATAGTATGTGAGATTACAATAAGTGTGTCCCAAAGCATAGTATGTTGAAAAGCATATGCCAAAAGTCCCCGGATGGTCTACTATTTCAGGTCGATTTTTGAAGTGTGGATCCGTGCACACTCTAATCAGTCGCGTAGCTACGGGGTGGGCCCAGCCCACCCACCCGGTGGGCCCACCCACCCACTTTCATCTGTGGCCCTCCCACCCACTTTCATCTGTGGCCCTCCCAATGAGAAGTTTGTAATTTTCCCAATGGATGTAATTTATTAAACGATACTAATAAACGTCTTATTTCATTGTAACTTTATTTATTAAAAATATTAAATGCTTGTTTTCATGGTCAATTACAAGTTGTTTCTTAGTTTTCCCTCTTCCTATAGGTGCATATCATCATATACTTGTCAAAATGATGATTCGTCCATTTCTGTTAGTCCCACCCACAATGTTATGTTTACGACCTATGTTTAAGACGTAAGGATATAACAGTAAAATGCGCGCGTTTGTGAAGTTAAATTTGAAAATAGCCTAGTGAAGCAAACATAAATCAGATCAATTCTTTAAAAAGTAAAAGTCTTAGCAATAAATCCGGACCGTCTACAAATGAAACCCGACAGACCACCTGAGGTTGCTGGATTTATCGATCGGAAACTTCTGAACCAAGTGTGTTTGAAACATCATATTATATTAGCATAGGTACAGTGTTTGATCTGCTAAACAGATGCGTCCTTTGTGGAAGGAAATACATAAACATTGTGCTAGATCCTGGTTGCCACAGCAAACTGCATAATTTGCAGCTGCGCATATTTCTGCAGTCCTCGATGTGCATGAACTGACAGAGACGCTTGATTATGAAATCATCAGCGAAGACCCGTTGTTTCACACTGAGGTAATGCTTTTTAATAAACTTCCTTTAGTTAAAGTTAGTTAATGTATTAACTAACATTAGCAATACATTTGTTACCGTGTTTATTCATCTTTGTTTACCAGTTCAGGCAAATTTTAACAGATACAACTTTTAATTTTAATAATGTCCTATTAGTAAATTTTGAAATGAACATTAAGATAACAAATTACTAATGTTAATGCATGCTTTAGAAGTACTGTGTAACGAACCTTGGTGCTGTATTTTTTTGTTGGCAATTTGACAAAGTTTTCATATGCTACACACCTGGTCCACCCAGTTTTATGTAGGCCCACCCACTTAAACATTTCTGGCTACGCTAGTGACTCTAATGGCTAAAATTGCCCACAATCCATTGCGCTTTGGCGAAGGATAAAACCATAGACTGTAAAAAAAAAGATGGATGACGCGTCTCCACTTCCTTCCACTATAGGAAATTGAAGCCAATTCATCTCAGTATGGCCGTTGCCATCTTGAGAAAATGACGTCATTTGGAGCCCGAGTCTGCACAGTAGAGATTCGTTTGGAGTCCGAGTCTGTGCAGTAGTGTCGCGAGGTGGAGCCGCAGAATCAAACTCCTGCCCAAACTCCCCAGACCCAATCAACCATAACGACACGCCCAGTTTTTATAGCATCAAATTATTAGCTAAAATGAAACTTATCACAAAAATGAGCAATTGAACATATATCAGCATGATAACAACTACCTTAAATGACCAAAACCATATTTTGGAAAATTGTATTGGAAGTGTAATTTTTTTAATTTTTTTTTTTAAATTTGACTCAAGTCCCATTCGTTTACATGGAGAGGGCGGGGTTTATGATCTGTACTGCAGCCCGCCACCAGGGGGCGATCAAAGATCCCGCAGTTTCACTTTTCAGGACATGTGAGGCACACCCATATAAAACGCTTAGAAAAACTACAAACATGGTGGATGTGCGCGATCGATCGTTATACAAAAAGGGGTTTGAGTTATGCTGCGTTCAAGTGCTCCTGGGACGTTACGAGTTGACAAGTCGTTATTACCACGTCGGGTGCGTTCAAGTCACTTAGGTCGGAAAAAGATGGCGATTTAACTTTTCTACATAAAATTCAACGATTTTTTAAAACTCTACATCTACAAAATATTGAACGAAGAATGTGCATCATTGTGTTTTTTCCGCTTTTATTTAATTTATGAAGGTGATGTAAACTGAATAATTATATATTCTATTATAATTATACAATAACATAATATTTTGTATATGTAACTTATATAGTTTTATTGTACATTACAAAAAAAAAATCATTTTATTCATTTCAACCACTTTACCGACGATATCTTTAGTCTTTGGCTGCGTCCATTGCATCCGACACGTTTTTCACTGACACGCCCCCAACTCGGAAACTCGGGGCTTAAAGACAATTTCGAGTTTACCACTCGTAACAACGACTTTGTGGTGGCGTTCATGTGTGTTCAACTCGTAAATACGATGTATCCGACATGACTTGAACGCACCATTACTAATAATCAACATTTAACCTGGTAAATAAATATTTATGTATTGTTATCCGTGTTATATTTAATCTGCAACAGCAATGTGAACTTTTATAAACATCCAGTCCTTAACTTTTAAATGCCTTATTATGCAGTAAATATGAGCAGAGTTCTCCGGATGAAAGACCCGCGACTGGCAGATCAACGACCTACTTCTTTTCTCTCCAATACGGTAAGAAGTTAAATACGGTAAGAAGTTAAAATAAAAATGTGGAGGATGTTAACTGTGACAAGATGATTGACAGGTCAGTTTACAGTGACAAGGTGTGTAACAGATGCGACAGAGCGGTCCTTTAAAGACGCAGTTGTGTGACGTGATAGTATGTCCCAAAGCTTGCCTACTCTTCTACTACGCGAAGCGGGGATAAGATGGCGGGCTGAACACACAGGTTTTTACCGAGCTGCCTAGCTAGTCTCCCAATTTAGTTTTGAAACATACACAAGTTTCACGTACGTCTACCTAAAATAACATTTAAACACTGTAGGTGTGTTTTGTGTCTTCAAAATGCGGAAATCTTCACAACAAACTAGCCTCCCGAAGATCATCATCCCCTCCGGCCCGTGGCTCGATTCCAGCTTCGGTCTCAGACGATTCAGAAATGGAGGTACAGTTCGCTCAATTAGATAAACGCTGTGATTCGTCTCATTTCACCCCTAATAAAACAAACGCCTTAAAAAAAATAAGGTTTCACGACGAAGATATAATAGAACTCTTCTGCAAGCCATAACTTCACTGACGGCTCGCTTTGACACACAAGATGAAAAACTAGAAGAAATGGCGAATCAAATGCGAAGGAACAGTGTCATGGTCGCAGAGATTTCCAAAGGCTGTCGATTACAATGCTGCTGAAATTAAAGAATGCAAAGAAAAGTGCCTAGAGACGAGCAAATCACTCCTGGGATTAACTACATCGCACAAAGATCTGGCGAGTAGAACATCTGAACTCGAGCAGTATAAACGAAGATGGAATCTCTGGATCAACGGTGTGAAAGAGAAGCCTGAAGAGGATCCCCGCAGGGAAGTGATGGGTCTTTTTGCTGAAATCACACCGCACCTGGTTCAGAAATTAGATGACATTGTTTACACAGTTCACCGAGTTGGAAAGAAGGCAGATGATTGTGCAGTTTACAGTGAGAAAATACAGGGATGAATTCTGGAAATCAACAAAGAACTCCTCAGTCTGCCGGGAGCGCGGAGTTCGATTCACGGAGGACCTGACGAGGGAGGACGCACTAGGTTGTGAGGTATGTTCTAGGTTCGTCGTTATACAACCTGGTGAATTTTTTGGTTCTTTCTCATACAAATGTTTGCACTTTTCCTTACATTTTGCACTTTTCTTTATTTTTTATTATGTTTCCAGTTAAGTTGCCATTTTCTTTAATGTCATTGAATGTTAGGGGCATTCAAAAGATTTTAGGTGGAGATTTTATTATTGCACCGGATGAAACACATGATAGACATTCCTCCCAAAAGCATTACTTCTCAACCAAATCCTTTGGTCTCCCACTTCTGCACTAGTCTTAAATGAATAGTTGTCTGGAGATATCTCAATCCTAATCTCAGGCAGTTCTCTTGGTTCAAATCAAGAATTGATTACTGGCTTATTTCAGATAACTTAATGTTATTTGTTAAAGACTGTGCTATTTCGGCAGCACCCTTAACAGACCACTGTGCTATTTCACTATTATTTAAACCCAATCACATCACTTCAAGGATTAAGGGATATTGGAAATTTAATTCTGATTTACTTAATAATGAGAGATTCTGTAATAAAGTTAAAGATTTAATTCTGGAAATTAAGAACAGTAGTAACTTTAATTCTAACAAAGCCAGATGGGAGTTCCTCAAATTTAAAATTCATGAATTTTCAATTAATTACAGTAAAATACTTGCCAAAGTAAGGAGACAACAGGAACATAATATTTATGAAATTAACAAATGTAGTGAAAGTGAATTGAATGATACTGAAAAAAGCAAAATGGTCTCTCTGCAATTAGAACTGGACAATATTAAAGGGATAGTTCACCCAAAAATGAAAATTTGATGTTTATCTGCTTACCCCCAGGGCATCCAAGATGTAGTTGACTTTGTTTCTTCAGTAGAACACAAACGAAGATTTTTAACTCAAACCGTTGCAGTCTGTCAGTCATATAATGCCAGTCAATGGGCACAGAATCTTTGAGAGAAAAAAAAAAACATGCGCACACACACATCCAAATTAAACCTTGCGACTCGTAACGATACATTGATGTCCTAAGACACGAAATGATCGGTTTGTGCGAGAAACTGAACAGCATTTATATAGTTTTTTACCTCTGATACAGGCAATGTCCAACTCTCCTGAGCTCATTCACAACATCCGGCGCGTGACGCATCAACAGCTCTGGAAGATAGATATATGTACATACATAGATATATAAGTAGATCCTTACGTATCACAGCCCATAGAAACAGTCGCTAATGAGGCATCTATGTATATACATACATTTCATGTCTTAGGACATCAATGTATCGTCACGAGCTGCAAGGTTTAATTTGAATTTGTCTTTGCATGTTTTTTTTTTTTTTCTCTCAAAGATTCTGTGCCCATTGACTGCCATTATATGACTGACAGACTACAACAGTTTGAGTTAAAAACCTTCGTTTGTGTTCTACTGAAGAAACCGTCACTTACATCTTGGATGCCCTGGGGGTAAGCAGATAAACATCAAATTTTCATTTTTGGGTGAACTATCCCTTTAAGAAAGCCAAAGGTGCATATATACGTTCTAAGGCTAAATGGATAGAAGAGGGTGAAAAAAGTACTTCTTACTTTTGCAGATTAGAAAAAAGATGACAATCAAGTAACTATCAAGTACTTTCAAGTAACTATCAAGACAATCAAGTACTTTCACTAATGATAAATGGTGTTGAATGTACGGATCCTACTCTAATAAGTAAAAATATCTGTCAATTTTACAGTGACCTGTATTCTTCCAACTTCTCCCCAATAGAATGTAATAATTTCTTTGATAATATAATACGTTTTATTCCCCACATTGACAATGATTGTAGAGATGGCTGTGATTCTGATTTGCATATTGAAAAACTTGACTCAGTGGTTCAAAACCTTAAGTTAAACAAATCTCTGGGTCTCACAGCTAATTTTTACAAATTCTTTTGGAATGATATTAGATTAATATTATTTAATGCTTTTGTTGAATCCACTGAAGATGGATCTTTAGGCCCCACTATAAATCAGGGTCTGATTACATTAATCCCTAAACCAGATAAAGATATGAGAGATATGGATAATTTTCGTCCAATTACATTGCTCAATAATGATTATAAAATTTTCACACATATATGAATGAATGAATGAATGAGGCATTTATATAGCGCTTTCTTGTGTATTGCCATACACCCAAAGCGCTTTACAATCATGTAGGGGGGTCTCTCCTCAACCACCACCAGTGTGCAGCATCCACCTGGATGATGCGACGGCAGCCACAGGACAACGGCGCCAGTGCGCTCACCACACACCAGCTACAGGTGGAGAGGAGAGAGAGTCAATGTTAATAGATTAAAAGTGGGCATTAATAATTTAATTAACAAATCACAATCAGGCTTTCTTAAAGGAAGATCTATTCATAATAATATAAGGTTGGTGATGGATTTGGTGGAGTACAGTCACTTGATAGAGGATGATGGATTCATTTTATTTTTAGATTTCAAAAAGGGCTTTGATATGATAGAGCATGCTTTTCTTTTTAAATCCTTAGAACTTTTTGGTTTTGGTGAACAGTTTATCAGTGTTACAAAAATGATTTATAGAGACATGAATAGTTCAGTTTCTCTCCCTTTTGGTACCACACAAAGATTTCAGATTGGCCGTGGAATAAGGCAAGGATGCCCACTGTCCCCTCTTTCATTTATTTTAGCTGTAGATATGTTGTCCACTCTGGTTAGTCATGACTTCTCTGTGAAGAAATTAAATGTATTTGGGAAAACCTTAGCAATCAGTCAGCTAGCAGATGACACTACATTATTTTTACAAAACAAAGACCAAATTCCTCTATCTATATCTCTAGTCAATTCCTTCTGCAAAGCTTCAGGCCTTGAACTAAATTTAAACAAATGTGAACTTTTAGCCCTACACCCCATTCAAGAGTTGTCCTTGTTTAACATTCCAGTTAAAGAGACAGTAAAATATCTAGGCATTTCTATTTCCAGAGATTTGAAGATTAGTATGAAAGAAAATTTTGAAAATAAAATACATAAAGCCGGTAGTATCTTGAATTGCTGGTTGCAAAGAGACATATCAATTTTCAGGTGGATTCTTCTATCTAAAGTTGAATACTTATCTAGACTGATTTATCCAGCTTTTGCTTTAGCTCCCTCTTCAGTTATTATAAAAACAAGCAATCAAAAAATGTATGACTTTATTTGGAGGCACAAAACTCATTATATAGAAAATCTGATATTATTAAAGTGTACGAAGAAGGTGGTCTGAATGTAATTGAATTTGAGAGTATGAATATTTTGTTAACTTAAGTGGCTTCAAATGTTTTTAGGTAATACTGAGAGCTTCTGGTATGCTGTGCCTTCAGCTTTGTTTCGTAAATTGGGTGGTATCCGCTTTCTTCTCAAATGTGACTTTGACTTACCCAAACTTCCAGTCAAACTATCAGCATTCCACCAACAAGTATTATTATACTGGAAATTGGCACATACACACAATTTTACACCTCACAATACTCCTATCTGGAATAACAGATAGGAGTTCTACATAGAAACAAATCCTTATTTTATGAGGACTGGGTAAATAGAAATATTTGGTCAGTATTGGATCTAATGGATGAGAGTGGTAATATGTTAGACTACAATTCATTCACTTTAAAACACGGATTTGCCTGTCATCCAAAGCAATTCTTTACTGTTATTAATGCAATACCTTCAGGTATAAAAATGTTAATGAGATGTTCCCTTTCCTACTCCAAAATTACTGCTGTCCTTCCTTTGTTGTACGTTGGTGATATTGAAATAGAGAATAAACTCTGCACTAATAAATATATAAGACAATATGTCATCCAGTCACGCTACCCTTGCCAAATATTAAGAAATAAATTATATCACACATTTGACAAAAACACTGTTAAATATTTCAGAAAAGCCTATCTAAAATCTCCTATTCTCTCCAAGGTAAAAGAAATACAGTTTAAAATATTAAATGATATATATCCCTCCAATAAATTTCTGCACTCAAAATTTAATTTTGAAAACGTGCCTTATCTATGCAAACATTTATTTGAAGATACAGAACATATATTTTTTACATGTAGTTTGTCTTTTTGGAAAGCATTGCAGGGCTGGATGGTAGAGAAGCGTGTGGTTGCTGATAGTTTCACTCTTAACTTACAAGATGTAAAAGTGAAAAAGTGAAAGTCGTGACGTATTGTCAAGTATGGTGACCCATACTCGAAATTGGTGCTCTGCATTTAACCCATCCAAGTGCACACACACAGCAGTGAATAGTGAACACACACACACACACCATGAACACACACCCGGAGCAGTGGGCAGCTATTGCTCCAGCGCCCGGGGAGCAATTGGGGGTTCGATGCCTTGCTCAAGGGCACCTCAGTCATGGTATCGAAGGCAGAGAGAGTGCTGTTCATTCACAATCCCCACCTTCAATTCCTGCCGGTGTGAGCTTCAGGTTACTAGCCCAACTCTCTAACCATTAGGCCACGACTTCCCACATAATAACCAAAGAATAACCAAAGAGTGCTCTGTTTTGTATGATTTAATTAATAATATTATATTATTAGCAAAATATTTTATACATAAATGTCGATATTTTAAATCTCCTCCATTGTTTGTTTAAAAATGATCTAAAATACTTTTCAGATGCCCTTAGAAAAATGAAAAATCCAAAGGCAGTAAAACTGTTTAATTTGTTTGTATTATATAATTTGTTGTAATTATATTTTCTTTATATTTTTATTATTATTTTCTTTTCGTTTTTGTTATTTTTATATTTATTATGTGTTTTGAAATATTTTGTTATGCTTTGTCTGGAAATAATATGAGCCTTCCATACTAGATTCTTTTTTTGTATACTAATTAAGGCCATTTTGTTGTATTCAGATTTTGCACGCAATAAAAAATAAATAAATAAATGAAAAAATTTAAAAAATTAAATGAAAAAATCTTCTACTACACACTCAGTGGTGTTGTTGGTAACACCACAATCAAAAAGTAAATACAGCTGTTTCTTCAACAAAACC
Source organism: Spinibarbus caldwelli (assembly GCA_039654775.1). Taxonomy (NCBI): domain Eukaryota; kingdom Metazoa; phylum Chordata; class Actinopteri; order Cypriniformes; family Cyprinidae; genus Spinibarbus; species Spinibarbus caldwelli. Next base: position 33,111,020 of record CM077232.1, on the reverse strand, counting down.
ACAAAAAGAGCAAGACTCATCAACATCCGTATATTTAGAAATAGACAAATTAACACGATCAATTTTATGAAGGATTTTATAATGAATCTCCTTAACCTTGTTAGATATGCAAAATTTATTGCGCAAAGGAAATGATGCACTAATGGGAGCCAGTGTGAGTGCGTGGGGTGGGGGTGCTCCTTCTTCTGCAGGCCTGTCGCACGCACACACCGCTAATATAACCATAAGCTGTGTCCCAATTCAAAGACCGCATCCTTCGGAGGACGGATTTTTTGAAGGATGCGGCCAACGTGGCCTTCGAAGGGCACTCTGAGTCTAGCCTTTGCAGGATTTCCCGATTGCACCAGCAGGTGCTCCCGATCGCCGCTCCTGTCACGCAGCAACGATGCCAGAAAAGAGCTGCCATGGATGTTATTTGTTAATGAAAATAACTATGGAGACTGAATTGTTAGTTTTTGACTTTTAATTACCGAATAACAATTTACTTGTAAGTATTGGGTTTCGACTTACTTGAATATTGCAATGACATGAAAAAATACTAAATATAAAGCGGTTTAAGGTTGACATATCTTACCAAAATGTGATTTTATGTTGTTTATTTTATTATTGATTATTATGTACATAAATGGACCAGGTCAACATAATTAAACAAGTTTTCATCCCTGTTTAGTTTTATGCAGCTGAATATAAAAAGTCCACTTACAAACATTACTGCCGCTGGTCAACGACAGCTGTCACAGTTGCTGGGCAACAAGTTCTCCATAGGCTGGACCGGTCGGAGTCCTCGGAAGCAGCCTTCGTTATCGGATGCAGTTGTAATCAGCAACTATTTTTAATATTATATCAATAAACTTTGATCCTTTCATTTTTTGCAAAATAAAGTGGTGGAGTGTAACAAAATAAATTCCTTGTATTCACATAGCCTACTGATCAGTGAGTGTTTTTTTTTTTTTTCCTCACAGGACAGCAACACTACAAAAACATTGTCTTTTACAATATGATGCACTGTTGTACGTAGAACTGCCCAACAGTAGCCTATATAAAGTATTTTAAATGTAACAACCTTGAACAAATTCAGAAGTAAAATGCAACATACACAGTATAGTGCAACAGTGATATTATAGCAAAACCATAAAGTTTTTTTTTCTGCAGAATATACCTTTACTTTTACTCTTCATACCTTAAGTACATTACAGTAAAGATTATACTTTTAATTAAGGTTTTAAATGCATGCAGTTTTTCCTCAATGCACTATTAGAAGTTATTGAAAGTACTTTACTAAAGTAACTTAATATTTCTTCCACCAATTAATTTGTCATAGCTCTACACAATTAGTCCTTTCCTCCTTTCCTTAAATCAGACCAGACCCCTGTACTGCAGGATAAACCTGAACGTCCCAGTGCTGGACAGTGGAAATATGCACTCAAACACTCTGGAGCCCATCCCAGATGATGTCCCACTGGCAGAGGCTGCACCAGGCTCTCTATTGTGGCAGCCCATCCAGGTCCAGACTCCACCAGGGTCTCCCTGCTCAGTTGAATGAAAGTGTACATAGGCCTACAATTTTATATATATATTTTTTTCCAGTCTGTTTTATGTACTGTAAATGTATTTTTATGTTGTTTTTCTGATGCTGAATTGAAGTTATTTTGTAATTTGTTGTAAAAAAGTACTTTTAAGTACAGAACAATTTATTGCTTTTTGCTTTGCAAAAATAAACAATTTTCAGAACGACTTCATCTTTTATTTATAAGTTTCAACTTATAATACAAAAATAAAACAATGCACAGAAATTACTTTGCTTCATTTACAAATAGGCTAACTTAAATTACAAAAGTAATGTACAGAACAGCTTCATTCATTATATTTTTACGTTTCCAAGCAGCTCCATTTTCTCCAGAACTGTCCTAAAAGAAGAGAAAAAGGAAAGACTTATGAAAATTAAGACAGGGCTGCAATCTTAAGGTTAGAAAATATGAAGCAGATGCATACAAAATAGGCTACTCCAGAAATCATGTTTCTGGATCGTCAAGTTTGCCTAAAACATTTGTGGACATATCTAGCATGACAGCACTACTACTTAACTTACTTACTTACTAAATAAATAAATAAACAATTGAAAGACTTATCGAATTATTAAGTAGCCCTTTCTACTTCTTGTCTTATTGCTGTGGACTGGCAGAGTTTTTGTCCCCAGTAAAGTAATTATTCAGCCCTCAATTTAATAAATACAAGAACTTATGCCTCAGACCACCTAACAAAGGAATCTGTGCAGTGGTGTTGTTAGTTTAAGTTCACATTTTTTTAATACCTGACTTTTAACATTTGTTTGGCTAATTTGAGTAAATTAAAACACAATACTTACATTTATAAGTGCATTCGTCCGCTGCCACAGAACCATCACCAGCTATTTTGTTTGAAAAAAAGTCCCGTCGCCACCGGCGCGCTGTGAATTCTGGGATAGGGTAGGCTGCGAAGGATCCACCTGATGTATCCTTCATTCAGGGTGCATACATAGATGCTACCCTTGTAATAGTGTACTTAAGTATATGCAAAATATTGAAAAAAAAAAAAGTACTTTCTGTGAAATAGAAGAGACCATTATTTTACAAAAATAAAACAATGCACAGAATCTTTTTTTGTGAATGTGTTTGTGTTAATTTTTTATTTTTTTTTTGGAACGAGTTATGTACCTATCTCTCAGGTAAAACAAATGTTACAATATGTATCAACACTTTTGATATTATTTTCTTTTATTATAACTCCCAACTCCTGTGTTCAATATATTGTTAATCTTTTTATTATACTTGGCAAATTTTTTATACATAAGTGTAAATTTTTGGGTAAGAGCCCAGTACTGTCAATTTTTCTGGTTGACTTTATTCTTACGTTTTATCTTTGATGGGCATAAAAAACAAAAAATCATTCAAAAGTCAAAAATTGCTTTCAGTATTTAACCTTGTATGATTTCCCCCCTCTGGTTTATGTTATTTATTTGTTTGTTTTTAGTTTTATTTATTTATTTGTTTTTTTACTTTCTATCTTGTATTTATTTATTTATTTATTTATTTTTTTGTATTTTGTCCTCTATTGTTTTAGCGGTTGTTGTGGTTATGTGCTTGTTATTAAGTGTTTTGGCATTAATAAAAAATAAATAAAATGGAGGGTGCATTTGATGTCGCTTTTGAATTGCGCCAGTGTTCGTCGCGTCGCGGTGACGCAATCGGCCTACAAATGAGGCCTTCGTAAGCATAGACATCATAAACACCTAGACGCCTCACTGGCTGCTTTGAGCCGTTGCTGCGATATGTCAACGCATCCGCCATGTTTGTGAGGGCAAGACTGCTTTAAAAACAAATGGAGGTAAACGGGGGAGTTGCGGTTTTTCGGGATAAAAACACGATAACTTTTACATTTATCAACCGATTTCAGTGGTTTGTGATCTACATGGAGTTAAAAATAACTCTGTCTCCAGTTATTTAGTTAGGCTTGGAAAATTATTAATTTTCGTAAGAAATTGTGAAAGCTCACTCTCGTGTTGATTTGGTTGATTTTTTTTCGGTTAACAATTCTAATATTAATGTAGTATTACTGTGATATATACATGTAATGTAATTTTAATGTACATTAAATGAAATTAAATTGTTTCATTGCTTTCTCTGTCTTCAACCCCAACATTTTAGCTTTTCTCGTGCTTCAGGTCAGAACATGGCTCATTTGCTTTGAAATACAGGAAAAAAATCGAAATAAAACATCTTTAGGCACTAATAATTTACCATCATTGAGAAAATTGAATAAAACCAGCGAATACAAATCAAAAAGTGACACACTGGTAGTCTGCTTTTTATTTTCATAGCACTCTATACAGATAAACTCCACAAACAATAACACATGTTACTGATAATCCTTTATGGATCCAGTAAAACTTACAGTTACAGTGGTAAACTAATATACACTGATACAGTGCACAGTAAAAATATAGTAAAAGTAATATGTAATATTAAAAAGTATATGTAGTACAAGTTGTAGTAAAGTGAATAATGTAAAAAGCGAGCACAACAGTACAGTAAGTGATATAATAGATTATAATAGCACAAATTATATGTGTAATACCATAAATAAATGAATAACAACAGATGAATAATAGTAAGCAGAATATGTAATATCAAGGGTGGAATAATACAGAATAGACAATAATAATTAATTAATAGTAAATTATAAAGTAAATTAAATAATCGTGAAAAGGACAGTTTTATAATAGTATTTGTTTAATAATTATTAAACAAAGTAAGACACAACTAATGACAAGCAAAAAATTGTGGTCCTGAATTCCAAATTGTGTTTCATTAATGAGCTATATATATATATATATATATATATATATATATATATATATATATATATATATATTATAAAATATAAATAAATATAAAAATATATATATAAAATCCTCTGAATCAATCTCAGCTAAAGGTACACATTTTATTTCAGTTTTCAGTTCTAGCTTTCCCTGGGAATAGAGTGGTTTAGTTGTGATGTCAAAACCTGACTAATAAAGACTAATACAAATTCTCCACTACATATTTTATAATGGGGTTTTTCAATTAATGAGTAAAGTAAACAACTTGACGATGCTTGACATTTTGCTATACAATGCAAATTACACACACCCATGCAGAAAACACAAATTTTGAAACAGTTGTTTATTTTTCAATATATGTTACTACATAGGAATGTTTGGGGTGTGAGTGTGTGCAGTTTACGTTGTACAATAAAATGTCAAAGTATAGTAATGTTTAACACAGACCAGAATATGACATGCTCCCCCACAAAAATATAAATAAATAAAAAAAAATAATAAATCCATTAATCAAAAGTAATAATCATTATTACAACATACAGAGCAATAATCAACAATGATTTTGTCATGATATTGCAGCTTCACTCACTAAGGAATTCCTGTGTTTCTCATTTCTAGGCTGTTTACATTATGCAGTTTTTTCTGTAAATACACATACAGTACATGATCAGCATTAATCAGCCTGTGTAAATTATTTTAAATGCAGTCTATAGTATTGTGATTGACTGAAGAAACTGGTTATCTGTAAATATTTGACAAAAAAGACAGAAACATTTAATAAGGTAATAATATTAAATGATATTGTTATAAAAATTACCCTTACAAAGGTTAAAAATTGCTCCTGGAAGTCTGTTCCGGGCAGAGAGAGAGAAAGAGAGAGCGAGAGAGTGGTTTGAATATGACCAGGGTCATTCTGGCCATTCATTCTGGGCTTTAACTAGTACAAATACAACATTAGGCTGTGGAGGTTTAGTCTCTTGGAAATACAGAGAACAGGCTTTCTTCAGATTTCTTTGAGGCTTGTGTTGTCCTGTTTGCAATTGGCTAAAAAGGAAGAAAAAATATAATCAGTCCACAGTTTTATGATAAGCTATGAAATCCTTATAATCAAGTGAAGATAAACTTACTCTTTGTAAATAAGTAACGTTAGTGAAATTAAAGAGAGATGCTTTTAGCTCCATCCCTAATCCTGACAGTCTGACACGGTCTTGTCAAAGTGCTCACTGTACATATTCTGCTCATAACACAATTTAGTTTATGATATAAGCTACAATATAAGTTAAAACTTAAGAATTCATTTAAAATTTGATTTCTTATAGTCTCAGCTTTCACAGCTTACTAGCGATATTGCTAATGTTAGCTATTAATAGTCTGACACTTGTGGCTAATTAAGCTGTCAACATAATGCTAAAAATGAACAAAAACATCCAGAAACAACTGTTCAGTCTTACCTGTGAAAGATAATACCCCGAGATCTGTTCTTATTACTGTGGGAGGGTCTGTAGATCCCCAAGCTGCCGACGAGTCCGATATCTTTTCTCATGTCCCGATATGAAAGTTATGGAGAGTTGCCCGCATCAATATGGCGGCGCCGTTGACGTGCGGTCGAGCGGATAATGAGGCGTCTAGGTATTTATTAGATCTATGACCTAGACGCCTCATTGGCCGCTCGACCACACGTCAACAGCACCGCCATATTGGTGCGGGCAACTCTCCATAACTCTCATATCGGGACAGAAGAAAACATACCTGACTCATCGGCAGCTTGGGCATGTACAGACCGTCGCACAATAATAAAAACAGATCAGAACAGAGTTATCTTTCACAGGTAAGACTGAACAGTTGTTTCTGGATGTTGTTTGGTCATTTTTAGCATTATGTTGACAGCTTAATTAGCCACCAGTGTCAGACTATTAATAGCTAGCGATATCGCTAAAGCTGTGAAAGCTGTGAAAGCTGAGACTTTATAAGAAATCAAAGTTTAAATGAATTCTTATTAAGTTTGAACTTATATTGTAGTTTATATCATAAACTAAATTGTGTTATGAGCACAATATGTACAGTGAGCACTTTGACAAGACAATGTCAGACTGTCAGGATTAGGACGTCAACGTCTCCAAGATGCTTCAAGAAACCTACCTGCAAAGCTATAGTACTGTTAAAAGTTTTAGGCAATTGTGTAAAAAATGATGTAAAATGAGGATGCTTTCAGAAATAATGCCATAAACATATTTTCTTTATCAATTAACTTCTATTAACTAAATCAAATCAACCTTTGGTATGACCACACTTTGCGTTTAAAACAGCTTTTGTCTGAGGTACACTTGCACATAGTTTTTCAGGTAGCTTTGCAGGAAGGTTTTTTCTTAAAGCGTCTTGGAGACGTTGCCACAGTTCTTCTGGATTTAGTCTGTCTCAGTTTGTTCTGTTTTTTCATGTCATTCCAGACAGACTGGATGATGATGAGATCAGATCTCTGTGTGGAGCACTGGCTGTTGTCAGACTCCTTGTGCATACTAAAATCTCACTGGATTATTACAATTAATGGCAAAAATAATGTTTGGAAATGTAAACTGATATTTCCTACTGACACACTACAGAAAAAGATAGAAATAATTGACTTAAAACCATTTTTTGTTGTTGATAATACTAATGGCCTAAGACTTTTGCACAGTACTGTATATATGTATATGTATGTATGTATGTGTATATATATATATATATATATATATATATATATATATATATATATATATATATATATACTCAAGGAGCTCATTAATTAAACACAATTTGGAATTCATGACCACAATTTTTTGCTTGCCATTAGTTGTCTGTCTTCGTTTAATAATTATTACACAAATACCATTCTAAAGCTGTACTTTTCACGATTATTTAATTTACTTTATAAATTACTATTAATTTATTCTTCATTGGTGTCTATTCTGTATTATTCCACCCTTGATATTACATATTCTACTTGCTATTATTCGTCTTTTGTTATTCATTTATTTATTATATTACACATAATTTGTGCTATCATAACTTTATTATATCACATATGTTATTGTACTGTTGTACTTGCTTTTTATGTTATTCACTTTATTACAACTTGTACTACATATACTTTTTAATATTACATATCACTTTTACTATATTTTTACTGTGCACTGTATCAGTGCATATTAGTTTACCACTGTAACTGTAAGTTTTACAAGATCCATAAAGGATTATCAGTCACATTTGTTATTGTTTGTTGTTGAGTTTATATCTGTATAGAGTGCTATGAAAATAAAAAGCAGACTACCATTGTGTCACTTTTTGATTTGTATTCGCTGGTTTTATTCAATTTTCTCAATGATGGTAAATTATTAGTGCTTAAAGATGTATTATTTCGATTTTTCCCAGTATTTCAAAGGGAATGAGCTGTGTTCTGACCTGAGGCACAATAAAAGCTAAAATGTTGGGGTTGAAGACAGAGAAAGCAATGAAACAACTTAATTTCATTCAATGTACATTAAAGTTACATTACATGTATATGTCACAGTTATACTACATTAATATTAGAATTGTTAACCGAAAAAAATCAACCCAATCAACAGGAGTGTGAGTGAGCCTTCACAATTTCTTAAGAAAATTAATAATTTTCCAAGCCTAACTAAATAACTGGAGGCAGAGTTATTTTTAACTCCATGTAGATCACAAACCACTGAAATCGGTTGATAAATGCAAACGTTATCGTGTTTTCATCCCGAAAAAACCGCAGCTCCCCCGTTTACCTCCATTTATTTTTAAGGCAGTCTTGCCCTCACAAACATGGCGGACGCGTTGACGTATCAGAGCAACGGCTCAAAGCGGCCAATGAGGCGTCTAGGTATTTTATATGTCTATCCCTGCGTCTCAGTGTGCATACTATCCACACTATCTGCACTAAATAGTATTGAAAATTACTAACATCACATAGAATTTAGGATGGATAGTATGCACATTGGGACGCAGGCAAAATGTTCGTAGGACTCGGTCTTTGAATTGGGACTGCCTTCGTCGCTCCGCCGTGACGCAATCGGCCTTCAAATACGCACTTCGGAGGACGTAGCCAACGAATTGGGACACAGCCTCTAGTGATGCAAAGTCTGATGCATTTTAGCGAACCGGTTCTTTTCGGACAGTTCGGCTCATTGAACCGGTTCAAAAAGCCGATTCATCGGTTCCTGACGTCATCAAGCAGTACGTCTCTGTGCATTTCTTTTCTAACAACTCATGCCATGTTGTATCAATGAAAAATTCAAATAAGTCATTTGTGTCAACACATATTGAAGCATTCAAAAAATAAAGTTATTTGTGTGAACGCATATTGCTGATTATTGCCATATAATTCACTTAAGTATGGTGTTTGTGGTCAGTTTCATTCGCGGATGCTTTACGTCAGACTGACTGACCAATATTGACTAGCCTACAACTTGGATAAGATTCCTAAAAGTTTTGCACCTACAGCACACATTACAGACAATGGTGCACATACGCGGATATGTTCTACATGTCTAAAGTATAAAGAAAGAATAAACCAGTCTTATAAATTCCTTGATTTCGCTTAAGCAACTTTAAATATAATATGCATGCATGCACAGTAAACTATAGTAAAATGTACATCACTCGACAGAAAGGTTTTTACAGGTTTTAATAAAATGTAAATTAATAACAGTCATAAGCATATTTCCAGTACGCGCCTCAGGCTTGCACAGTATCGTCAACTCACCAGAATCTTCGGTAATCCTCGGTAAACTTCGCCACGGCTCATTCGGTTCTTGTTGAGTCCTCGGTAACGCTCGGCAAACTTCGACAGTTGGTCGAACCGGCTTATTCGGTTCTTTTTGCGTCGAACGTGCCACTTCGGCTGTGCGTCCTGCGTCATCAACCCGGAACTAAAGTACGATTCAGTTCGATTTGTGAACTGGCTCGACCGGTTACTTGCTGAGAACCGGCTCAAAAGAACGATTCGTTCAAGAACCGAACATCACTACACGACTCCTTTTCAGTCGTAAACATTGCATGCAGTTGATGAAGTTTATGGATGTAGACGGAGAATGATCGCTATCCGCTTCACGATACCACTTAAGTCTGAGAGGCGTTCATTATATCTTCCAGCTCTTCTCAGCGCTTTGTGAAGGTAAGGGCTATGCTTTTGCGTTGCCTATATTGAAGAATCGCATGGCTGCTTCGCTTTACATTAAACGTTTTTATCTAGATAACTCAACTTTCTCGGTGTTCGTTCTACTAGAAATAATTGACTTACTTTGTAATGAGTTTATTTTTATACAGCCTCTTTCTTTGAAGAGTATACTAATATAGTCGTGCAATTAAAACGCATCCAAAAGTGTTGTGTAACAGGAGTGAAAGCCATCAGATACAGGATCTGAAACACTTGCGTTCAAGTTTGCTCTCTAGATTATTGCCAGATGTTAAAGCATTGGTCGAAGGATTGTAGAGGGTTGTAGGGTGACTCGGTGGTGCAAAATTGCGGCCAGTTGACACTTTGTTAGTGTGTCTTTGTGATGCAGAAGAGAGTTAAAGGTTCGTCTCTCACCTCTGCTGGAGCCATCAACTCCATACTGAGCTTTCAGCATAACAAAGACCAGACAGACGTCTCATTAAAACACTCAGACAGATCACACAATGTCATTTACTTCTTGAAAATGAATTTGGATTTAAATAAGCTTATAAGACTGAACATTATTACAGTGATTTATGTTTCTTGCATGTATGTTTAGCAGCAGTTCTTTTAACACTAACTGTTGCAGTGCATAGCTATTTATTTCTCAGACAACCATTTTGAAATATGTTCCCATGTACATATTCCTGGATGACAATATCAAGCTTTATTTCCAAGATGATGCATTGTATACTTTGAGTTTAAATACAGTTAAGTGCAAGAAAATATAGAGACTTGTATTAATATAATTTATTTTATATTCAAATCAATTTCTGCTGCTAATTCTAGATATATGCTTATGTTTAATTTATTGAGATGCAACTGTGTATATATATATATATATATATATATATATATATATATATATATATATATATATATATATATATATATATATACAGGGCTTGACATTAAGCATTCTCATGTGGTGGTCCTTCGGACAAGTAATTTTGTCATTTACTTGTCCAAGTATAAAAGTTACTTGCCCGGAGAGAATTTAAAAAAAATTTTTTTTTTATAAATATATATAAATATAATTATTTATTGTAGTTATACAAAACACTTTTAGTTTATTTAGTTAGATTTTTCATTTTAAATAAAATAATAAAGTGTGATAACACTGTTATATTTTAAAATAAAAAGGAAGTGTTAATTACAAATATAATTATTTTACATTAAACTTAAAAATAAAATGCTAATATTTACTTCTTTTTTTATAAATGAATTTTCAACCTTAAATTTTTAATTTTTTAATTAGTTCAATTTAATCAGACAATTAGTATAGTAAGACATTTGGGCTGTTACCAAACAAATGAAATCTGTATCAACAAAATTTATCTTTGCAATGCAGAGGAAACACAGAAGCTGCATCTGAAGTGGAATAGATATATTTACCCACTGTTTAATGCAGTGCTGAGGGACATGGAATGCTTTAATCTACAGTTACAAATGAATAATGTTTTGATTCATAAAACGTTGAATACTGATATTTGAAATTATTTACAAAATGAAAAGATACTGTAAATGTGAAATTAAAACCACCAGTAGGTGGCATCAAGTCACTGTTTATAAGTGAGTCATTGCGACTGAACCGAATAATTTAAACGGTTGATTCATTCAGGCACTAAACGCCGTCATGTTGGTCAGAGACTCAAAACAGTGCTGTGGCTCTGTTTGGAATTATTTTTGTTGGTGAAACAGAGCAGAAACAGAAAATATGGTGTCTAAAACGTAAGTCTCTTAATGTTAACTTCTTGTTTATTGAACTGTTGCATAAAATCACATTTGTAATCATGATGGTTTTTGGAACAAAAAATAAAAAATGGCGGTCGATCTTCGTGTGAAACTATATGAAATTATATAAATATATACATTTTTTGCTCCCATATCTTGAATTTTCTGATCATTCTTCATGCATTGTAATACTGAATCATGCAGTGAAAGAACGCACTCGCACGTGCGCTAGTCTAACCTAGACGACTTTACGGAATGTATGCGTGCACTCTGTAGTTTTATTTTGTTTGATTCTTGCAATACACTCGTTAAAACAACAATTACGAAATTATCGCAAACAATATATATCGCACACCCCTATAACAAAGGCTATATCATAAATAAAGGCAGTCATTACTGTTTTTGGTATTGACTTTTTCAAGTTACTTGTCCGATTGGGCAAGTAAATTTCTCTTTCACTTGCCGGTCCAAAACATTCACTTGTCCTGGACAAGCGTTAATGTCGAGCCCTTATATATGCTATGGGGCCCTTCCAACTGTCCCATACACAGGAAGACAAAGATCATGAATGCTGTGTGTGTGTGCAGGGGATGTGTTCTGACAGGTATGGTAGGTGGAATGGAGCTCCTAATTAGAGTAATGTGTTTTGGTATGTATTGATGAAGTGTTTGGAATATAATCTGTTGAGATTGCTGCTAGCTTTCAGTTTTATGACAAGATCATACATAGATCATGAAATGTTGGTGTGATTTTTATATAGTTTTTATTATTAACTTTTTTTTCAAAATACATTAAAATGCAGTTCAAACATACTTAAATCTACCTTCTGTGATGAGATGGATGAATTATTTTTAACAGCTGATTTAGGTGATGTTAGAGACATCTGTAAACATGCAACTGTGGCACGAAGTCCATGCTTTGAACTTCAGATATTTTTGAAAATACAGCGTTTAGTTGATCCTAATATGTGCTCATTGTCGCAGTTGTAAACACAATAGCTTTCTTCCTTAATGAGGAGGTTTGGGGTCACGATGGCTTTGTTTCCGGGTGGATCATTAAAACGTTCCCCACATCCCCTGGAAATCCTGTAGAATTTCACCATGAGATGACATCTTCAAAACTCCCAAAGTGATTCCCATTTTGTGTGTCTTATACATCAGGAGTTCACACAACAGTACTAACGGTACTATAGTACTTAATACTAACAGGGCTGGATTTATGCATAGGCATTCTAGACACGTGCCTATGCTCGCTCGTCCAGTGGGGACCAAGTGCAATGAAGAGATATATATTTTTCTATCGGCTATCTACAACAGAACCAAAACCCAAAAGCAAAAAAATATATAACAAACAATAGGATATAAAATGACAAACTATTTCCATATTTTCTACCTTTTTTATGTAAGGAAATATTATATATACACACACATATATATACATGTGTATATATATATATATATATATATATATATGGCTGAGAGGCCTTCCAGGAGTGATTTTATGTCACCAGCATCAGCACTGGGGTTGTTCACTGTTTGTATTACTCCTCTTGTCTCTGCATGTTCTAGACAGGCATCATTTCTCCTAGTGTGACTTTAATGTATCAAACAGCGTCTTGTTGACAGGTTATCCACATGAATGAACTACAACATTTGAGAGAGGTACCAAGGGGGCTTATTTACACTTACATAAAGTTAACCTGGCTCATTTTAAACACTGGGTAAACAAAATTCAGGGTTGTTTTGCTTTATATTTCACATTGCTTATGCTTTGCCCAGGGTTAACAATTGATCCTGTGTATTCATATGCTGATGCTTCACACTGCACATTCCTAAACCCTGGGTTAACGTTCTTATTTGCATATTTGCGGTGTCAATGTCATTGATTGGACAAAGGCTGTTTACATAAGGCTATAACATATCACATCCTCATATTATATTTTGCCAACAGTACTATCAAGTTTTCCAGAATGGGCTTTTTGGTGGACTATAAAGATAAGAATATAGCAGTCTCTTCTTCAATTCATGTGTTTTCTGTCACCATTTGACACTACTGTTTATACAACAAGCAGTGTTTCCATGACTGTCCAAAGCTCATGGATATGAGGCACATGATTGGTAAAATTCTAACACCACATTGTTTCACACTACAACAAGTTTCATAACCCCAGGTAAAAACCCCACTTCTAAAAGTGTGAAACGTAGCCTGTATGAGTGTGTTATTAGACCTTTCAAAACGTTATTAGAGGAAATATTCAGGAACAAAACTATGTTTTAAACAATCTTTTGTACTTGAACTGACGCCTATCTTGTGAAAATCCCTTTACCATTAAAAAGGTGTTTCGACAAAGGTTTTGCTTTTATCAGCGAACACGGAAGCCAAACTTATTTATTTTCACAAATTTATGATTTGACCTAGAGAATGAAATCACATTCTCCCTTTCTTTGTCATAACACTTTAAGGGAAAGGGAGGGAAAGGGAAGTGGTGTGTGGCCAAGTATGGTGACCCATACTCAGAATTTGTGCTCTGCATTTAACCCATCCAAGTGAACATACACCTGGAGCAGTGGGCAGCCAATGCTGCGGCGCCCGGGGAGCAGTTGGGGGTTTGGTGCCTTGCTCAACAATACTCAAAACAACTTTACTCAATAATACTCTGATACTGGGCACATCTGTATAACTATAATGGCAGAGTTTAGTCCATGGAAGTAAGTAGTGACTTTACTCAAGTCACAGAAAGACAAACCTATTACTGAAAAAAAGGAACAATACTAAGTCTTTAAGTCTAGGGTGTCAGGTTTGTTGTAAGGAGGATGCCAGAGGAGAGAAGTGTTAAGCAGAAACTTTGAGAGTTCAGACAAAAAAAAAACAAAAAACAAACAAACAAAAAAATCTGGCACGTCACAAATCGAGTCCCAAACCAGCTTGAGATAACAGGGCAAATGAACAGGAGTTATGCAGCAAACTGTGTAGACACAGTGTGAAAACTGACCAGACCACCAGGAGTAAAGACCAACAAGATGGAGTAAAGGCAGGAGTGAAGGTGAGTTCACAGTTTAGATTTAGGCTAACAATGTAGACTCCTTTCTAAGACTCTGGAGTCTTAGACAGGCACTGCTGACAGATGCCATGTGCTAATGCAGAGTGTTTGTACACTCATAGAAAATGTAGGCTATTCAAAATTTAAAGATGTGGCATTATGCCTCTTGTCCAGTGTGCAACCCTTTTTAAGCTTTGTTCTGCTAATGTTGGCGGTTTTTGTTTGGGAAAGAGCTCTGAAAGTGATGCATGCAAAGTGATAGGACATTTGTGAATCATAACCTGCCAAATTGACTGGTTAGTTGATGTTGGCCGCCATGATGGATTTTCACCCGCATCTGGTTGGTTGGTGGGTGTTAATTTCAAACCTTGAATAAGTACTAATTGGACAGCAACATGGATTATAACAGTTATGGTGTCCACATCCAGATTTCTACTCATTTCCTGCCTCAGCTCAGAAACTCTGCAGCTGGTATTTCACAGTTGGGTAAAGTGTGTAATTTGTCCACCCTGTCTGAGAGAGCAGAGATGGAGAGCGAGGGTAAGCAATCATTTTTCTTTGCACTGTAATTTGGCTGTCAGAAACAGCTGGCGTTGTGGCTAGAACAATGCAAGAGAAAGAAAATAGAGAGAAGGAGAGCAGAATGAGGCTAGAAGAGAGCGAGAGGAGCGTTGGTTGGTAGAGCCCTGTGGGGGGGATCAGATTTTAGACACCATCATTTAGGACAGATGGAGTTGTGTGCACACTCATATGGCTGCACGTCTGGTCATGAGACACAGGTACGTTTGTCTTGCATGTTATCTGACTGTCATGCTCATGTTAGATTTTCATGTTTGTTGCATGCTGACATGCCTGTTAGTTTTGGGTCCGATCTGGGCAATCTTTGTTTGATCTGATTCATCTGGGTCTCTCAGGCAGTGCAGGCCTTTATCTGTTCTTTACTGAAAGCAGGTGGATTTGTCCTAAAATAATCAAAATAAATGTGCATGATAAAAGATATCAGAGCCAAATCAGAGAAGTAGAAAAAGACTGGAGAAAAAGAGTGAAGGATCACTGCAGTCGGGCTCTGGAGTGTGGCTATTGATTTCTGTACTGTCTCCAATCTGTCTGCTTTTTTGTGTTAACTGCTAGCAGTCTCACTCTCTGTTCATCTGTTTTTTTTTATCCACTTTTGCCACAATCACCTATAATGCTAGTGTGACTGATATAACTGGATATAGAATGAATCTGTCAGTTTAAATGATTAAAACATTAATTAGTGGAATACTAACATCAGTCTAGATTAATAATCAAATTACAGTCATATTGAGATAATCAGTATTGGCCGATAATTGGCCATTTCGCTGACCACCATAAGTGTCATTGTGTTATGTATCATTTGGAAAATCTACTATTGAATACTTTTACTTTTTTATTTTTGAAATCTTGTTGAGTGTGTTTATGTAAATATATTGAACAGACATATATATATATAGCTGCCATACTACAGCATTGGCTGTTATAAATCCTTATTAACAGTAATAAGTTCTGAACTGTTTTCGAGACTATTATAAGCAATTCAGAGTTTGACTTCCTGAACAGTGTAAGCAGTGACTATGGCCATGTTTACACCTGGCATTAACATCCAAGCTGTATCATATATGCAAACATATATATATATATATATATATAATGCTATACAATACTAAACTTGCAATAGAGCAAACAGATATCTTGTCATGTACTCATATTTTCATTCTTTCTTGTCTCTTGATTGGAGGAAAAAATAAATACATAAATAAATAAATCAGTTAAATTTTGATGGCCATTAAAAAAAAAATCACAGTTCATTCCTAATATTTTGCAAATGGAGTGCTGACTGTATCTGCTGAGTAACTGCCTTCTTTATACTTCCATGTTTTTGGTCCTCTGGATTGGTCCTTTCAGGTTAAGAATATTTCTGGTAGCATATTTCTGGTAGCACCCACCGGTTAATATTTAGCACATTATGTCAAATGAGTGTTCAGTTGTTTGCTGTTGTCACGTCTTGCATGATCATGTCTTGCAGGGGTCCATATTTCAGCAGGGTCCAAGTAGACTCTCTGCATTCAGATCAAAATTTCTAGTGTGGAATAACACAGTAGACTGAAAAAGTATTCAAAGCCCCTTTATTTTTTGCACATTTTATTGTGACGCAAGACAGTCCAGAATAACATCTTTTACAGTCAGGAAGGGTGAATTCACAACATGAGTTACACATTTGGACTAGCATGCAATTTTGTTCATTCACGTAATTTTGATGAATCAAGTAGTAATTTTACATTTATCTATTCATCTAATCTTTTTAT
Source organism: Spinibarbus caldwelli (assembly GCA_039654775.1). NCBI lineage: Eukaryota > Metazoa > Chordata > Actinopteri > Cypriniformes > Cyprinidae > Spinibarbus > Spinibarbus caldwelli. The sequence goes on along the minus strand of CM077232.1, from coordinate 33,094,350 downwards.
CTGATCTCTGTGTTTGTCTTGTTCTTGTATAGGATACATTTGGTTGAGTTAATTAGCCTGTTACCAAAGTAATTGTGTACCATTGTTCATTCGCACTTGAACTTAAGCTCACACAGCTCAAATGGTAATGCCCAATACTGACATTGATTGGATTATTTGAGACATTATTTGTTGATTGTTTGTTTTTTCTCATCATATTTTCGTCAGCAGTTACAGTATCATTATTATGATAATAACCCCCCCAAAATATTTCCCAAATACATTGTTTTTACTTAATTGACATATTGATTACTTAAATGGGCAAATGCCCATCCCTACTGGCAAACATCACTATTTCTATTTCTTATACTTTGGGTTAGTGATTTATTTATTTATTTTTTTCTTTTCAGAACCACTAACCATACTTATTAACTACATAACAATATCCTAGCACTAGCTTAATCAGAACATTAAAAAAAAAAAAAAAATACTGGAACCAAATTATTTTAATGAGATTCTCTCCTGTTATTCTTCTGAAGATTGTGGATGAAATATTGAATTAACAAACTATGAAAATGTCATTACTATTCACCACAAAACATACAGCATGACTAGTAAATTCTGAACCCTAAGCTAATGACTTGTATGAGCTGTTTGTTTTTAGTGGATCACAAACACTTAGGAATCACTTCAAAAATTGTCTCAATCTGACTGAACTGCAAATTAATTTCTTCATGTCCAACTCCCCAAATGCAAATGAGTTTTAAGTGGAACTGGTAAGGAACAGGAATTGTTCAATTCTTTCTCATCCCTAACAATCAGCTATTGAATATGTAATATTGATCTGTGTTGCTCATTTGTGGTTTTGATTACTGTGACATTTCAGAAGTGCATGCTGATTTATGTTGATTTATGTGAGCTATTTAGTGCACTTATAATAATTGGCAGGTTGTTTGTAGTAGAATCAATGACCCAACCCTTCCTCTCCATGAGTTTACCCAACTCACCCTTCTTACACAATGAGTGCCCCTTTGTGCCCCCGTCCTGCATGAACCCCAGCTGTGTGTCTGAGTTTTGTCTTCTGATTATTGAAGCAGTATGTGGTCTCTGTGTAAATGAACAGGCAGCTGGGCTGTTACTGTCAGAGCAGCTGTTGACTGGGCACGAGGGAGCTATGAGCGTGTTCTGTAGATTTTGAAAAGCATTTCATCTGGCTGTGAGAATGTTGTCATCATCGTGTATGTGGTTTGAGATTGCTTCTCTCTTGGGTAGGCATGTATCTCTCCTCTCATCTCCCTCTTTCTCTCATAACCAGTAAGAAGGTTCTAGTCCAGTGGTTCTCAATTGGTGTCATGACCCAAAAATGATCTCTTCATGTACCTCATGGGAGGGAAAATAAATAAAGAAAAACTGACACTTTTATTTGTGTACACTCACAATAAATAAAAAAACATTGTAAAAAGTTTTGTAAAATAAAGAAACAGGATTCGCTTTCTGCTGTCTCGGTTAAGGTTAACTTCATGGAGTGTGTTACAAAAATGAACCAAAACTCAGTGTATTGTATTTGTCGCACATTATTTTTTTTCCCTTTGGTTTTGTTAATCTTTTAATTATGTAAGTGAAATATATTTAGTGTAGGCCTGTTTATTTCATCCCTGTTATGTATATAATTTTATTCTGATTTTCTCCATTCACAGAAGTGCTGCTGGTGCGTGATGTGATGTGTGAATGCTCATTGTTAATTCTGCTATTTGCACATGTAAACAAAAAAAGTATTTTTACACAGACATTTTCACAGACATTTTTTCAATGAAATTTAATTAAATTCTAATATACATTCTAATCTTGTCAGTTAATGGTTAATGATCATTTAACGAGCACCAGTTATCAGTCAAGAACAAATTCAAAATGAACATCCCTATGTGAAACACTTTATTTAAAAATGTGAAAGTTTGTGTTGCTTAGTAACACTAATGATGTTTTGTTGTTTTGCTGATTGTTTTCTTCTAGGTCAGTGATGATGTCTGTTTTCTTCAGGTCTGTAATATTAAGCAGTAAGATGATTCTGCTGTTGGTGGTCATGTTGGCTTCACCTGCTGCCTGTATGGAAGGTAAGATGCAGTATATTGGTGGTTTCACGGTATATTTTCTGTGTATGACTGGGCCTTTATATAAACTACTAAACTACTTAAAAAAAAAAAAATAAATAATGTATTCCAGTGATGACAAATTTGATACTAGTCTTCAGTGTCACACAATCCTTTAAAAATCGTCCTAATATTCTGATTTGATGCTCAGTTACTAACATGATGATCCAAGACTTTCGCTCGCATCTCGAGACAGTTGACAGAACTGTCACTTGCCTAATCGGGTCATTGTTGCATCGTCACAAAAATGTATAATTTGCACATCTTTTTAAGGTGTTTTAAGACATTCGATACTCGCGCGCTCCAGATGCAGGTTTCTGTGCGCTCCGAGTCACATCCAAAGCGCACGCGTATAAAGCTGGCTTGTGAGTATCATATTGAGTTATTTTTCGTAGTTTGTTGAGCTTAAGGGCCAAATACATACAAAATAAAGTCAACATGGCTGTCCTGGCGAGTATCATCGCACAGTCGGTTTTGTCTTGAGTGGCCTAAATGTAAACAGTTGAGAAAGAAAACGCATGCATCGCATTTGGTCTTGTGATAGCAGAGGGTCCATTCACATGTCACGTCTTTTGCGCGCTTAAGTTCGTTATTTCAAATGTAGTTAATAGAAGATTTTTCATGAAATATATGCATGCTATAGGTCAGCACGAACGTCTTTCATTGGCGAACGGTCTTTTGCTGATGCAGATGTTCAGCCAGGCGGACAAGTTGAGAACCGTTTTGCGGGGGATGGCAGGTGTTCGATTAAAAAAAAAATAAAGGATATTCGAATCTCAAAATTGAAAATCGAATGTCAACCCACCGAACGAATAATCTAATATTCTGGTCCAGTCCTAAAAAATATATATATAACATAATATAATATAGTATAATTCAATTCAATATGTGCTTTATTGGTATGACAGTTGATACAATGTATTGCCAAAGCATAGTGTTTACATTGAATCTAGAACAGATATGTATTTATAAAATAAATAAAAAAATTGAATAAATAAAAATAAATAGATAATTAAAATAAATGAACAAATAAATAAATGCATGTGTATATATAATTAAATAAAGTAGAACAAATGAATTCTAGAATTCTATGAACAGTTTAAAATTCAGTGTGTGCGTGCGTGTGTGTGTGGGCGCATCACTGATTTGTTGATTCCTCCCTCTTTTTGTGACAGGCATCAGTGTATCTTGCTGCTAGTAAGATACAGTCTTGTTTTTCCCCTAATAAATATTGAAGTTGTGTTTTCTTGTTTAACATTTTGAAGTCAGGGCAAAGTGTTTCAAATTTTCGATAAAATGTCTTTCTAATTTCTTCATAGTTAGGGCAGCTGGTGAGGAAGTGTTGCTCTGTCTCCACTTCCCCATGATTACAGTATGGACAGATGCGGCTCTCTTTGGTCAGCCAGTGCTGTCGATATCTGCCCATCTCTATAGTCAGAGTAATATATACAGGTGCATCTCAATAAATTAGAATGTCATGGAAAAGTTAATTTATTTCAGTAATTCAACTCAAATTGTGAAACTCGTGTATTAAATAAATTCAATGCACACAGACTGAAGTAGTTTAAGACTTTGGTTCTTTTAATTGTGATGATTTTGGCTCACATTTAACAAAAACCCACCAATTCACTCTCAACAAATTAGAATCTCAACAAATTAGAATACTTCATAAGAAAAAAAAAACATTTTTAGTGAATTGTTGGCCTTCTGGAAAGTATGTTCATTTACTGTATATGTACTCAATACTTGGTAGGGGCTCCTTTTGCTTTAATTAATGAGGTGATCAGTTTGTGCCACTGCTGAGGTGGTATGGAAGCCCAGGTTTCTTTGACAGTGGCCTTCAGCTCATCTGCAGTTTTTGGTCCTTTGTTTCTCATTTTCCTCTTGACAGATTCTCTATGGGGTTCAGGTCTGGTGAGTTTGCTGGCCAGTCAAGCACACCAACACCATGGTCATTTAACCAACTTTTGGTGCTTTTGGCAGTGTGGGCAGGTGCCAAATCCTGCTGGAAAATGAAATCAGCATCTTTAAAAAGCTGGTCAGCGGAAGGAAGCATGAAGTGCTCCAAAATTTCTTGGTAAACGGGTGCAGTGACTTTGGTTTTCAAAAAACACAATGGACCAACACCAGCAGATGACATTGCACCCCAAATCATCACAGACTGTGGAAACTTAACACTGGACTTCAAGCAACTTGGGCTATGAGCTTCTCCACCCTTCCTCCAGACTCTAGGACCTTGGTTTCCAAATGAAATACAAAACTTGCTCTCATCTGAAAAGAGGACTTTGGACCACTGGGCAACAGTCCAGTTCTTCTCCTTAGCCCAGGTAAGACGCCTCTGACGTTGTCTGTGGTTCAGGAGTGGCTTAACAAGAGGAATATGATAACTGCAGCCAAATTCCTTGACACGTCTGTGTGTGGTGGCTCTTGATGCCTTGACCCCAGCCTCAGTCCATTCCTTGTGAAGTTCACCCAAATTCTTGAATCGATTTTGCTTGACAAATCCTCATAAGGCTGCGGTTCTCTCGGTTGGTTGTGCATCTTTTTTTCCACACTTTTTCCTTTCACTCAACTTTCTGTTAACATGCTTGGATACAGCACTCTGTGAACAGCCAGCTTCTTTGGCAATGAATGTTTGTGGCTTACCCTCCTTGTGAAGGGTGCCAGTGATTGTCTTCTGGACAACTGTCAGATCAGCAGTCTTCCCCATGATTGTGTAGCCTAGTGAACCAAACTGAGAGACCATTTTGAAGGCTCAGGAAACCTTTGCAGGTGTTTTGAGTTGATTAGCTGATTGGCATGTCACCATATTCTAATTTGTTGAGATAATGAATTGGTGGGTTTTTGTTAAATGTGAGCCAAAATCATCACAATTAAAAGAACCAAAGACTTAAACTACTTCAGTCTGTGTGCATTGAATTTTATTTAATACACGAGTTTCACAATTTGAGTTGAATTACTGAAATAAATTAACTTTTCCACGACATTCTAATTTATTGAGATGCACACATGTATATGTATATGTATACATATATGTATGTGTGTGTGTATATATGTATGTGTGTGTGTATATATGTATGTGTGTGTGTATATATGTATGTGTGTATATATATATATATATATATATATATATATATATATATATATATATATATATATTATATAATATATTAGTGGTGTCAAAATTAGCGCGTTAACGCAGGCGATTCATTCTTTCAGTTTAACGCGTTAAAAATATTTAATGCAATTAACGCAGGGGCGGAGCTAGGATTGGCCACCCCACTCACAACTGCTGTTTCTGTCACTTTTTCTTGGCTGAGAAGTGCATTTATTCAGTCGCAGAACGTCTTTACGACCACATCAAACGGGAGATCGGCGCGCGCTGTAGCCTGTATCAAGTCTTATCAAAGCGCGAAATAAACTACGTGCATGCAATGTCGTGGTCAGTTAAGTCATGATGTTACCAAAAAGGCGATTAAAGCTGCCTTAAAACTGTGTGTGCATGTAATAATTTAATATGAGTAACATTTAAGACCATGTCTATGAAATGGTTTTCAAAACTGTCCTGGCGCAGCCCAGCACTGTCTCCCTGATCTAACACACCCGATTCAACTCGTCAGCTCATTAATAGAGACTTTATGACCTGAAGTGTGTCAGAAAAAGTAAAGAGAGTTGAGAAAAAATATGATGCGTGTCAGATCCGCGTCATGTTCTGCAGCGGCAGCTCTTAAAGAAATAACAGCCAAAATAACCTAATAACCAGCTGCTGTGATGTCTGTTCATCAAATGACAAAGAAAAAAAAAAGAGGAAAAAAAAACTTTTATAGCTTTATAGATTCATCTATATTTAATTTAGTATTTAGTGTTTGATAACTTCAATTTCAATTTCTGTATATTTCTGCTGAAGGGCACAGGTAAATATGACATTTATTATAATGGGTTTATGTGATGATTGTTTTAAGTTCACTTAAATTAGAAGTCATTTTTTGACTGTGGAAGTCTAATAAATGTTAAAATTGATATCTCTCAATTATACTGTAATGTTGAATGGCTATAGTCAATAGGTAAATAAATGTGGGGGTGGGGGGGCAATTTTATAGAGAAATCAATATTGGTATCAGTGATACTGGCCTTCAGTCATAAAAAAAAAAAATGCCATTTAAACAAATATTAAAAAATATACTGTCTTTGTTGATTGTACATTAATTTGAAGATTGAATGTGAAATTATTGCAATATAAAAGTATATTTATATCCTGCAGATTTGCTTTATACAATATTAGGAAGATCAGGCCCTTTCTTTCGGAACATGCAACACAACTCCTTGTTCAAGCTCTTGTTCTGTCCAGACTTGACTATTGCAATGCTCTCTTTGCAGGTCTTCCAGCCAATTCCATCAAACCTCTACAATTAATCCAAAATGCCGCTGCAAGATTAATCTTTAATGAACCAAAAAGAATGCACGTCACACCTCTGTTCATCAATTTGCACTGGCTACCGATAGCTGATCGCATTAAATTCAAGGCATTAATGTTTGCCTACAAAACCACCTCTGGATCTGCACCCCTTTACCTAAATTCAGTACTTCAGACCTATGTGCCCTCTAGAAGCTTGCGTTCTGCAAGTGAACGACGCATTATTGTGCCATCCCAAAAAGGCACAAAATCACTTTCACAGACTTTTTCATTCACTGTTCCCATCTGGTGGAATGACCTGCCCAACTCAATCCGAGCAGCTGAATCCTTAGCCATCTTCAAGAAACGGCAAAAACGCATCTCTTCCATCTTTATTTGACCCTCTAACTCTATCACTCTCTATTCTAATCCAATTTTATCTGTCGTCTTTTTATAAAAAAAAAAAAAAAAACACACACACACCCTTGACCCTCTATCAATTGCATATTTATTCTCTGACTGCTACTTTTTCTTTAAAAACTAACACTAGCTTTCTTTTTTTCTATATTTAATCTACTTGTTTAAAAAAACAAAAAAACAAAAAAAAAATACCTTGCTATGTGTGCTGCGTTAGGCTAACCGAGACTTGTCATATTGTTTGCATGTTGTTGCTCTTTTGTTGATTTTGATTGCTTCTATTGTCCTCTTTTGTAAGTTGCTTTGAATAAAAGCATCTGCTAAATAACTAAATGTAAATGTAAATATTTAAAAACTTTAATGTTAGGCGGGATTAATATATACAGTGGGTACGGAAAGTATTCAGACCCCCTTAAATTTTTCACTCTTTGTTATATTGCAGCCATTTGCTAAAATCATTTAAGTTCATTTTTTTTCCTCATTAATGTACACACAGCACCCCATATTGACAGAAAAACACAGAATAGTTGACATTTTTGCAGATTTAATAAAAAAGAAAAACTGAAATATCACATGGTCCTAAGTGTTCAGACCCTTTGCTCAGTATTTAGTAGAAGCACCCTTTTGATCTAATACAGCCATGAGTCTTTTTGGGAAAGATGCAACAAGTTTTTCACACCTGGATTTGGGGATCCTCTGCCATTCCTCCTTGCAGATCCTCTCCAGTTCTGTCAGGTTGGATGGTAAACGTTGGTGGACAGCCATTTTTAGGTCTCTCCAGAGATGCTCAATTGGGTTTAAGTCAGGGCTCTGGCTGGGCCATTCAAGAACAGTCACGGAGTTGTTGTGAAGCCACTCCTTCATTATTTTAGCTGTGTGCTTAGGGTCATTGTCTTGTTGGAAGGTAAACCTTCGGCCCAGTCTGAGGTCCTGAGCACTCTGGAGGTTTTCGTCCAGGATATCCCTGTACTTGGCCGCATTCATCTTTCCCTCGATTGCAACCAGTCGTCCTGTTCCCTGCAGCTGAAAAACACCCCCACAGCATGATGCTGCCACCACCATGCTTCATTGTTGGGACTGTATTGGACAGGTGATGAGCAGTGCCTGGTTTTCTCCACACATACTGCTTAGAATTAAGGCCAAAAAGTTCTATCTTGGTCTCATCAGACCAGAGAATCTTATTTCTCACCATCTTGGAGTCCTTCAGGTGTTTTTTTTAGCAAACTCCATGCGGGCTTAAATGTGTCTTGCACTGAGGAGAGGCTTCCGTCGGGCCACTCTGTCATAAAGCCCCGACTGGTGGAGGGCTGCAGTGATGGTTGACTTTCTACAACTTTCTCCCATCTCCCAACTGCATCTCTGGAGCTCAGCCACAGTGATCTTTGGGTTCTTCTTTACCTCTCTCACCAAGGCTCTTCTCCCCCGATAGCTCAGTTTGGCCGGACGGCCAGCTCTAGGAAGGGTTCTGGTCGTCCCAAACGTCTTCCATTTAAGGACTATGGAGGCCACTGTGCTCTTAGGAACCTTAAGTGCAGCAGAAATTTTTTTGTAACCTTGGCCAGATCTGTGCCTTGCCACAATTCTGTCGTTGAGCTCTTCAGGCAGTTCCTTTGACCTCATGATTCTCATTTGCTCTGACATGTACTGTGAGCTGTAAGGTCTTATATAGACAGGTGTGTGGCTTTCATAATCAAGTCCAGTCAGTATAATCAAACACAGCTGGACTCAAATGAAGGTGTAGAACCATCTCAAGGATGATCAGAAGAAATGGACAGCACCTGAGTTAAATATATGAGTGTCACAGCAAAGGGTCTGAATACTTAGGACCATGTGATATTTCAGTTTTTCTTTTTTAATAAATCTACAAAAATGTCAACAATTCTGTGTTTTTCTGTCAATATGGGGTGCTGTGTGTACATTAATGAGGAAAAATAATGAACTTAAATGATTTTAGAAAATGGCTGCAATAAAACAAAGAGTGAAAAATTTAAGGGGGTCTGAATACTTTCCGTACCCACTGTGTGTGTATATGTATGTATGTATGTATGATATATATATATATATATATATATATATATATATATATATATATTAGTCACTAATAAATGTTTTTTAAAAATTGTGAATGAAATCATATGATTTTGATTTTAGCCCATATGATTACAATGATATAAAAAAAACAAAACATAAATGGCCTTATTTTAGCACCACCTAGTGTCAGACAGATGTGTATGCATGTCTTGATTTTGATGCTTAGACCCCTAATAATATGAAAATCAGCACAAATGTAGTAACAAAGGTGATTGGACACCTAATAAGCCATAATTTTCTTGCAGCTTTAAAGTCATTAGTCACATTGCATTTAGATTTAGGTGATTAGTTCAAAACTGTGCAGGGCGTGAAAAATTTCAAAATCCCTGGTAGCCCTTCGGGCAGGTACTCTTCAGATTTTGGTAGCCCAAAAATTAATTTAATTAGCGCACATAAAAAAAAAAATAAATAAAAAAAATAAAAACTTTTTTTTTTTTTTTTATAAATATAGAAAATCAGATAGGAGTCTAAATGTCAATCAAAAATATTTTCAAAACACAAATATCAACAAATATGAAGGTTGGAATTTTATTTCACTATTTACAGGGTATCTGCAGAATTTTAAAAAATAAATTTAAGGCAATTTATGACCCATTTTAAGAGCTGCACAAGTAAAACGAACACAGTATGAGCGGGGTTGGACAATGTCTATGGTAACATACAGTATTAAGCCATAAAATGACACGATTTACAGTTCAGATACAGGTTTTCACAAAACTGAAAATCTTATACAACAGCATTTCAGCCTTTAGACCATTTTTATGAAAAGGGATAAATCAAGCATATAAATTATTATATTAATTTAAAACGAATAAATATTACTGTCTTGATTGTTTAGATTTTTAGAAGGCACATTAATTTCTTTCTCATTTACAACTCTGTGTTTGCTGCGTAAAAACATGGGTCGATATTTGCGTTGATCTGACCATAAACAGCAAGAAAGGCTTATTGGAAATGCAAATTCATTCTCTGCCACGAGGTGACGATTTAGGAGCGGCTTAATATAGCGGTTTCCTTCAGGGAAACTCCCTGTTAGCGGCTGTGCACAAAGCAGCACCGTCCGCGCTCATAAACACTGCTTTATCAGGCATTATAGGTAAGATGAAATAAAAATGCCAACGACACATTTCTGAGGACAGTCGGTTCCCTTCAGATACATTCACATAAAGACATCTGCACCTCGTTTTAACTTGAAACGTGCAGCGCTCATATTTATTCAATTGCATCATTGCCTTTTGAAGTTCAATCCAGCCATATCGCCATTCTTGTCTTTCCATCCCCAACTGTAAGACCTTTTGAAATTATAGTTAAGACATTTCTTATACCATTTAATGTATTTAAAACTTTTTATGGCCTTAAGTTTGATACAACTAAATTGAAGAGTTTTTAAGGACCCGTGGGAGCCCTGTATTTAAGATAGCCCGTCAGGCAGGGCAGTGATACATTTTGGTAGCCTGACTGGAAAACACAATAGCCCCGGGACGTCGGGCTAGCGATTTTTGTGAGCCTTGCGTGTGTGGCAGCAGAACTGAGCACCCATGAGCTAGCATGAGCAAAGATGATGGCTCATTATAAATTGCATTGTTCCAAGGAGTCCTATGTCACCCAAGCAACTGCCATTGAGATACATTGGGCATGCTGACATAAAAGTGCTGTAGTTGAAAGAGAAAGAGGTATATCCATGTGCCTTGGCTGAGCATCTCATAATTGTAGATGAAAGGAAATGTCTTGTGTTTTTTTTTCCGCAGATAAAGGTAGCACTGGTGACGTTGAGTGTGTGTGCGAGGGGTTATCATGCAGTGGTGTCCAGCGCTGTTTTGGCCTACAGTGTTTCTCCTCCCTGTCTGTTGAGAACGGGACAGCCCTCCAGCAGAAAGGATGCATTGTGGGTAGTGAAGAAGTGGCAGCGCGCTGCAAAAACTCCCAGACTGTGGATACGCTGATGCACTGTTGCCAGGAATCATTGTGTAATATGAATGTTACCGTGGAGATGCCAAGTACAGGTGAATCATTGAAGCAATAATTGTTAATTTTTTTTTAAACATCACACCTTAAATGTACAAAAGTGTAATGATGAAAGGGTAAGTAGTCCGCTCATGCAATTTAAAATGAGTGAATCTCAAAAAAATGGACAAACACATGTCTGGGTCACATTTCACCCCCAAAACAAATGAAAATTTGCATTAATGCAAAGAGGCCTATTTCATGGCCTTTTTATGGTCCTTTCTTCAAATTATTAAGTATGACTCAGACCATGTTCCTGATATGTTTTTGTGAGATTTGTCCATGTTGCAGCTTGGTGTTAAAGTAGGCTATCTCTTGAATTTTTTTGAAAGGTTTAGGAGAGCGCGGGGCACAAAGTAACACGGGGTTAGTTGTAACACGTGTGGTTTAAATATTTCCACACATGCTAGCATAACCAAATTTACAGTATTTACTAGTTACCATATCAACATTGTATAGAGAAAAAAAGTGCGCCAAAATTCAAAAGTCTTTTGAAGATATCGCTGAACATTTATTTTACCGTAGTAAAATTATATTTCTGGCTTAAGTAAATTTTTCATCTGTTTTTATTACTTATTTAAAATGAGACAAATCTGCTATTATTTTAATCTCCAATCTGTTATTTATCAGTTTAGATTATTTTTTTAATGCTTCAATAACTAGAAGAAGACAGTAACCGGTTTTAAATTTCATTTGCCCAGCATTTTGGCTCGTTTATGTGGGCTATCACGAGCATGGTTGCAATGTGCTCATTGTCAAACTTAAAAATCAGATTATCTTTAATTCTTAAAAATCACCATTATTTTATTTTAAATAAATAATTAATTTTATTGCCAAAATATTTTAGTTTGTCATATATTTTTTCATGAGATATTTTTTCATGATAACATTTTAAGCTGTCATATGGTCATGTTACAACATGCCCCTCAGATGTTACAATGTACCCCACCTACGGGGCATGTTGTCACACTTCACTTCCAATTTTTTAGGATAAATAAAGAAAAATGTATACACTGTAATTATGAAACAAAGCGGCATATTTGTACTAGACAAGTGTGAAATTACTGTGGATAAAAAAAATTATACTCTGAACCCCATGTGGATTTACACAATTTGAGAAAGTCAAAAAAGTGTTAATTTGTGCCCCGCTCTCCCCTACTCTTGGAAGGGTTGTAATTATCATTTAAAAGCAAATAAATGCCTTCAAAACCTTGCATAATCCAAGTAAGTTTCTGTAATAGTAATTTAACATAATTCATTAATCATTTTATTTTTGTAAAGTAATTACTAAATAGCTTACTGCCCAAGATGCTGGAGGATCCCCACAACCCAACATGAGACAAGCAGTTTGGAGAATGGATGAATGAAATGAATCACTTAGTGACTCAATACAAGCAACTTTTTCTCTTAAAAAACAAAACAAAACAAAACAAAACAAAAACAAAACAAAAAAAAAAAACTTCAAACTGTTTGCACTTGCAAATATGATTGCATGATTCACATAAAGAAAGAAAGAAATGCCACTTGGAAATAAGTTGCATTAAGAAAATAAAATAGGTTGCCAATACAGTTTCACATTGACTTAAATCATTAAGGCAGTTTCAGTGTTCAAAGCATTGAAAAACGCATTAGTTGAGGGTGTAACACAACACACTGTTTTTTTTTTTTTTTTTTTTATTGTGTTTTTTAAATTTTTTCTTAAATCTTCTCTTCTATCTAGATGAGTTAAAGGTGGCCCCTACAGAGCATGAGTGTGTGTGTGAGGGCCGGTCATGTGTAACGGGGGACCGCTGTAAGGGTCAGCAGTGTTTCTCCTCTTTGACACTGAGTGATGGGACACCAGTGTCTCAGAAGGGCTGTTTTAAGGTGTATGAGCAGGGCAGAATGACCTGTAAAACACCTCCGTCACCTGACCAGATAGTAGAGTGCTGTCAGGCTCATCTGTGCAACATAAACCTCACTGTGAGACTTCCTGTACGAGGTAACAGTAAGACATTAACCTCTCACACCTTCACATCCATATTCCATATTCACACATATTTTTGTATTTTTTAATTTGTTATTTTTTACATATGCTCACACCTAAACAAAATGAGTTTCCTGCCATTTATGTCTTCACACATATTGCATGTGGGTAGTTGTAGTCTCAGCAGCGTCCTGTGGCTTGACATACATTTTATTCATTTATAATTAGTTTGCATGTAGCTTTTATGTTTAGCTCCATCCCTGATCAAACACACCTGAAAAATCTAAGAAAAGACTTCAGAATTGCTTGAACAGTACATGCAAATATGTTTAATTAGAGGTAGAGGTTTTTTTTTTTTTTTTTTTTTTTTTATAACTCTACAGGACAATGGCCCAGGCCCCCATCCCTGATCTAGCCATATGAAATATATTAAATATCCATGACTTGACACAATTTTAAAACTCCCTGATATTTCTGGGTTTTCCATGACTGTTGAAACCTTGCAGCTTGTTTCATTTTTTTTGACGATATGAAAAAAATGAAATTGGCAATGCTCAAGAACTCATTGTGACAAAAAAGAAAGAAAGAAATGCATATTAAAGTATGTTTATTTTTACATTACAGTGAAAGTTAGGGGTTCAAATGTATTTAATGTCATGAAAATGTCACGAAAATGTCACATGAGCTGAAATCTTCTTTCTGAGATTCACCCCTCAGCAAGGTAAAATGGTTTCTTTTTAAATCTCTGTGTCTCTCAGTGGCGGAGGGCCCCAACTATAGTGTGACAACGCTGACCATTGTGATTGTGGCTCCAGTCATCGTTCTGATATTCCTGTCTGGTGTGGCTGTCCTGATCTTCCGTTGTATTCACCATCACCAGATGGAGCATCTGACCGCTCATGATGCAGAGTATGGCACCATCGATGGTCTGATTGCATCTAACGTGGGAGAGAGCACACTTGCGGTGAGGAAAACCTACACACACACAAGTCTGTTATCAATCTGTGATTTAAGCACACGCCAAAAAGTCATGTAAAAGATCAAGTAAAGCTTGGCTCTTCCAAGCTTTATAATGGCAGTGAATGATGGTCAAGATTTTGTAGCAAAATAAAGTGCATAAATCCATCATAAAAAGTACTCTACATGGATCCGGGGAGTTGGGGGGTTTAATAAAGGCCTTCTTAGTGGAATCGATGCATTTGTGTAAGAACAATACCCATATTTAAGACTTAATAAACTGTAATCTCTAGCTTCCGCTAACTGTTGTACTCGCATTGATGAGAGAGTGGCGTTCCAGCGGGTGACGTAGGATGTAAGACGTAGGTAGGTGAGAAGTGAAGAACACAAAAGCGCAGAGGAGAGAGAGCGAAACAAAACATTGTTCATGAATTAGAAGTACAAAACGAAGATTTGTAAAGAAAAATGTCAGAGGATTTCAAAATAAGTCAAGAAGAGTCTGGTTTTCCTTTGCTGTAAACAAAGCTTGGTTCTCGTGAGACTAGCATATTCTCACTGGAGCTTACGCCACGCCTACGTCCTATGCCGTCCGCTGGAACGCTACTCTCTTGTGAATGTGTACAATAGTCATATACACTTAGGGTGACTTGAGGGAGAGTAAATCATGGGGTAATTTTCATTTTTGGGTGAACTAAAGGATCCCTTTTAAAGGCTTAGGCTCAATTTAAAGGACTACAATAAATAGCTCATGTGGTTACACTATCAAAAAAGTAAGGACATGCATGTATACCATGTTTATTTTTTAAACATAAATGCTTTTTAGCTTATTAATTAATGAAACATCTCATAAATCCATGCAAAAAGGTATAACAATTTAACATCTGAAATCCACGTTTTGTGTTTTGAATGGTTTCTAAAAGCAACAAGATTTTGTTTATGCTGACATATGATAAAATGTTTTTATGAAACTAGCAACCACACCATGTCAGAATCCCCAGCATTTCTCTCTGTGTTTAAACAAATTTTGGCAGAAATGTTACAGTATTTTTGTGAGTTTGTGAGTATTGTGATGTGTGTTTGCTGAGCTGGCTCTTTAGTTGCCGTTGTTGGATCTTTTTCAAGCTATTTTCAAAGATCTCTGTGGAGTGCTTGGCAACCAAAGCAAATATTCAGTGTTCTAATGTTTGCCTGAGAGTAATTAAAAGTCTGTGCCAGTGCTGGGAGTGAGATGTTATTAAAACACTTAAAATCTGTTCTCCAAGGCCTAAGAGGTTACTGTTTTTTGCTCTGATCCACTAAAATTGTTGATTAATTTGTTCAGACAGTGATTCTAAGGACCTGAAGGGTGGCTACCTCTGAAATTACCAGTTTTTTTTAGGATCGTGCAGTAATTATTCCCTGTGTTTTGCAGTCCTGCTTCCTAAGATTCTCTCTCCATGATGCAAACATATATGGTTATCATGGTTCTTGTAGTTTTGGCCTCTGGTGCATTTTTTCCTCATTCCCTCATATTGGAATGTGGCTGTTCATTGAGTGCTCTCTAGTGTATAAGTGTGTGTATTGCAGGGTCCAAATGAACAAATGTAGCTGTACTAGAGTTAATGTACAGTTGTATTTTACATTTACATTTAGTCATTTAGCAGACACTTTTATCCAAAGCAACTTAAAAATGAGGACAATGGAAGCAATCAAAATCAACAAAAGAGCAATGATATACAACTGCTATAAGTCTCGGTTAGTTTAACGCAGTACACGTGGCAAATTTTATTTATTTTTTTTTTAATTATATAATAAATAAAAAGAAAACCGATAGAATAGAAAAAGAATAGAACAAGCTAGTGTTAGAGGCCTTTTTTGCTTTTGTTAATTGTATAATAAATAAAAAGAAAACAAATAGACAGAATACAAAAAGATTAGAAAAGCTAGTTTTTTTTTTTTTTTAAAGAAAACAAGCAGTAAAGTAATAGAGTGCAAGTCTAAAAGGGACGTGTTTTTTTTTTTTTTTTTTTTTTTTTTTTAAAAAAAGAATAGAATTAGAATAGAGAGTGATAGAGTTAGAGGGTCAAATAAAGATGGAAGATATGTGTTTTAGCAGATTCTTGAAGATGGCTAAGGACTCAGCTGCTCGGATTGAGTTGGGCAGGTCATTCTACCAGGAGGGAACATTTAATTTAAAAATCTGTGAAAGTGATTTGTGCCTCTTTGGGATGGCACAATAAAGCGACGTTCACTTGCAGAATGCAAGCTTCTAGAGGGCACATAAGTCTGAAGTAATAAATTTAGGTAAAGGGGTGCAGAGCCAGTGGTGGTTTTGTAGGCAAACATCAATGCCTTGAATTTTATGCGAGCACCTATTGGTAGCCAGTGCAAATTGATAAACAGAGGTGTGCCGTGCATTCTTTTCGACTCATTAAAAATTAATCTTGCTGCCGCATTCTGGATTAATTGTAAAGGATTGATAGAGCTGGCTGGAAGACTTGCCAAGAGAGCATTGCAATAGTCCAGCCTGGACAGAACAAGAGCTTGAACAAAGAGTTGTGAAGCATGTTCCGAAAGAAAGGGCCTGATCTTCTTGATGTTGAATAAAGCAAATCTGCAGGACCGGGCAGTTTTAGCAATGTGGTTTGAGAAAGTCAGCTGATTATCAATCATAACTCCAAGGTTTCTGGCTGTTTTGGTGGAATTGTGATGAAACTATGGGTTTGATGGAACCACAAGCAGTTCTGTCTTGGCAATGTTGAGTTGAAGGTGATGGTGCTTCATCCAGCAAGAAATGTCTGTTAGACAAGCTGAGATGCGAGCAGCTATCGTCGGATCATCAGGTTGGAATGAGAGGTAGGGTTGAGTGTCATCAGCATAGCAGTGATATGAAAAGCCATGTTTCTGAGTGACAGAACTTAGTGATGCCATGTAGACAGACAGGAGAATTGGTCCAAGAACTGAGCCCTGACCCCTGAGGCACCCCAGTAGTTAGATATTGCGACTTGGACACCTCACCTCTCCAAGATACCTTGAAGGACCTATCTGAAAGGTAAGACTCAAACCACTGGAGTGCGGTTCCTGAGATGCCCTTTGGCAGTAGGGTTAACAGGAGGATCTGGTGGTTAACCATGTCAAAAGCTGCGGACAGATCCAGCAAGATAAGTATTGAGGGTTTGGAATCCGCTCTTGCCAGTCTTAGGGCTTCAACAAATGAAAGAAAGGCTGATTGTTCGGTTGAATGTTCACTTCTGAAACCAGACTGGTTGCTGTCGAAGAGGTTGTTCTGTGTGAGAAAGGCAGAGACTTGGTTGAACACAGCTCGTTCAAGTGTTCTTGCAATGAAAGGAAGAAGGGAAACCGGTCTGTAGTTCTCTAAATCTTTTTATTACCATTTTTCTGAATCTTTTGTCTTTGTCTCTCAGGATCTGTTGGATCATTCCTGTACATCTGGTAGTGGCTCTGGACTACCTTTCCTGGTCCAGAGGACAGTAGCCAGACAGATCACTCTCAGCGAGTGTGTTGGTATGTGCTCACACCATCTTTCCATCATTCTTTCTTATGTATGTGTGCATAAAGTGTTTCTTAGATTTTGTTGTACAAGTTCGCAGCTCATTTAAAACTGATTTAAACCCCAAATGACTCACTTACTAGGCTATAGTTACATATATTTGACAAAGCTTCACTTTTGAGAGTATGTCCTCAAATGTGTTTGTGTGTTTTCTGTCAGGTAAAGGTCGGTATGGAGAGGTCTGGAGAGGTCAGTGGCAGGGAGAAAGTGTGGCTGTGAAAATATTCTCTTCTCGAGATGAGAAATCCTGGTTCAGAGAGACAGAAATCTACAACACTGTCCTGCTTCGACATGAGAACATTCTGGGTAAATCATTTTTATAATGAAACCTTTTATAAAACTCCTAGAAATTATGTATGCTTTCTTTAGGATACATCAGATTTGTAACATAAAACAACAATAAAATATATTAATTTCACTTTACCGTAACTTTATCTCAAATAAAGTTTACCCTGTATTTTTTTTGTTTTTTTTAAGGCTTTATTGCATCTGATATGACATCGCGTAACTCCAGCACTCAGTTGTGGCTAATCACACATTTTCATGAGATGGGCTCTCTCTACGATTACCTGCAACTCAGCATGCTGGATTCTTCTGCCTGTTTACGTATGGCACTGTCCATTGCCAGTGGCCTGGCCCATCTGCACGTGGAGATCTTTGGCACACAGGGCAAACCAGCCATTGCTCACAGAGACCTAAAAAGCAAAAATATTTTAGTGAACAAAAATGGCCAGTGCTGCATTGCAGACCTTGGTAAGAATAGCTTCTGAATGAAGCAAAATCATTTATTGTATGCATGCTGTAGTTTCATATGTCATTCTTATTAGAATATTTAAAATATGACTGTGAAGTGTATTTTGGACAATAGCAGCAAACGTTAAAAAAAAACAACATGTAACATAATGGAGAGGTCCATATACTGTTATTTGTTGTAACAGACAGAAGACAGTTATAGCACTTTAAATTTAATTTCAGTTGTGCATTAAATTGTCAGTAATCACTGTAGATATAATCAACATCATAACACATTATGGTTAAAGTATGCACATGTTTATCTCAGGTTTTAATCTCAAATACATTTGTGTTAGAACTACTTTCTTACAGCACCAATTTAGTTAAAGCATAAGTGATAAGCAACTGTCATGTGGTCAGGAAATCTAAAACTATTTTCTAAACATGCAGTTACCCCTGAAACCCCTTAATCAACCCAGCAGCCTTTCAACCTAATGAACCATTTGTCTTTACACTTGAACAAAGCTCAAAAAAAACAAAAAAAAAAAAAACAAGAGATGTTCACATCAAATCTTTGTAATTATTTTTATAATTATGTATTTTTATATTCATTCATTGAATCATGAATGGTAGATTAATGGACTTTTATGACAGTTAAATTCTCTAAATATTTTGTTGCCTACTTCCATCCATCACTCATTTGTTGTCCAGCTTCTAATAGTGAAAATAATTTGTTTGTTCCCTCAGTGTTTACCTGTTGAACATGTTGCCCTTTATACGCAAATAGGTAGAAAGCAGAAGCTAGCTATTTGCTCTTGGAGGATGGACACTTTAATTTATGTGTCTTTATTAAATTCACTTGACTCACTTACTCACTTAGTTTCTGAGTCCATTTCTGCAACACCAGGCTGTTATTAGAAGAGATCACGGTTGTTTCCCCCTAAAACCCTAACGAAAAACCCATTAGGTAGCTTTCAGCTAACACAAACTCTTCTGTACACAGGAAGTAGAACATGAGATGTGTTTTTGTAGAGCACTTGAGACTACATACAGCACATTAACAAAATGAACATGTTCTTTTTAGAACATTGATTTGAAAACATGCTATCTGCATTGGACTAGAGGTTTTCACTTAGCACTGTATTTTTCCCTTGATGCTCAAAAAATGTATTTCAATATCTAGACCTTTCTGAGTTCTTTAAGTTACTAATGAAACTGAATTGTTGTATATCCCCACAAGAGGGTGCAGTACAGCATTTAAAAAGAAAATTTGCTTTTTCCATCATATAGATTTCAGCATATGCATCTCGGACACATCTCAGCATCTTAGATGATTCTCTTGGAGGTGTACGAAAATATTCGTCCAATGAAATGCTTTCTAAAATGAGAGAGCCCCTTTCTCAAGTTATAAATATTATCTGGAAATTATTAAAATGGGAAGGACATCAGCAAAGGGAAGAAAACTGGATTTGTCAAACCATTTCATGGGATCTTTTAAATCTAGAATACACACAAGCAAAAAGGGTACAAATACACAGGTGTCTAATCCAGGGACCTGTGCAGAATTCCTTGAAAAAGAGTATGCCTCGCTCTGAAATGGTTATTAATTGACTGTATTACTTGGCTTAACGTGTGTTGTGCAAAGCTACTGATAGATACTGTACTATGTTATAATGATACATTTGGTCACTCCTTTATCTTCTTCAGGTCTCGCCGTGATGCATTTTCAGGATACAAATGAGCTGGACGTGGGGAATAATCCTAAAGTTGGGACCAAGCGCTACATGGCCCCTGAGGTTCTGGATGACTCCATTCAGACAGATTGCTTTGAGTCTTACAAACGAGTTGATATCTGGGCCTTTGGACTTGTGCTGTGGGAAATTGCTAGAAGAACAGTTAGTAATGGTATGTATATCTTCACACCTGATTCACTATCACATCTGTCATTCATTCTTTTTTATATATCTCTGCTGTTGCATTTGGTTAAGTTGCTTTCAATATGGAGAGTCATGTGATGCAAGGAGTAAAAGATGGTACTCTGTGTCACTTAGCGAATACAATCCTGTTAAACTATTATAAGGCCTAAACACTCAAACTGTCAACAGTACAAGTGTGTGAGATGGGTTTTTTTGCCCCCCAAAACCGAGGAGCACTGGCTGTTGTCAGACTCCTTGTGCCTACAAAAATCTCACTTGATTATTACAATGGCAAAATGGCAAAAATAATGTTTGGAAATGTAAACTGATATTTCCAGCTGACATGCTACAGCAAAAGATAGAAATAACCGACTTAAAACCATTTTTTTGTTGGTGAAAATACTAGTGGCCTAAGACTTTTGCACAGTACTGTATATGTATGACATTTAAAACAAATTGTTGGATCCAAATAGGGCCATGTGTTTAATTCATCAAAATCTCCAGCCAGGAAAGAAGTTGTTGGCAACTCTGATGTATTTTAATTTTAGTTTTTCTTTTTCTAATTATGACTTACGCTCTTTAAGTGGCTAAGAAGAGTCATGTGAAATTTAAGAGTGTGATTCATAGCTTTAAACATATAATCAGTGATTGTTATGTTACTCACTGAGGACTGACTTTTGGGTGTAAACTGGGAAGGTATTCTGTAATGATGGTAAAAGTAAAAGAAGGGGTGTTTGTAAAAAAAAAAAAACAAAAAAAAAACAACTACTACTCTGCTTCCATTTTTTTTTTTTTTTTTTTTTGGAAATCCCTAATTCTCATTACTGAAATCCAAATAAATAAAAACATAAGTCAGTAAAAAATAAACTCAGGAAAAAGTATCACTTTTTCAGGATACTTTATTTTAAGGATGTTTTACATGCTTGTTCAATAAACCATAAACAATTATTGTTACAGGCAGTAGGCAATTAAGATTGTGGGTATAATAACTTAGAACATTATAGAGACATTTCTACTATGTTTGAAAAACACCAGAAATTGGCTGGAAATAAAAGCAGTTGAATGTGAGAGGACGTTTCTTTGTTTTTCTATTATACTCACTCTAATATGAAAGAAGAACATAGGGATACTGCAAATGGCACAGGTAATAAGGTTACTTTGGTACATCACTTCACTATTAGTGCAAAGGGAAATTTACATACCAGTCACTGCACATCACTCCAGTATTGCAAAAAGTTTGACTAAATAATAAAAAATAAACATAATGAAAAAGTGTAGAGGCTCCAGTGTTTTTATCAAATGTAGTTAGTTTCAGATATGGTTTATATGCAAGTATAAAGTACAGTATGTGAGATGTTATAGTTACAATGACTTGGGCCAAAACTGTGCACATTCTTTGTCTGTGTATGATTGTGGGTGCACATGTTATTTGGCTCTGGCCCCTTCACATTGAAAGGGTTATTACAGTAATGTCTTCAGAGGCCTATCTGATGCTCTCTGTGTGTCTCATCTAAAATGGGTCCCTATTGCACCCTTTGGTCTAATAGCTTCAGTACTCTATATATAATCAGCACTGCTGGTGTTCTTGATGAAGCTGAATTTTGTGCTGACAGACACATTACAGTTGACACAATCGGTGCTCAGTGATTATCTGTGTAATTTGATAACCAGTGTAATAAGTTCTGATAATAATGGCTGCTCTTTTTTTTTCTGCGGTAGTTCCAAATGTGTTTTGTCTACACTGACTGTGCAGGTATTGTTGAAGATTACAAGCCCCCTTTCCATGACGTAGTTCCTAGCGACCCAAGCTTTGAGGACATGAAGAAAGTGATTTGCATAGACCAACAGAGACCAAACATCCCAAACAGATGGTTCTCAGACCCGGTAAGTACCAGCTCATGTACCTTTACAAATCAAGTTAATCAGTCATGATCTTTGAAGAATATTACACTATGTCCAAACCAGACCAAGTGGCAAGCAATGTGTCTTCCCCCATTGAAAGTAAAAATGTCAGAACATATTGGATAGAAATGTCATAGATATGGTTGCTTTTTGCTTTATTGTATGACATTTGGACAGAGTGTTAAAGGGTGGGTGGTACTGAAGGTATGAATCTTTAAGGTATGAATCTTTTGTCTGGAAACTTTTAGATTAAGGGTCCTCAACTCTGGACCTCGAGATCCACTTTCCTGCAGAGATTAGCTCAAACTTGTATTAAACACACCTACCTGCAACTCTTTAGTAATCCTGAATAACTTGATTAGCTTGTTAAGGTGTGTTTGATTAGGGTTGGAGCTAAACTCTGCAGAAAAGTGGATCTCGAGGTCCAGATTTGAGGACCCTTAATCTAAAAGTTTCCAGGCAACAGCAGTTTTCTCTTTTTCTCACCATTATTGCCATTTATATATTATTTTAAATACATAATAAACAGTGGTAGGTCTAATGGCTGTGCCTATATTAAAAAAAAAAAGAAGTTCACCCAAAAATGAAATTTGCTGAAAATTTACTCACCCTCGGGGGATCCAAGATGTAGATGGGTTTATTTCTTCATCACTGAATGCCCTCTGTAGTGAATGGGTGCTTCCAGAATGAATTCAAACAGCTGGTTTAAAACATCACAATAATCCACAATACTCCTGTCCATTGATTAATGTCTTGTGAAGTGAAAAGCTGCATAAAGCTACATAGAGCTATTTTGACACATTATATGTCACCTATTTACAACCCCTTAAAAGCTCTCACAGTCTTATACAGCTGCCTTTCAGAGCCCACACACACATAGCGCACATGGCTTTTTGAAGCAGCACCTGTCAGTCAGTGAGTTTTGTGATAGATTAAAGGTGCCATAGAATGGAAAACTGTATTTACCTTGGCATAGTTGAATTATAACAGTTCTGTACATGGAAATGACTTGAGCCTCAAACACCAATGTTTTCTCTTTCTTATGTAAATCTCGCGCATGCAAAAGTCCACTGAAAAATAGGCGAATCGGAACATAACACCGACTGTGACGTAACAGTTGGGATCACTAATAGTTACGCCCCCAACATTTGCATATACCCGCCCGTGTTCTAGGCCAGCTGGACCTGCACAGCCGAATCATCAGAAGTTCTGCAGGTATTGTGAAGAAACAAGCGAGGACAATAGCGAAAATGGCAGATCATGGAAATAAATGTTATGTTCCAAGCTGTGCAGGGATGGGTTGGTGTCTGTATTCAGAAAGGTACGGAAAACAAATAACGCGTTCTAATAAAATAACACGAGCCACTAAAGGGTCATGGTTAGCTGCTTGCTAGCGATACCCTGTTACATTACAGTACATAATATTTCACTTACCACATAAACAGAGTAAGGAGAGATGACTGAGGATGATGGCGAAGGATTTACAGATCCTGACCACCACTGACAAGCATCTGATCTTGTAAAATGTGTGGTAGGTAAGTACTGCCGCTGTAGTTTACATAAAGCATGAGCAATCGCGAAAGTGAAAGTAAAACGTGATCGTGCAAAGCGGCTCCCTGATCCCCTCAATTTATATACAGTATAATTACCCAACGATATAACTACGAGAGAAAGTATTGAAATATATATTTTTCTCCCTGTGTTTCCTTCCTGCTATGTGAGCAGCACCGTGAAACAGCCAATCAGAGCAGAGCTTAACATTTATTATTCATGATCCTTCCAAATAAGGTAATAACAGGCCATTTAATTCTAGGGACAAATCCTAGGGTTGTAAATGGACATGTAAAACCGTTTCTGGAGAATTTTTCCCTTACCTAAGTCACATACCTTATTTGTAGATATCAGAGAACAATTTAAAATATTGTATCAATGCATTCTATGGCACCTTTAAGGCCTGATGGACACAAACCAAAAGACAACAAAAGAAAAACAAATTTACGAATGTCATAATTTATATATAACAAATACATTCATAAGGTAAAACTAATATTATAAAAACCATTTGTTATTCCTATACTCTTACTATTAGTTCCTACTCTGAATTCTAATTTAGATTCTGAAATGCTGAAGCTCATACCACATTTGAATCTATTATGTGAACACGTGTGACCTCGTGTAAAGAAGAAAAGGATTGCCCTATAATAGCCACAAGGATATATCCACTGCAGTATAAATATTATTTAGCAAAATCTCTATTTTGCTGTAGTGGGGATTCCCACCTCCATTGCTTTGTTTTTTTTTTTTTTAAACCCTCCCTTCGCTTGATTCAGTCTCTTGTTTTGTTTTTATTTTTCAGACTTTAACATCAATCGTTAAACTCATGAAGGAATGCTGGTACCAGAACCCATCAGCCAGACTTACAGCATTACGCATCAAAAAGACTCTGACAAAAATTGATAATTCTTTGGACAAAATAAAGGCGGACATATGAACTACTTCCTTATGGAAGACCTTAAAGGCCTTTTTACCAGCCCAGTGGATGTCTCATCTGGCGAACAAACCGGAAAAAGAGATAATATGGGCGTAGTGCTCTTATAGAGGCACATCATATTTATTTTGAATTTAATGTGGGGCATATTTTGGCATCCAAAGATGTTGTAGTGGGCATTTGAAAGACTGCAGACTGCTTTTCATATGGGAGTTATTTCTTTTAGCACATAGGATTTTTGAAACATCTCATTCTGTCACATTACAACAGCAGGGCATTTGAAGAAACTGCTGTAATGTTAGTTTACTTAAAAAAAAATTTAACCTTACAAACTTACAAATCTGACAGTTCTAGTTCATAATACAGCAACACTACTGCAACCCTACAAATGATTCAGCTGCAACCCTACAAAGAAAAGAGAAATTGCTTTTTTCATTCTGCCTCTTTATCATTGTCATTTATAGTGCAAGGAGACCATAAACACATTACTCAATCAATCTGTCATGAACAAATGATGAGTTTTAAAGTTGCACCTCAGTCTCTTGATTCACCTTCTGTTGTGTAATGTGTTAAATCTGAAAAGTTTTTTTTTTATATCACTGCACATTTAGCATTATGTATTTGTTTTTTGTTTGTTTCATATTGTTTGTAAAAATGGGTGCTGAAAGAGCAAAACAACATAAATAAATCTGCAAGATCCTGAATTCAAGAAACCAATATCTGTAAAGTGTTTTTGTTTAGCAAATAATTCATACAATTATTCTACAGATGAGTACTTGGACCACCCTTGAATCGTTAATTATAGATCATTTAATAGAATGAATATATAAAAAGAGGCAGAATGGTTAAGAGAGTTACAGATTTAGCCTAAATTAAGTTGTTACTACTAGTTTGGTGCCAAATGTGATTGTTTGTAGTTATTAATCATGTATATAAATATACTTCATGCTGTAGAAAGGCTCCAAATGTTACTTGTTGGGTATCACTTTTTTTTAATTTTTATTTTTTTGGAGAAAAAGGTGGAGAATGTGAAACAGGTTTGCACTCAGTTAAACATCGTTAACCCAGTTAAACATTTTGGGTAATTAAAATTTAAACATTAGATATTTACCTCATTTACATAATAGCTGGACATATGGAAGGCATAGCGTGACTTGCATGTCTTGGCGGTGAAGTTTTAATGGCTGCAAGAGAATAAAAATGCTGTAGAAAGGCTCCAAATGTTACTTGTTGGGTATCACTTTTTTTTTTTTTTTTTTTTTTTTTAAATAGGTGGAGAATGTGAAACAGGGTTGCACTCAGTTTAACATTGTTAACCCAGTTAAAAATTTTGGGTAATTAAAACTTAAACATTAGATATTTACCTCATTTACATAATATCTGGACATATGGAGGGCATAGCGTGGCTTGCATGTCTTGGCGGTGAAGTCTTAATGGCTGCAAGAGAATAAAAAAAAACAAAACAAAACAAAAAACCCTTTAAGCCAGTTTTAAAAGTGTCAATACATTAAGTAGTTTTTACAACATTTTATGGTCTTTATTTAAACTTATTAATTGATCAAAACAATGATCAAGAAAACAAAAGAGTCTGTTTGTTGAATTTAATTAGAGCCTAAGCACTAAAAGTGGGGTTTTTAACAAGCTCAAAAACTCAAAATTTTGTAAGTTGGCTATTAGGCCTCGGCATAATATATTTTGGTATCTCAAACAGTTTGGCAATTGTGAATCATTGAATTCAAGCCAAAAAGTGTGTTCATACATTTTCTGATTTTAGATTGAGCTGTATTTTTGGTAAAGGATGCTGAGCACATGGATGTGACTGTTGTAAGTCATGGTCATAGGTCATAGTATTCGACAGTGAACTGACTTTACTGTAAGTTGTTGACAGGTCAACAGTAAAAGCATAAATGTGAATCCTCCCCAGTCTCTGTGTAAAATAATATGTAACTTTGTACTGTTGCAATTGAGATATGCCATAAAAAGTGCAGCCTTGTGCATTTTCAATCATTGCCATCAAAACCGTAGCCTTTGTTAATCAGGAAATATTTGAAAAGTACACTGTTATACTGATAACATGACTAAACATTTTGACATCTTGTTTGTGAACAATGATTCAAAGACGTGTCATTGACATAAATCTTTACTTTTGAGAAAAAACCTAAGGATTTTGAGCAGGCCTCAGGCTTTTTCAGCTAATCCACTGTGTGGTGCTGTTCGTATGAATTGTTTTGAGAAATACACTTGCTGGTCTGAAGATGTTAAGGATGCACCCACAGGCCAAAAAGTATTTGTTTATTTTTAATATGTTGTCTTCAGAAATATGGCAAATAGTTCTCTGAGATATTTTTGGACTGCAGTATTACTATTTTGAAATTTGTACAAATACATTAAATCTGTACAAATATGATGAAATCATTTTTGCAGGCTGAAATAATCAGCAACTGCTTGTATTTGTTTTACCTGCCCTAATCCAATCAGCATAAACATGTCATTCTGATACTTCATTATCATAAAGATATAGAGAAGTTCACACTTAAGGTATTTCTGATCACTAACAATGGCTACAACTTCAAAGAATGGGGCAGGGGCACCAAGAGTGATTACAGACAAAAGGTGATAGTCTGAGTTATGATGCAGAAACATCACCTTCGCTGTATGTAGTGTCCATCACTGTAGTTTTTCATGTGATGTTATGGCAAGACATAGTTTTACAGTACTGCATACTCTTTCAAGCTAGTTTTCTCTTTACTAATCCTAGTTCAGAAAAGCAAATAGGTTGGAGCCCTTTAGCATCTTAATCACACCACTGCACTTGATTCATCACATCAAAGAAAATTATTTACATGAGAATCAGTCACCACAAATGCTTTGGAACTATACTGCCTTTCTTTAAAAGTAGTGATAATTATGAACTGTCCTCTGCAGTGCAGAGTACCCCTGGGCTCTCAAGTTTCTCAAAAAACCTCTGTACTTCAAAACGGAGGTTTTCAGAAATTACTATTATGTCAGCATCTGAATCTATTTTAAAGTCTATGTCTGTTCCTTGAATTGAGAGTGACTACTCATCCTCCAATTTTGGCATCAGTGTACGTTAACAAACCAAGGAAGTCTATTATGTTGCTGCATTCCTGTGGTTTGCTGACATCATGGACATGGGTTCTACCAACTCCTGAATTTGTAGCACTCCACACTTTTTTTGATCTACAAATATCCCCTTTTCCATGATTTCTTCTACATATTTTACATCCCCATTTACTTACATGCTCAGTGTGGTTTTGTTTTGAGCCACAGTGCTGCCCGCCTATTTCTCTGTGATGGAAATTTTTTTCCTGACGCTTGATGTCCTTGTTCAGACTGCCTCACAAGCTCTACGTGTTAGTGTCAGGTTGGGCATTAATTGGGGCTTTTCTGACTGAATCACTATCACAAGGCTATCGCAAGTTTTTTTGTTTGTTTGTTTGTTTGTTTTTTTGTTATTTATTTATTTAGTTATTTTTTTTTCATCTTTGGTACCACCGAAGTTACATATGTGACTAAAGAAGGCTATTAATATATTCCTTGTTTTTTGTTTTTTTTTCTCCTGGCTTTTGAGCATGTGAAATTCTGCTCGTTTGTGAATGACGTTAACTTTTAGATACAAAGTTCACGTCTAGCTTCTTGATTATAGTGGAGTATTATAGTCCTCTTCTTCATTTCTGAACGTAAATATCTGATATACTTTTTCAGCATATTTTCCCATTTGATGCTGCTTACTGACTTGTACTTCAGCCTCTTCTTTGTCCAGTGATCCAGCACTTGCAGACTTGGATGGCTGCTTCAATACCATAACTTATTCACTTACTAGCTCTACTAACATGTAACAGTAAAACAGAACTATATTACTTACAACACAGGGTGAAGGTTTTCTGGGTAACACTTTAGAATACTGTTCCATCATTAATGAATAACTACGCAGGAACAAATTACTAATGCACTATTAACATTCTAGTAACTAGTATTAACTAAAAAGAAACTCTGATTAACAATTTAGTATGTAATAGCACTCAGTTGAAACTGGTAGTTCACTATTAGCTAATCAATAACTACTATTTTTTTCATATATCCTGGAGAACTACTAAGAACTACTGTATACATGTTCAGAATTCATGGGAATTATGCATAATGTATAATTAATTCTAAAGTGAAGATCTTGGTAACCCACTAGTAATGACTCAAGTATTACCAAATTCTTCTAAAGGAGCTACTAATTACTTGGATCGGTATTCTAAAGTAAAAAGCATAAAAACTCCATAATATTGGCTGATTTTATTGTAAGCTTTTGAGATTTAAGTAAGGTTTTGGATAGTAATGACTCAAGTGTTACAATATCCTTATAAAGGAATTACTAATTATTTGGATCAGTATTCTGAAGTGAAGATCATGGTAACCCACTAGTAATGATTTAAGTGTTACCAAATCTAGCTAAATGAATTACTAACCAGAACCTTACAAAAACCTCAAAAGTTTACAATGATTTCAGTAATTACTAAGGAGTTATCATGATCTTCACTTTAGAATACTGATCCCAAAAATTTGTAATTCCTTTAGATGGATGTAGTAACACCTGAATAATTACTATCCGATACTTTACAAAACCCTCAAAAGCTTACAATGATTTCAGCCATTACTAGAAAATTATCATGTTATTCACTTTAGAATACTGATCCAAATAATTAATAATTCCCTCTGAAGAATTTGGTAATACTTGAGTCATTACTAGTGGGTTACCATGATCTTCACTTTAGAATTAATTATACATTATGCATTATTCATATTAATTATGAACCTGTATACAGTAGTTCTTAGTAGTTCTTGGGGAGGTATGAAAAAAATAGTAGTTACTGATTAGCTAATAGTGAACTACCACATTCAATTCAACTAAACACTATTACTTACTAATTCATTAAAGGGTTACTCCACCCCAAAATGAAAATTTTTGTCATAAATCACTTACCTCCATGTCATTCCAAACCCGTAAAAGCTTTGTTCATCTCCGGAACACAATTTAAGATATTTTGGATGCAATCCGGGAGGCTTGTGACTGTCCCATTGATTGTCAAGTAAATAACACTGTCAAGGCACATTAAAGTATGAAAGACATCGTCAAAATAGTCCATCTGCCATCAGCGGTTCAATCTGAATTTTATGAAGCGACTAGAATACTTTTTGTACGCAAAGAAAAAAATAACGACTTTATTCAACAATTTGTCTCCTCCACATCAGTGTAGCGCCATTTTGGAGAGCATCCACTGGACACAAACTGTGTACGCTGTTCTGTGTAAGCCGCACCACACGGGTACGCTGTTTTTGTTCAAATCAAAGCGTAAATACATGTAGAAAACGTATCCGCGTGATGCGGCTGACACAGAACAGCATACACCGTTTGCATTTAGTGGAGTACATGTGTTATCGCTTAAATGCCAAAAACTCTCTAGACCAATCACAGCAGCCAGCTGCTAAAACTTCTATGATTCCAGGAATTCTTCTTATGAGGAAATGAATAAATATTATATTATATAGTTCCTTTACCAATGCTATTGGTGTTTCCCAGTCATGGTGTCTGAGTTTCTGGTGCACCCCTGCTTCTCTCTCTCTCTCAAAAAAAAAAAAATCAGTTAAGCTTTATTAGCATGACTGTGTAACACAATGTTGCCAAAGCATTAACATACACTATATTGCCAAAAGTATTGGTTCATCCCCTTCTAACGAGAACAGGTTTGACTACTATACTAATTTCCATGAGTACAAATCTTAATGTTTAAGCATATAATGATTTTCTTGGGAATTGTGTGCTTCTAATTTTATAGTAACAGTTTGGACAGGACACTTTTCTATTCTAACATGACAGTGCCTCTGTGTATAAGGCAAGCTTCAAAAATAAATGGTTGATTCAGTCAATGTGGAAGAACTTGACTGGTCTACAGAAAGCCAAGTCCTAATCCCAGCTGAACACCTCTGGTGTGACTTTAAATGGAGACCTTGAGCCAAAAACTCATCACCAAACACCTGACTTGTACATACACTATATGGACAAAAGTATTGGGACACCCCCTTCTTTAGAACAGAAAAGGACACTTCCTAAACTGTGGCAACAAAGATGGAAACATAATTTGTGTTTTTAAAAATTGTATTTCCATCTCTGTTACAACCGTTTGGAAGTGTCTAAAATGACTGTACCCATATGTACAAGTCATTGGTGTTTAGTGGTAAGTTTTTGGCTCAAGGTCTGCATTTAAAGTCACACCAGAGGTGTTCAGCTTGGGTTAGGACTTGGCTTTCTGCAGACCAGTCAAGGTGTTCCACACTGACTGAATCAATAATTTATTTTTGAACCTTGCCTTATACACAGAGGCATTGTCATGTTAGAATAGAAAAGGGTCCTGTCCAAACTGTTGCTATAAAATTAGAAGCACACAATTCACAAGAAAATCATTATATGCTTAAACATTAAGATTTGTACTCATGGAAATTAGTAAAGTAGTCAAACCTGTTCGTTAGAAGGGGGTGACTCAATACTTTTGGCAATATAGTGTATATATAACCACAACAACATAAATAACAACATAAATAATAATAAATAAAATCCATCTAAATAAATGAAAAGATAAAGTCAGTTTCAAGTTATTCATGTTTAGCATCTAACATTGTGAATGGTTAATACATATTTTGCAGCTAGTGCAGCTGTGTTATCATCTTCTCCAAGCAAGAAGGGCATTTTCTCAGTATCACTAAGTTCAGTAAATGATGGGATTCAGAGCTTCAAATCTGGGGAGAAATGTTTCCCTCACATTGTGATATTTAGGACAAATCAGCAGAAAGTGTTTCTCGTTCTCTATTTGCTGTAGATCACAGTGTCTACAGATCCTCTGCTCTTGCTCTGTCCATTTTTGTTTATGTCTTCCTCGCTCTATTTCTAAATCATGGTCACTTAATCTGTATTTGGAGAGGATTCGTCTTTCTTTAAATGGTTTAATCAATAAATAACTGGCAAATTTAGTGGTTCTGTTTAGGGTTGAGTAGCATTGGAGTTTATTTTGAAGGTCAAAGTGTATTTTTAGAAATTCATCATGAGTGTCTTTTAGATTTTTGTCAATTTCTTTAATAATGGCTTTGGGGTTGAAGCTGTAGTCAGTGAGGGGCTGAGTCTTATGGACTAGCTGAAGATGACTCTAGATGAACTATGACACACTCTCTCTCTCTCTCTCTCTCTCTCTCTCTCTCTCTCTCTCTCTCTCTCTGTCTGTAATCCTCTTACATTAAGCCACAAGAGGCGGAGCAAGTCTCTCTCTACGTGTTTAGTTGCTCTGGGGTTTATTTTGAGTGGAGCAATGCAAGCAGTCACTGTGGAAATACAGCAGAATAGACTCATGATGATTTTGTCTATAAAGGTGGATGTATTGATGCACAAAGAGTGACAGATGTCATGTCTTATCTCAGGTGCTCAGAAGCGGCGCTTTTACTCTTCACGTTTGTGCAGCTCACTGCAGGTACAGTTTCTGCCTTGCCAGCTCACTTTCTACTCTGTTAAACATGTTTTTAGACCAAAAATGGAAGGATGTACAGTAAGTAAAGCTGAGTTCATAATCATAATAATATGTTGTGTAATCTTCTTACTGTATTTAGATGATGTTACTCTGCTGTGAACCTAATGACCGCCTCATTCTGCTATGATTATGCTTAACTTACTTTTTTTTTAGACGGACTCTGAGCATTATGTAATGAACTGGTTAAAGTCAAAAGATCAGACCAGTGCCTAGTAAAACAGGTGTTCACAGGTGTGTCTAGATCATTTAAAAACAGAATTGGGTATTTACTTAGGAAAACACATCTCTAAAGGCTAATTTACCCTTCACCGACAGACACTTACCAAGGGCACTTGTTTTCACTGACTGAACATGTTCAGTCTGCATTTATGATGAAGTGATGTTCTGTATTCTGGTGATTGTCTGTACTGGTTAGCATCTGTTGTTGCAGTGTGAATTAGCTCTTAGAAAGTATTTACTTTTCACAGACATGAATAAATGGCCAAATGCAGTATGATATTATTATTTCAGTGCAGTTGGAATGAGGAGCAGCAGAAATACATGAAAAGAGTTGCTTGACCTTTGTGAGGCAAAGTGTTAGTGAATGTTCAATCTAAGTATTCAGATGTTTCAATATAGAATGCCATAAAAATGAAGATTAAGATAGCAGTAGTAATAATAACAGTAGAGTAAATTACCATCATATCTCTTGTTTGTTTGCCTTCTGCAGTTTGTCAAGCCCAAAAGAGGCAAAATGATTAAAGGAGCTAAAGAAAAAAAAAAAAAACATAGCAGTGTGCGCCAGAGCATGGTCATGATTTGACATGCTTTAAGTTTGATTGCAGTAGTGTTGTGAAGATATTCCATAAAATAATGGGTGGCTTCTTGATTTCAAATTTGACAATTAGTTAAATGAAAGCTCTTTTGAGATATCAACAAGTTTTTAATGGCATTTTACCACCATGGTGTGATATGAGCTATGTAAAATTCGGTGAAGATTGCACAAACAGTCTAAGAGTTTCAAATAGATAGTTTTGGACCTTGGTGAACAGACAAAAAGGCTGACTGTTGAAAAGTGTATTCTGCTGGACAGGGTCGACCCAGCTTACAGGCGATACAGGCAGTTGCTTGGAGCCCTAAACATGCCTGGATGATTTTGCGGGGAGAAATACATGTAATGGTCTTAGTACTGTTATTGCCACATAAAAAATATTTGTTGTCGATTAACAAAATGCAATCAACAACATATCTCACAAATTAGCAGATGCAAATTACCACAGTGATGGTAAGCCTAAGTAACCCTAAGTAAAAGATAATAGTATTTAACAAAAGTATTGTGAAAAGTATTGTAATCTGCATAATTTACTCATTTTGCGTAGCATTGCTGGAGTATTGATACTATTATCCACAAATTCTAAATCTTCCTCAAAAGTGCTCAAGTTATCAGAAAATCCACAAAATAGGTCACAGAAAGGATTGCTTTGCAGGTTTTTGAGATTCTTTCTTTGTTTAAATCATGTTTGGATGGCAGAAACAGTGCTTCTGTTGCCAAAGGCTTGTCACGTTTTCTCAATAATAATCTTGACAACAAATTCAAAGACTGTCAAGATAAAAATGCAAAAAAAAAACAAAAACCCTTTTTGCTTACATGGGAAAATTTTAAATTATTTGTCTTGATATGCCATACCGAACTATTCAAAAATGATCAGTCTTCCATTATTCTGTGTTCTGCAGAAACTCTTTACAGGTCAAGTTCCTCAAGTTCCTTCTCAATATGCCAAAGCATGGTGGAGATACAGCCTCACATCCACTTTGGCAGGCTTGCCAAATTCATTAAAGCATTAAATGAGAATGGTTTGGTCTATCAAAAAGCTCTTAATACATTTTGGGCAGCAATGTCTAGGACAAGTTTGAAAATACAGGTTTTTAAGAATTTTTATAAAAATTGTCATATGTAAAAGGATGTCAAAGGTTACATTTGACTTGGTGTGAGCCAGCGAATCAGAGGAAAAAATAATTTTGTTTTATAAGAATTTATAATTCAATCATTTAGCAGTCGCTTTTATCTAAAGCGACTTACAAATGAGGACCAACAAAAGTACAATAATATGTAAGTGAAACAAACATAAGTGCAGTTCTGAGCTGTTGGTGGCTTTAGAGGGTTTGAGATAGAGATTCGAAACTTGCTCTGTGTGCTTCTAACTTTCCTATGAAAAGTTCTATAGGCTGCCATAGACTCAAAAGCAGAAAAAGAAGAACACTAACAATAACAATAGGTGCCTATGGAACTTCTGTGCTTGGACGCTAATAATTTGCTACTTTTCTGTAGAGCTTTTCTTGGAGACTCGAAGCATTTTACATTGTCAAAGCACTTTTAAATTGTCACAGCATTCACCTTTTGTTGATACTTACAGTCTTAGAGGCTGCACTGTTTCACTGTTGATTTGTCCTGCCTTAATTGCCCAAACCCAGACTTACATAACAGAACAATAGTTAATAGTGATTAAGACCAAAACTCCCATGACCTTGGCTTTTAGTTTAGTTGTTAGTGATCCAAACTCCTATGTCTGAAGATAAGAATTTGGTTCTTAGGGGCTGTTGCATTGCATTGTAATTATTACATTGTAACACTTTACTAAACCTCCTCTGGGATCAATAAAGCACATTTGTTCTCCCCAGATAATACCTTCACATAAAATGCAATATAGATGATATTTGAATGTTTGATTTTGCACATTTCAACTAACCACAGTGATGTCTTCTAGATTCAGAGTGCTTATAATTTGTTCTCTGTTTAATGTTTCAGTTGAGGTATTCGTCATAGTGTATTATAAATGGAGACATTTGTTTCATATTTATAATTCTGTACCAACAGCTTGTTATAGTTGAGCCCTCAGTAGACCTAATCTAATTCAATGGCTAATTGATGGAAATAAATAAATAAACAAACAAACAAATAAATATTATTTATTTATTCAAAAGTGTGAGAGTTGCTTGTGAATTATAGATTTAAACATTGCTTTTACATAAAAAGTCAATTACAAAAATAAGGGGAGAGAGAGAGATAGATAGCTCTAATCGCTATTTCTCTATAGCTATTAGAGCTACAGAGAAATACAAATCTATGAAAGGTAACTTCAGAATTCAGTGATCAGAAGTTTTATATGCTGCTGTTGTCACATAGTGAACAGTACCTAGAGTTATGTACAAATGTTTCTCTGGATGTGTAAAAAATATCCTCCCCTTTTAGTTTCGTGAGCATATTTCAGATACTATCATTAGATTTATGAGCTTGTTTTCAAGAGTAGGCTACATTTGAGCTCTTTGGAGAGAGAGCAGCTTCAGTTAGATGAGGTGGTTGTGTTTGTGCTGTATTTGGCATCTTTATGATGATTGAATTGGTTAACTGGTATACAGTATTAGAGTTATAACAATTTTGTAGCAGAAGTTCTGTCTGAAATTAATGTTTACATTCTGAAAGACTACACGAAAGTGACAATTTTGTCACAGTGCAGCTTAAAGTTCCTCTACACCACAACAATTATATTAGAAATAAACACATTTATATTAGAAAAAAAAAAAATATATAGTTAAGAAATTTTTCCATGCTTATTATATCAGTCTTCCTAGATTACATTTGTAAACCTTCGGTTGAAAAGAAAGGCCTCGGAAAGAGCCATGCAGGTGTATTACAGACACTCTTAGATTATACTAAGCTGCATTATAGAGCTTTTCACTGCAGTCTGAGAGTGAGAACCTGCTTACATAACCTAAAAACTTCCTGTCACACAGCACAAATAGCAACTGGCCATGGGTTCTAAAAATATAGGTTAACAAGATTACTTATGTATTCCACTGGTTTATTTAAGGATCTTTGTTGTTGACAAAGGACAACAATGATAGAAAGAGTCACTTTGCACTCACTGATCTTGGTGTTTGTATCACCTCAAAATTGTATCACTTCTCATTATTTATGAGTTGAACTGTGGTATTTGCTTTTACGTAAAATTAAAGACACATAATTTAGATGTACAGTATTAAAAACACAGGCCCCAAAGTCATTCAATTCTACGGTGCCCTGGAGGGGACGTCTTCGGTTCACTCAGTTTTGTCGTGGTCACGTCATATTAACTCGTGGGAACGTCATATTAACTCGTGGGAACGTGATATTATGTCGTGACCACGAGATCGTTTTGTCGAGGTAACGACATCCTTATGTCGTGGCCTCGAGATGCTATGTTGAGGGAACAACATCCATTTCTCATGGCCACGACTTCTTATGTTGAGGGAACGACATATTTTTCTCGTGGCCACGAGTTTAATGGGTAAACAAACCTACATGACCATAGCAACCCAGGATTATCAGAGATGGATTCTTTTATATTTTATTTTGAATTAAGAAATTATTATATTAATTATTATAGAAATTATTACATAATTAAACTATTATATTGACCTTAGGCTACCGGACTGTAGGCAATGGCACGCGATGTACACAGCATTCGAATTAAGTTTATCATGAATAGGCTAAATGTTACATAAAGTACATAAAATAAAATAGACCTACAAGAAAACATTTTTATCCATCCCACAGTCTTGCTAGCTGTGTGTGTCCATTAACTGATCGCCTTTTTCCGTAATATTTGTATATTATTATTAGCTATTATTATTATCATCATCATCATTATTATTATTAGCCTATTATTCTATTCTTATTCGTTTTCCCTCTTCATTTCGATCTCTTTACATAACGTTCTGACTAGTTTTGTAAATGCTATACAGGCCAATAAAGCTTTGATTATGCTGACTGGAATTTATAGCCAATTGGAAATGCAGTTTAAAGGTTGAATTTAACATATATATTTATTTTTTTTCTGCGAATTAATAACTATTAATATTATAGCCTACTGCCTAGTGTTTTGTTGAGGAATGAATCATTCACGTAGTTTCATTTGTAAATGAAAACACAACACGCTCATTTATCATCACGCACTGGCATAAATAACCTACAATCATAAAGTATTGGCATAATTGTAAGGCTTTTACAGTATTTGGAAAATATATGGTAGCAAATAGCATAATTATACAGAACGTTAATTAGGTAAAGCGATACACGAATTGAAAGGGGAAATAATAAAATATTATATTTATATGAAATAAATATAAAAATATAGTCCTAACAAGTTAATATAACCTAATAATAAAAATATACAAATATTAAATGAAAGGTTTAATGTTAATAAAAATGTTTTATCCATCTCTGATAATCCCGGGTTGCTATGGTCACGTAGGTTTGTTTACGCATTAAACTCGTTAAACTCATTAAACACCACGAGAAATGGATGTTGTTCCCTCAACACAGCATTTCGAGGCCACGACATAAGGATGTTGTTACCTCGACAAAACGGTCTCGTGGCCACGACATAATATCACGTTCCCACGAGTTAATATGACATTCCCACGAATAAATATCTCGTGGTTACAACATATTATCACGTTCCCACGACTTAATATGTTGTGGCCACGACAAAACTAAGTGAAGCAAAGATGGCCCCTCCCGGGCACCGTACAATGCAGCAAAAATATTGCACACATTTCTGGAGAGAATAGTTTGTTTGTTTTTCCTTTTTGCTGCAGGGGTTGTGTCGCTATACCTTTTCTTATTATGATACCCCCTAGGTTTAAAGGATTAAAGTCATGTGACAACTTGGCCAAGTTATAGTTTTCACTTTATTTCTTTAGAAACTCTTGTGGTCCACTGGAATAATCTTCTTCTGCCAAGCTTCTGCAGACTGGGAGTCATCTTGTCAGCCAGTATTTTGATATATCCACAGGCCATCTATAAAAATCTTAATCGGAATCAGTTATTCATAAAATGTGGTTTGATCTTCATCTAAGACACAAATACAGACAAACACTATCTGACTTAACTAATGACATAAAAATTTTATTGAGGACAATGAGTGATCATTGACAGGGCAGGCTGGAACAAGTAAGTGAACCTTGGAAACATTAGGCCACTTGAACATTAAAAAAATGTCTAAAATCTTGCCGTTATGCTGCCTCATATGGTGGAAGATGTACAATCACACTTTAGATTGATCCACTTGGTCAGGTGGTATCTCTTGTGCATATCCTGCCTCCTTTAACTTGTTCATCTCCACCTGGTAAGCTGCTACTTGTGGATCTCTGGATAACCACCACTGTATTCTTGTACAACAGGGCACAGTGGTATTTGAGGAGGCTGGTTGGAGAGTCATGTTTCACTTATAACAAGAGTGTGGCATATCTAGCTTCTCCATCCACTGTAACTCTAGTAGTCTTGGACCCGAGCAATGAAATGGCCTCTTGATCTTGCTTCAAGCAATGACTTTCTCACTGAGGTAAGGGAGCACATCTAGTTGCATTCTCTCAACTTGTCTGTACAGGTCAGTATATGAGCCTGAAGTAGCTGTGAAGACATTGCTGGCTGGGAAGGTGATGCTTAATGGCATGGGTTAGAATTGGTGGTTTAACCTAGGTGAGTCTTGATGGTGGCAGGGCCGTTAGGCAGGGTTAGATGGACTGGCCTTATGGGGTAATAAGGCACTTTAGCACCGGAGGAAAGTTTTCATAGTTCCTAGAACTAGTAGTGAAAGTTTCCGCTTAGCTAAAGATTAGCTCCTACTTCAGAGTAAGGTCTAAAACAGTTCTATAAGAACTACCAGTGACGTAAGTATACACTGATTGGCCAATGCATAAGAAACACAAGCTACCCAGCATTTTTAAAATGCCATGTAAAAATATTTACTCCAGGAATATGGAATACAGCGATAACGGCATTTACCTGTTGTCTGCAGCGTTGTGTTCTTTTCTGAGCCTCGATGATAAAAGTGATACAAAGTTGTCGTAGGAGATTTAGTCAGATTTTCATGCTCTTTTAATCAGGTAAATTATGCGTTTACGTTCCATCTCTGTTATCACAAAACCCACGACACACACAACAAAAACAGCTCAGAACAAGGCGTCCTCCATTCACTGGTTGTTGATGTTTGTAAATGCCGTGAATAAAGACGTTGTTGTTGGCCGCTTCAGAGTTCCTGCTGCCAGTGTGAATGCAACCAGGAAAACGGCCAGAGGGAGAAATTGGTTCTCTAGGAATGACCCTGCTGGCTAATTCCTAGCACTAAATTCCTAGAACTACACGGTGCGAAAGCGCCTATAAGGTGAGGATAATCCAAACCTATAAAAGAGAAGTGGTTGGACGGCTTCATTCTGTGGCAATTGTGTACTTGGAAGTTTTGTCTGACTGTATGTAGGATGAGCTCTTCTGGTTGACCAGTCAATCCGGCTGAGGAATAAAGCAGTCTGGTGTGGTCAGACTGAGCATTCAATAGGGCATAAGTCTCTAAGCATTGATTGCCGTTTCACAAGAGTACTGTACAGATCTTCAACAAAACTTGTCAGCTGCTGGTGAGCCGATCTGAGTATAGCATATCTATGTAGTGTTCACAAAGCAGTTTTCAGAGGGGCCGACCTTAGGCATCCTCTTGAAGACTCGATTTTAACCTCATGGAGGGGACATACAGGTGTCTGTGATTACAAATCTTGCAAAGACTCCTAAGGTTACACTGTTTGGCTTTTTTACAATGCCAACATCTCTTGTGTGACTGTATCCACAGCACTTTCTGATCTCGGCTTAGTCTAGCATAACTATTTAAGAAGTGGTCTTAAGCATTCCTTTCTTTGGGCTTGGGTTCAGCAGCTTTAACTGGCATGTCACCGCCGTCTTTCATCTGTGTCTAGGAAGATAATTTAGTTGGGTATGGGTTCTTGCTTACTTGCTGGGGGACAGAACCTGGTGCTATTTTCTTGAACTTGAACTTCTTGGTTCAAACTCTAACCACGCTGATAGATCCAATAAGGTAGTGATGGGTATGTGTTGGGGATGGACAAACTGTTAAAAACAAGTCTGTGTCAAACATGAAAACAGTTTGTCAATAATGCAAGAGGACAATAACAAAGACATAACTTTATCAGTTAAAGTCAATTCATTGATGATTCAGTGATGTCATCCTCCAGTTCAGCTCTCTTCCAATAGTGTCTGTGCAATCAGTCAAGCATCCCTAACTAAGCAAGCCAAAGGTGACAGTTGCAAGGAACCAAAACTCCATCAGTGAAAGAAATGGAGAAAAAAAACCTTGAGAGAAACCAGGCTCAGTCGGGGGGCCAGTTCTCCTCTGGCCAGACGAAACCAGTATGGCGTGATTTAATTCCAGGCTGCAGCACAGGTCAGATTGTGCAGAGGACTTGTCTGATTTCCGTGGTCTTGTATCGATGGCCTTTGTGGTGACGAGATCTTTGCAGGAGATCTGTCTCTGGGGCACATCTAGTTGACATGGTCTCCGCTGGCATTCAGGGCTGTAGAGGACGTCTCTAGGTGCTGATCCACCATCTGGTCTGGATATGGACTGAATCTGGGTGGCTGGTGACCTTGTATCTGGTGGCTGATGTAGCGAGTGCATCGTGTGTTATGGGAAATGTTCCCGATTCCGGTTGAAATTATTAATGCAGCCTAACAATCCCTTAATGGATTTGAATTTTAGAAATGTGTTAGTGTGTTATGTGTAAGCCAGGTTAAAGAGATGGGTATTTTATCTAGATTTACAATATCCAATAAACAATGAAGCTAGTATTTTGCTGCCCGTCTTGACTGGTGGACTAGCGTATAGGGGATGTTACGGTTATGGAGGCCCCTCCTCAAATCCCGAGGCCCTAGGCAACTGCCTACTCTGCCTATAGCTAGCGCCGGCCCTGTAAGGAAATAAATAGTACCTCAAGCAGCCTAATAAAAATGCAGCAATACGTGCCACAGTCAAGTATTGAACGTGTGTTTTAGCGCCACTCTCTGGACATTTCACTTTGAAACTGCTGCGAAACGTGCAGTAAGGTACATAATTACGGTGTTGCAGAAATGGCACATATTTTCATGAGCTTGGGTTGCAACTTGCAATGAGGCTAGAGCCTACACTTTAAAAATCTGTTGTTTTTACAAAACCAGACCAAAAAAAAAAAAAAAAACTGGCAGCTGTGGTTGCCAGAATAATTCTATAAAAATACAGCAAATATGTAAACATATTTAGGCAAGGCAAGTTTATTTATATTGCACATTTCTTACACAATGGTAATTTAAAGTGCTTTACATGAAAATGAATTAAAATGATCATAAAATAAAAACAACAGATATATAAGAAATACAAATAGCATGCATAACAAATAAAAATAACAATAAAATCAAAGAATAAAAAAAATTATTAAAATGATTAAAATAATGATTTAAAATACATTAAAACAAGAATAATAAAGAGAATACATAAATTACAGTGCAAATAGTCAAACGGAGTGGAGTGCTCTTTCAGTAAATGCACAGCTAAACAGTTTTGAGTCTAGATTTAAATGTGGCTATTATTTTAGCACATCTGACCTTCTGGAAACTGGTCCCAACTGCAGGTGGCATAATAGCTAAAAGCAGACTTACCTGAGTGAACCCTTGGTATTTCGACCTGACTTGACCCTAATGATCTGAGTGGTCTGCCAGGTTTCAATACAGTCAGCATATCTGCAATGTTTTAAGGTCCTAAGCCATTGAGTGATTTATAAACAAGTTTTAATAATTTAAAATTAATTGTTAATGCAACTGGAGCCAGTGTAAAGATATGCTGAGATTTTCTGGTTCTCGTCAGAATCCTGGCAGCAGTGATCTGTATGAACTGCAGCTGTCTTTATGGTATTTTTCTGAAGGCCGGTAGGGAATCCATTACAATAGTCCACCCTGCTGGGGATAAAGGCCTGAACAAGTTTCTCCAAGTGTTCACTGGAGAAAAAAAAAAAAAAAAAAAAAAAAAAAAAGCAAGATTTTTAAGATGATAGTATGCTGATTTAGTAATTTCTCTGACATGACTACTGAAACTAAGATCTGACTCTAGAATCACACAAAGATTCTAGGCTTGATTTTTTTTTTTTTGTTGTTTAACTCCTAGAGTCAAGGTATGAGGTAGTTCAAGGTACCTTGAGAAATTCATCTTTATTTCCAAATGCAATGACTTCAGTTTTCTCTTTGTTTAACTAAAGGAAGTTTTGCCACATCCAGCTGTTAATTCCATCAATGCAACGGGGCTGTCATTAGGTGATAAGGTTAGGTAAATCTATTTTACAAAACAACTCATAAATTTTACAGTTTAAAATTGCAAAATAAAATAAAATATAATAAAATTAAAATAAAATACATACATATGTACATACACAAACAAACCAGTCTTTTTTTTGATGTTCTCCCTGATTTGTGGAATGCATTTTCTAATCTGACAGACATAGACTTATTTCTTTAAGTTCTATACTGTCAAAACAATCAAGACAACTATCAAAACATGATTTTATTTTGCCATACAACACCACAAAATGAAATGAAAGGAAATTAGATGTTCTTTCACCATGGTCCATAATTTAATAATTACTACTACTACTACTACTACTAATAATAATAAATTGTTTTATAATAAACAATAGCTGTTTTTAGCATGTTTATATGTGATTCATGCTGCAAAATATTTAATTTATTAACTCATAGTTTATTAATGACTAAATTAATTTACTTATTTGCATTATTAATTTCTCAGTTCTCATTTGAAGAATAAATTTCCTTCCTCTTTCACTTACCTCAAATTCAGGAATTGAATTAGACATAGTACACCAGATTCATATTTATGATTTATTGTTTCACTGGTGGAAAATACTTTGACAATACATTGATTTTATTCAACAATGGTTAAATGTAATTGTTTTTACTGTACCTACTTTCATCCTAATAAAACATTTATTTATTTATTTATGCATGCATGCCAAGTATCAATCTGTTCATCTTTTTTCTCAGCCTTAAAGTGTGTTTGTCACTTGTGTGTAAACCACACCTGTGAGACGGAGGCAGAAGGAGCATGTTGGAACTCAGTAATGCTCATAAATGGGAAGGAGGAGGCAGTGAAGTCTTGCCTGTCCCCATCAGAGCTCAAGGGTCAGGTGTTCTGCTACAGCTCCCGAAACGTCTCCAAACGCAACTGCTGCTTTACAGACTTCTGCAACAATGAGACGCTACACCTCAATCCAGGTATGACAGGCCATCTCATTCTGAAACTGTCTGGTTCTAAAGAGTGCTATATAGCATTAAGCATTTTTAACAGTTGTGTTTTGACTGTAAGGCTTTTGTATGCAAAATAAAAAATCAAATATTTTTTTTGCTCAGTAAATGGAAACCATCAGCGTCTTGAACCAATCATGTCTTGGTCTCTCGATCACAACACATTTGGAGTGTTGATCCTCTTCTTCCACCAACATGACATAACATGGATGGGTTACTAGCGGATAGCCAAAGGTTATTAATACTGTGTGTATCCTTGCCGGGCAGTTAAAATCCTCTGAGCAGCTGTCTAACAGGTCGAGTCACACAGGACTGTTGCCTTGAGATTTGTGCACCAGAGTAAAGGTCAGCAAAGGGTGTCCTTTGTGCCTGACCATTTCAGAAGAAAAGC
Source organism: Spinibarbus caldwelli (assembly GCA_039654775.1). NCBI lineage: Eukaryota > Metazoa > Chordata > Actinopteri > Cypriniformes > Cyprinidae > Spinibarbus > Spinibarbus caldwelli. The sequence goes on along the minus strand of CM077232.1, from coordinate 33,050,685 downwards.
CATTTTAACAAAACATTTTAAAAGATTATCATATTTTCCAATTTCAGAGCCAAAGTTGCATAGCCACATAACATCATAACTACATTCGGGGACTCCAGCATCCAGATTAGTGGTCAACCATTATGGGGTATTCAGTGGCTGAACTATTAAATTTGAACCGAAGCCGGATGACGTCGCTTCCACAAATATAATGTCAAAGATTAAACCATTATAATTAAATGGGAAAATGTCAAAGAATAAAAGGTTTAATTCGGAAGTTAGGACAGTGAGGTGTTGTTTGAGACAGTGAGACAGTAGGCTATCTATGGATCAACAATTCTGATGACATCATTCTGCACTTCAGCTCATCATATTTTCTGCGCTATCAGATTCTCTCTAGAATCTATAGAAGCCTGCTTCCAAGACAAGATCATACATGCAGAGAGCAGATCATAAAGCCTTGTTTATACTTTCATAAAATTTTTTTTTTTTTTTTTTTTTGATGTAGCCTAACAGTTGGCAGTGTGGAGAAACACACACACACACACACACACACACACAGTACATATTACAAATTCAAAACAAATTAAAATAGAAAACAGCTAATTTAAATGGTAAAAATATTTCACAATGTTACTGTTTTTGCTGTATCGTGGGTCAAATAAATGCAGCCTTGTTCAGCAGAATAGACTTATTTTAAAGACATTAAAAAAATCTTACAGATCTAAAACTTTTATATATATTTGGGTTTATTTTAATAGTCCACTTTTAGACAGTCTACTCACTAAAAGTAACTTTGCAACTAATTTTCATTGTATCCAACTCATTTTATGACTTTAATCTAGAAACTATGAAAATGTTTGTTGCAGAATTCTGAACAAATTTACAAGATAAATGTAGGTCTGATTCAGTTTATATAGAGGTCTAGGTTTTCAAGTAAATTAAAATTTGATGGGGCATTTCCCCACCTGCCTCTATATTAGCCACATCTGCTGAAAAGCTGCTGTGGCCTTTCTTAATTATTAAATGTTGGTTAAATGGAAATTGCAATCATGTTTTCTTTCCTATTGTGACAAAATCTAAATGAAACTGCTTCTTAAACACGAAAAAAATGTTAGGGTGGAACTTGATTTTGTCCACTGGAAATTGATTGGATTGTTGTTGTGTTGGCTAATTGCTGCACTCTCATGTGAGTGACAGGTTACTCAGCCCTTGTGCAGGTGAACAGGTTATCAAAGTAAAGATCGCAGAAGGGGAAGGGGATGATAATGTTTTTGATTAAAGATTATGAGGGCACATAATTAAAAAAAAAATGCACATAGATAAATCATTTAATCATTTTGACTCATTTACCATCTATCTGTTTGAATTTATTATCATTTGTTATTAGTGATTTTTTTATACAGAAGTGTGACATCATATCTAAATCTAAAGCAGTCACTTATGTTCTTAATTAGCGCTTAAATGTTCTTAAAGATATATTATATATTATAGATTTATTTAAGAAAAGAATATTCCCATAATTCTGTTTTTTAGGAGTGATTCCAGATTATGGTAAAAGTTCAAAGGAATTTTATAAAAAAAAAAAAATATTACATTTCTTTAATATTTATTGACTAGAGCGAAATTAATGTTATGTAGTGGGAGTGTTCTGAAATGCAAAGGTTCGATTCCATTATGTGCTTGTCCATGAGACATTGCTTGTGTTTCTTCCAATTAAAGTACTGGCTAAAATGTGATTTTCCATAAAACTATTCCAGTCTTGGCCAATGGACAGTGTATGTTCTGCCTCTGTTGTTGTGCAAATACATTTTTGCAGTTATTGGTGCTGGAGTTCATCAGGTTGTAGGTCAAGCATTGTGAAACTTAAGGCCCTGTTCAAAATATGATCACACAGCATCTGTAACATCACAGGGCACATAACTGCAATTACTGTTACCATGGTTACTGCAACTACTGCATGTTTATGGCTTGCAAAATAGCTGAAATACACTAAAATAATAGAGGAGATGGAAAAAAACATTTTAATAAAGGTTGTTTATTTACAGACTATTTAAAAGTTGTTTTAGTGCAATTCTCACTAGCAAGTTGTAAATTTTCAAAACTCTTAGTACTCATTTCACAACAGATCATTAAAATTCAAATTTTCAAACATCTAAGAAGCAATGTTAATATCGTTTTGTATAAATGTCGACACGGACACGTTTCTCTGTGAATATTTGAAGATTTTACATAGAAACATTGGATTCCTTTGGATTTACTCATACCGGACAAACCTAAAAGAAAACATTTTTTCTTTGGTGTGCTAAAGTGTGCCATTTATGTCTTGTGATGACAACGCACTGACCAATCAATGAATTTATTTTTGCTTATAAGCTTTGGTTCACATATCAGGGATGGCCTACTCCAGTCCTGGAGGGCCACTGTCCTGCAAAGTTTAGCTCAATCCCTAATCAAATCAAATAAAATCAAAACACATCTTTAATTTTCAAGCAATCTTCAAGACTTACATTTTCTCCAGGACCAGAGTTGCCCATTTCTTTGTTAGACATAGAGAGCATTTGGGGCACTAACACACTGAAACGTGCGAAACACCGGAGGTCCAGGATATCTATATAGTTAATATATAATATATAGTTGTTTGCATAAATTATTCCAAAAACATTACACATTCACATGTTAACTCAGTGTGAGACATACAGCTTATAATATATTTGAAATCAAGGGCTGTCAGAAGATTAAAATCATCACAGACATTTTTATACACATAAGAGGTCATTGTGCTATAAAAAGTATGGTATGTTCCATACCCTGTCCTTTCTGCAAAAATAGTATTTGCATATGAATATATGTATATGTATATGAATATATGTATATGTATATGAATATACGTACTTCCACATGTCACTTTTCGACGTAACTTATGCTCACTCTCACCCTCCTGGCTATCTGCTATGGTTTCATCTTCACTTCCTTCCCCTAAACAGTTATCATCTCTTGATGCTAACAGTGCTACTGATACTTTCTGTTCCACTCTGACATCTTTAGACACTTTCTGCCCCTTATCTTCCAGGCCAGCCTGTACCACCCCTTCTGCCCCTTGGCTATCTGATGTTCTCCGCGAACATCGTTCTAAGCTCAGGGCTGCAGAAAGGGTAAGGCACAAATCGCAAAATCCTACTGACCTTAATTTATATCGATCACTCCTCTCTGACTTCTCTGCTAATGTCTCCACTGCTAAAAGACATACTATCACAACAAAATTAACAATTCGCCTAACTCTCGCATGCTCTTTAAAACATTTTCCTCCCTCCTTTGTCCTCCTCCTCCCCCTCCTTCATGAACTCTAACAGCTGACGACTTTGCCACATTCTTCATTAATAAAATTACAAACCTCACTGCACAATTCTCCACACCTTAAACTGTCAAACACATCTTACCAGCAAACATACACTCGTTCACATCCTTCTCTCCACTCTCTGATGCAGAAGTCTCTAATCTCATCCTTTCCAGTCATCCTACTACTTGTACGCTTGATCCTATTCCATCTCATCTCCTTCAAGCCATTTCTCCTGCAGTTGTACCTGCACTCACTCACATTGTTAACACATCCCTTCACACTGGAGTTTTTCCCTCAGCATTTAAACAGTCTTGTATAACCCCACTTCTTAAGAAACCCACTCTTAACCCAGCTGTTTTAGGGAACTATAGACCGGTTTCCCTTCTACCTTTCATTGCAAAAACACTTGAACGAGTTGTGTTCAACCAAGTCTCTGCCTTTCTCACACAGAACAACCTCCTGGACAGCAACCAATCTGGCTTCAGAAGTGGACATTTGACCAAAACTGCCTTGCTCTCAGTTGTTGAAGCCCTAAGACTTGCTAGAGCAGCTTCCAAGTCTTCATTACTTATCTTGCTGGATCTGTCCGCTGCTTTTGATATGGTCAACCACCAGATCCTCCTGTTAACCCTTTTGAGAAAGGGCAACTCAGGAACCGCACTTCAGTGGTTTGAGTCTTACCTCTCAGATAGGTCCTTCAAGGTATCTTGGAGAGGTGAGGTATCCAAGTCGCAACATCTAGCTACTGGGGTGCCTCAGGGCTCAGTTCTTGTACCACTTCTCTTCTCTGTCTACATGACATCACTAGGTTCTGTCATTCAGAAACATGGCTTTTCATATCACTGCTATGCTGATGACACTCAACTCAACCTCTCATTCCATCATGATGATCTGACGATAGCTGCTCGCATCTCAGCATGTCTAACAGACATTTCTTGCTGGATGAAGGACCGTCACCTTCAACTCAACCTAGCTAAGACAGAACTGCTTGTAGTTTCAGCAAACCCATCACTTCATCACAATTTCACCTTCCAGTTAGGCTCATCAACCATAACTCCTTCAAAAACAGCCAGAAACCTTGGAGGTGTGATTGATGATAAACTGAATTTCTCAGACCACATTGCTAAAACTGCCCGGTCCTGCAGATTTGCTTTATACAATATTAGGAAGATCAGGCCCTTTCTTTCGGAACATGCAGCACAACTCCTTGTTCAAGCTCTTGTTCTATCCAGACTTGACTATTGCAATGCTCCCTTGGTAGGTCTTCCAGCCAATTCCATCAAACCACTACAATTAATCCAAAATGCCGCTGCAAGATTAATCTTTAATGAACCAAAAAGAATGCATGTCACACCTCTGTTCATCAATTTGCACTGGCTACCAATAGCTGCTCGCATAAAATTCAAGGCATTAATGTTTGCCTACAAAATCACCTCTGGCTCTGCACCCCTTTACCTAAATTCAGTACTTCAGACCTATGTGCCCTCTAGAAGCTTGCGTTCTCCAAGTGAACAGCGCATTATTGTGCCATCCCAAAAAGGCACAAAATCACTTTAATGGACTTTTTCATTAACTGTTCCCACCTGGTGGAATGACCTGCCCAACTCAATCCGAGCAGCTGAATCCTTAGCCATCCTCAAGAATCAGCTAAAAACACATCTCTTCCATCTTTATTTGACCCTCTAACTCTATCACTCTCTATTCTAATTCTATTTTATCTGTCTTCTTTTTATTTAAAACACACACACACACCCTTGACCCTATATCCATTGCATATTTATTCTCTAACTGCTACTTTTTCTTTAAAAACTAACACTAGCTTTCTTTTTTCTATTCTATCTACTTTTTTCTTAAAAACAACAAAAACAAACAAACAAATAAACAAACAAAAAACTAGGTTTCTTTTTTCTATATTCTATCTACTTGTTTAAAAAAGAAAAGAAAAATAAAATAAAAAAGAACCTTGCTATGTGTACTGCGTTAGGCTAACCGAGACTTGTCATAACGCTTGTATATTGTTGCTTTTTTGTTGGTTTTGATTGCTTCTGTTGTCCTCTTTTGTAAGTCGCTTTGGATAAAAGCATCTGCTAAATAACTAAATAACTAAATATAAATGTAAATATGATTCCAAGCTTTCATAATGACTTTTTTCTACATCCTCCACATTGTGATGCCACACTGTGGTAGATATTTGTATCTGACCATCTCTGCAATGACAGATCAGCGCCTACTTTACCTTATCAGTTCAGTAGCCCGCCTAGCAGCAGGGCCAATCTAGAGCCAAGAGGTAATCAAGTTAACAGACACCTAAAACAGCAACTAGCAGACTTGTTTGCACAAAGATTATGACCACGGGGAAGACAGTCGGATGCTGTACTATATGTGATAAATTCATTTTTTTAAATAGCCAATAGTGTTCAGTTTACATCATACATGAAGCTGTTACTACAGCAAAATGATAATAGTAATGGTGATGATGTGCAGTTTGAAAAGCTTGTAAGTTATCTCTCCTCAGTTCATCAGTGCTATTTATAATGTTAAGGTTTTCTAACCATTTGAGAAGCTTGAACCCCTCTATAATTATAAAATACAATATAAAAATACAATATTTTGTTTAGAAATCAAATGGGTTGGATTTGTTTTGTAGTCTGCACCAACTAACACATATGTACTGTACTGTACAACCTGTACTGGAGCTTGAGCACATAGTGTGTATGCTTTCACTATCGCTTATTTCCCTTATATGAGGGGTGTCCAAACCTGTTCCTGGGAATCTACCTTCCTGCAAACTTTAACACTAACCCTAATCATATACACGTCTATCCATACATCCTTTCTCCAGATCTGTCCTCTCTAGGGTCGTGGGGATGCTGGAACGTATTCCAGCATCTCGGGCCACAGGCAGGGAAAAAACATCCTGGACAGATGAGATGACCAGTCTATCACAGGCTCGCGCTGAAGTGCAGAATGATGTCATCAAAGTTTTTCATCCGCAGTGGTGCTAGAGATTGACTATAATTTTCAAATGCATATATATTCTAAATGCAAATTTTGTCTTTGTTCAGGAGCACACTAGCTCATACACTCTCATAAAAGGGTATAAAAGTTGTCAGACGGTATTTTTTTAAAAAGTACACATTTGTACCTTATTTACCTCTAAAAGGTGCATATTACCTTAAAAATTGTTACCCAAATAATACATACAGTATTAGTACCTTTTAAAAAGTATTGCCCCAGAGACAGCTTTTGCACGTGTCAAGACTATGCATTCTGTGCAGATAATCTGATGGTTGAGCTGCTGAAAGGTGTGTTCGTTAATTGATTTGATAACTCAATGCTTTTCACTGAGCCCAAAACATATTTGTTTCACACTTGTGAATATATCATTCAGCATTGATTTGTTGTGCTGTTTTACATTGCGTTTGGTTGTGAAAGGACCTAAAGTATGAGCAATAGTAATAGTGATCTTTCTTTCCTTAGCAGACACCACTAAATATCAATATGATGGTTATGAATGACTGAATCCAGCCATGTATGAGTTTGTATTTGATACTGTCTGGTGTGTGTTTATTGGTCCTGCAGGCAGCTATGAAATGCACCTCTCTGAAATATGTGCTGACACTCTCTGCTCTCCATTTATCTCTGAAGATACTCTATGAAGTTTCCTTCATTGGCTAATAGCCATTTTGTGTCCTAAGTGGATTGACTTACCGCCTGTTTTAGTAAACAGGGGAGGCAAAAGGGAAAATGTGTTTTGAAATACCTTACTCTGGTTGTTGTCATTGGTGACCCTGTGCAGATGTGGTCAGGTCATGGCCCACTGGGCAATTTCAAAAACTCAACTTTAATTAATACTCACATCGTCTGCATAGTTGCTTATAGAACTTATTGCAATGCATTTATGACAGAAAGTTTTGACCCAATATATAAAAAGTCTAAATTTTTTTTAGATATGTTTTTGCTGAAAACTACAAGGCGTTTGTGTTGTTCAAAACGGACCCTTGGTTTTCTCGCCCAGTCTCTATCTCAAGGACAGCAGCTGAAAGTAATCTCTGATTCTTATTGTTTATGGCATCTCACACCTCAGCCTGCAATGGATGTGTTTCTAGTGAATAATTTCTTACTAATAATATTAAGAATAAAGTCTTACTAATAATATTAAGTGTTAAGTGTGAGTTTGGGATTTGAATAATGTGATTTGAATACATTCTGTGGTGCTTTGGAGGCTGAGATACAGAGTTTTAGATGATGATCAGTGTCATTCACTGTTTGGCCTGACTGGAAAGAGATCAGATTTCATATCCAGTCCATTTCGCAACCAGTTGTCTAACTTTTCTCCCCTGAGCCTCTGACACTCAAGCCGAGGGTGTGATCAGACGGGGTCATAGTGGTCTGGGATGGACAGGCCATAGGGAGCTTTTGCCAAGGTTGTCAAAAAATGTTTATTTATAATCGTATTATATTGGCTTGTCTGTCTTTCTATCTGATAGACTGTGTAATGAACAGCACATTCCAGGCCCCTTTCTGACTGCAAAAGTGGAGAAAGGTTTGCTACAATTGATTGGATCTTGGTGGACTAGCACAGTGGCTTTCAAACTTTTTTAAGTGTGACGTTTTTTTCTTTTTAAATTGATGCGACCCATATATGCAGCCACATGTAATGTAAAATAATTCAAATATATGTATAGCTCTGAGAGGATCAGGCTCGATCAATCTGCATAATTACCAGAAAGCTGTCATTTGCAAGCTTGCATAACTCAGCACTGAACAAAACTCCGGCATTTTGATTCGTGAGTGGATTCTGACTAACTTATACACCTCTAAAAGGCCATTATGTTCAAGAAATCAACAGATTTTTTGCATAGTTTGTGCTTGCTGTTTAATAATCATTTGAAATTTACTGGCAGCTCCAGTAGTAATGAAAAGATTTATCTTGAAATCTATCATGGAAACTAGCATGTTTAAATCTTAATTTAACTAATTAATAATAAATTAAAAAGAAATTTATGCTTGTATTATATTACACTATACCCACATTTAGCAAGCGGTTTGGAAATGAATGAATGAATGATTCAGCTGCAGGCACTATCTTCTGGTGAGACGGGGGAATTCATTCAGCACAACCCATTACGAGTATTCTTTAACTGTTGAGTGTATATTGGTTGTATGTACACTCTTTATTGCAGTGCATTATGGGATTGAATGAGTGTATTTGATAATGTTACACTATTCTTTCGGACATCACTACAAATGGCTGGCCCCTCAAAGAGTGCCCTATTTAAGGTTATAGGAGGCAATTTTGGACACAACATAAATATGACTCACAGCAGTAATATAACATATGTGTCACGAATCCGGTCTGTGGCCTTCCGCCCGATAGCCACCAGAGGTCACCCTTCCATCATATTGACTTTCACATTGCACAGACTATTTCACATTACCCCGGACTCCATTTCCCATCAGCCATTTCACTAATCACACGCTCACACCTGAGACCAATCACACAATCACACACACTACATAAACCATGGACTTCCTCTCTGTCACGGCCGAGTATTGTATAGCATTTATCACTCTCCTAGCGATAGCTACTCTACGGAGCCCACTTAGTTGTCATAGTCTTGCCTTGCCTGTTTTCCCGTGTTTTGATTCCTGCCCGTGTTTCCTGGATTAACCCTTTGCCATGCCGTTTGGACTCTGTTTGCACCTCACTTGGATTATTGCTCTTGTACCTGGATTATCTCTCTGCCTTACCCTGTTGGATATTGTTCGCCGATCGTCGACCCACGCTTGTTTTAGGATTACTCTGTGTCTTGTCCATGCCATACCTGTTTGCCGTCGTTCGACCCTGCCTGTGTTTATGACCACGTCTCTGTCTAAATAAAGCTTTGCATATGGATCTGCACGTCTCACGTCTCGTTTGCCTCGTTACAGAATACTCGGCCTCACAAGGATCCAGCAGCTTTTCAGATTTGTCAGGTATGGACACAACAAGACTGTTGTTTGCCCTTAAACAAGTTTTTAGCCATCGCTCATTATTCTGATTTACCGGACATTATCTTGATTGAGATTTTCTGCGATGGGTTAAATAAGCCTTTACAGTCTGAATTTAGACGTGAGGGTCCGCGCTCATCACTCGCGCAGTTTATGGATTATGTTTTGTTGTCTGTTGGCTCTTTGTTTACTGTGGGAGTCGTGGAGGAGGAACGTGATGCCGCATCTGTGACTGAAATGGCAGCCGTAGCAGAGCCCGTTCACAAAATGGCGGCCACAACGACGCTCCGTCATGTCACAGCTGTCATTCCTGAGCCAAGTCACGTCACAGTTGTTCTTAAAGAGCCAAGTCAAGTTATGGATTATCTCCATGAATCCAGTCAAGTCACAGCTAATCTTTGTGAGTCCAGTCAAATCACCGTTGATCGTCACGAGTCAAGTCATGTTACAGTTGAGCGTCATGAGTCAAGCCGCCTCACAGCCTATCTACCAGAGTCTCGTCACGTCTCAGCTGATCTACCAGAGTCTCGTCACGTCTCAGCTGATTTACCAGTCTCATCACGTCTCAGCTGATCTACCAGTCTCGTCACGTCTCAGATGATCTACCAGAGTCTCGTCACGTCTCAGCTGATCTACCAGAGTCTCGTCACGTCTCAGCTGATCCACCAGAGTCTCATCTCGTCTCAGCTGATCTACCAGAGTCTCGTCACGTCACGTCTGTTCATCCAGAGTCTCGTCACGTCACGTCTGTTCATCCAGAGTCTCGTCACGTCACGTCAGATGCACCCAGATCTTCAAGGTCAGTTCTTCAGTACTCCAGACTGGCATCCAGCTTGGAGGATCCACTGCTGATGTCAGCACTTGCAACTGGTATCCCTAAACCTGCACTGTCTAACCCTCTTGTTTCTGAACTAATTCCCCTGGCTGAAGCGTTTCCCATTATGGGGATCGCTTTAAGTTGCGTTTGGGCTGCGTACACCACCACAAAAACTGCCCGAGGTGGCAGCCACGTTATGTTCCCAGAGGTGGCAGCTCAGGCTGCAGAACCTCTTGAGATGGCAGCGCTCTCTTCAGCTCCCTGCATGGTGGTGGCGCCCAGCAATGAACTTTTAGCTGGTTATGTAGTGGTCAAAGGAACCGTTGCTGTACTCTCCCTGTCTCCAGTTGGTACTGCTGTAGAACCTCCAGAGGTGGCAGCATTTGCTGCAGAACCTCCAGAGGTGTCAGTGGTATCAACCTGCGAGCTCTTGTCCTGTCCTGTCATGGCTATGAAGGCCGTCTGCGAATCCTTGTTCTGCCCTATCACGGTTATAGAGGCCATCTATGAACTCTCGTCCAGTCCTGACGAGTATGGAAGCCGCTTCTGAATATTTGTCTGACTCTGAACCAGCCGTGGTGGCTGATTGTGAACTGTCTATCCGCCCGGTCTCAACTAATGTGTCTGATTTTGAATTGTCTGTTTTGCCTGTCTTTGTCAGGGAATCTAAACCTGAGCTGTCTGTCTGTCTAAATGCTTCTGTTGAGTCGGAATTTGAACTATCTGTCAGTCCTGATTTAGTCATTGAGTCTGTTGTTGAACCACCCATTTGTCCAGTTTCTGTTAATAGGTCGGAGTATGAATTATCTGTTTGCCCAGCTTCAGTCACTTCATCTACCAATTCAGCTTCAGTTAATACAACTAGTTTTGAGCTCAGTCTATCCCATCTCAACCCATGAATCTGTTTGTGAACTACCTGCCGGTTCAGTTTCCCTCAGTGAATCTGATTTTGAACTGTCTGTCTTGCCAGGTTCTGTCAATGAACTGTCTGTCTGTCCAGGTACAGTCAGTGGACCCTATTATGAATAGTCTGTTTATCCTGCTTCAATCACTGAACTGTCTTCCAATCCAGTATCAGTCATTGCATCCAATTGTGAACCATCTGTTGGTTTAAACTCTGCAGTTAAATCTGATTCTGAAATATCTGTCTGTCCATTTTCAACTGATGAACCTGAGGGTGAATTGTTGGCCTGTCCAGTTTCAGTCAAAGAGCATGATTTTGAGCTGTCTTCCTGTCCCATTCCAGTCAGTGAATCAGATGTTGATGTTCAACCAATAAGCTCTATGGTGAATTGTCTGCCCACTCAATTGTAACCAGGGAATCTGTTGATGGACTTTTTGTGTTCCCTGCCTCGGTTCTTGAGACCGTATAGGCTCTCTCCGTCTCTTGTGTTTCTGTTTTTCCCAGGTTCCAATCTCGGCTGTGGTTTCCTGATCGTCCTGATCCGTCGTGGTGCTCTCCTGATCCGCCGTGGTGCTCTCCAGTTCCGCCGTGGAGGACTTCTGTCCTGTCTGCTCTGCACTGGTGGGCTCCTGCTCCGTCTGCTCCGCACTGGTGGGCTCCTGTTCCATCCTGGTCTCCGGCTCTGCCCTGGTTTCCTGCTCCGTCGGCTCCGCCCTGGTTCCCTGGTCCGCCTTGGTTCTCTGCTCCGCCCTGGCTTCCTGCTTCACCGGTTCTGCCTGGGTGTCCTGCTCTGCCTCAATCCCTGGTCTTCCCACTTCCACGTGGACCTGGCCCTCTGTCCCTCCCCCTATTCCACCTCCACTCCACCATCCTCCTGGATTATAGAGAAATAGGAGCGTCTGGAAGCCGCTCCTTGGGTGGGGGCTATGTCTCGAATCCGGTCTGTGGACTTCCGCCCGATAATCACCAGAGGTCACCCTTCCATCATATTGACTTTCACATTGCACAGACTATTTCATATTACCCCGGACTCCATTTCCCATCAGCCATTTCACTAATCACACGTTCACACCTGAGACCAATCACACAATCACACACACTACGTAAACCATGGACTTCCTCTCTGTCACGGCCGAGTATTGTATAGCATTTATCACTTTCCTAGTGATAGCTACTCCACGGAGCCCACTTAGTTGTCATAGTCTTGCCTTGCCTGTTTTCCCGTGTTTTGATTCCTGCCCGTGTTTCCTGGATTAACCCTTTGCCCTGGCATTCGGACTCTGTTTGCACCTCGCTTGGACTATTGCTCTTGTACCTGGATTATCTCTTTGCCTTACCCTGTTGGATATTGTTCGCCGATACACTTGTTTTAGGATTACTCTGTGTCTTGTCCATGCCATACCTGTTTGCCGTCGTTTGACCCTGCCTGTGTTTATGACCACGTCTCTGTCTAAATAAAGCTTTGCATATGGATCCGCTCGTCTCACGTCTCGTTTGCCGCCATTACAATATGACTTTCCAGGATCTCTCTAATATGGACAAAAGCATCCAGCTATCGCTGAATAAAAAGAAGGTAGAAACACTTTGACTGATCAAACATGAAGACAATAAACACACGACTGCAATAATATATGGTTAACTTGTGTTCTTCAAGCCATCTAGGGTATTCTCATAGAAAAAAAAGTCTATTTATAATGCAATGCTAATAGACATAGCATTTATTACAGTATAGAATACTATAAAATAATATATTTTCTGCCTCATTCTGTGATAAGAAGCCACATCAGATCACAAAATAAAGGTATGTCAAACACTCTTGTTATAATGTTATAAAGTGAGTTTGGAGTAAAAGCATGTTATTAAATGTGTATTTTCTTAGGCAACAGGTTGATGCTTATTGAACTGCGGTGAACATGAACTCATTGTCGGAGAGAAGAGAGAAGGCACAACTGGTAGTATCGGTTTATCAGTGTTTCGTTACTGTGGAAAAAGAATACTGTAACTTTTTCAGTTACTTTAGTATTGATATGTATCGAACAATGTACTGTATATTGTTGTCAACACTACGACCGATAGTGCCGTCATTTAAGCATGTCATTCAACAATGTCAACAACTGGTGAAATGGAGACTTCAGTGTGTTTATACAGCTTTTTAAAAATGTTGTGATCGTATGGCATGTGTTCACCAATCTGAAGTAGGAGCTAATTTAGTCCCCCCAAAAGTGAAAGGCATAAATGTATCCTTCAACACACAATCTTTTTTCTGAGTTTCCGGCCAGTCCAGTGAGACAACAGATATAACCGTGCTCTGAGCCTACAGTCTGTCCAGAGAGATATTAACACATACAACCAAGTTCTGAGTCTCTGGCCTGTCCAGGGAGACAATAACAGAAAGACTGGAGTCTCTGGCCTGAGAAGTAGGAGATATTAATCAATAATTAACCAATAAAGTTCTGAATCTCCGGCTTATGAGGATGCAACAGATACAGCCTCGTTCTAATCCTCCAACCTGTGTGGAAACAGACACATTACTTGTGCAGCATGTATCAAGTCTCCATCCCAGAGAGACAAATGCGGATTGACCAAGTTTTGATTCTATAGCTCAGAGAGGCAGAAGACATACAAACACAAGTTTTGCAACAAGATTAAGCTACGGCAAGCAAAACCTTCACTTCAAGGTACCTTCAGCTGCATGTTCCAGATTATAAAAGACCTATAAAGGACCTGCACTGGCTTCAGGGCCTCATTTGAGTGTTCTAGATTTTAGGATCCTCATGGTACTTCAGGAGATCAGCATTCCACAGTGTTTTGTGTTCAAGGCTGTTGAAATAGATTCAGGCTCCTTTCCTCACTGCATTGTTAACCAATACAACCAGTGGAAGAAGTCACCACCACCAGACAGCTTACTCGACTATATGGAAAGTTAATATAATTTAATCAATCCTCTTTCTAGAGACTTTGGCATGGTTGTATATTATCACTATATGGATTTCTAATGTTATGTAGCTGATACTAGTTAATAACAAATAAACTTTCATTTATTTGTTTGATGTATAATAAGGTTCTTTACCTTAATAGTTTCAGCAGTTTCCATAAGATAATATAACTCTACCATAACAACACCCAACTTGCATTTTATTCATCTTGTGCAACTTTATGCACTGGCCATATATCAGCAACACAACATTGTTATATGTAGTTGGGCTGTTTTGACTTTGGTATGCGAACAGCTTTACGTTTCACTCTGGCAACTATCTAACCATTCCCTAGCAACCATTTAGAGGATCTTAGAAACCATATATCTGGACAGTATGATAAGTATGAACAAGCCATATCTCAGCATCAGAACATCATGAAAATATGACATTTTATTTTCTGACTGGGGCAGGGAAGACAAGTTATTGGTATCACTCTATAAACATAGACCTAACCATCCACCTAAGCAACCACATGACAGCATGAAAATGATCAGAGGAATATAGTTAACATAGGGTTGGCCTCTATTAACACTTAATTCCTGACAATATTGTCGGCTTGATTGAACAGACACTATTTGAAAATAACTGAACTGAGCTGGATGATGACATCAGTGAATCAACAATGAACTGACTTTAACTGAAAACTTGACTGATTACTGTTGTCCTCCTGCATTATTGACACACTATTTTTCTGTAAAGCTGCTTTGACACAATATGTATTGTATAAAGCGCTGTATAAATAAAGCTGATTAACTTGACCTAGCAACCACTAAGATCATCCTAGCAACTGCCTAGAAACACCCTAGCGACTGCCAAGCAATCACATATCTATGCCCTAGCAATCATCCAACACGCTAACAACTGCCTAGTAACCACATATCAACGCCTGTTCTTCCATACAAATTTTGACTCGCACCATTTGTCCCAACCCATTTGTCATATAGCCGTGAATGAGATGTCAGATAGTCTGGCTTATTGAAGAGAACACTGATATGACTTATATAAATGATCGGGCAGGCATAACATTTGCAAGGAATTTGTAAGATGATATCTCTGGATCAGAATGTCTCAGAGACAGTTCATTTGACTCTGCCAATTTGTTGGCTGGTGGCACATGTACCGCCCACTGAAGCATATCACTAGTGCCATCACCCCTAAGCAGGACTGAGTATGGCAAGATAGTGTCTCTTTCCCTACTCAGGGAACCAAGGTTACATATGCAACAGAGACATTCACATTTGTAGGTTCAGTTGACACTGTGTGAGTTGCTGACGCTATGGAAAAAGTATACCACAGCATCATACTATGAAGTAACTGCTGGTTTATCAGGAGGACAGAGAGGACAGAGCCAATAGCAAAACTTAAGAGTCAGAAACTCCTCATATGGAGCAGGCCCAATGGAATCACCAGTGATGCTGTTTCCGTGAGACCAAGTATGCAACATACACCTACAACTGAACGTAAGAAAAAAACAATTTTGCCTGCATCCCGTCAGAGTCCAGATCCACTCCCAGCACAACCATCTGTTCCCCTGGCAACAGCACTCTCTTCCCTTAAAATTATTGAGAATGAAATCCCGATGACAAATTGCAAACTCCAGAATAAATGTGAAACCTGGGGTTTAAACTACAAAATACCAGTCCAGACTCCCTCTGAAAGGGAAGCACTTCATCTATGTCCCCTGTCTACAGAAGGGAGAATATTTCCTGCCTCAATACTGGAGCTTTTCAAGAAGCAACTCTGAACTACTAAGACTATGAATGTCACACACAGACAAGGGGTGTGAATTCTAGCACTCGTCTGTAATTTGTCAGAGAGCGTTACCCTTTCCTGACAGGTTCACATAAAAATTCTAGAACGTTATGAAAGACTTAAAAGGTGGGAACCATATGCTATATTTCTAGAAGCAATTAGTTATAATCAGCAATTACAACTTTTGGGTAGATGGGTAGTTCAGTGGCAAACTTCAAGAGCTAACTAATACAAGTGGTGTATTTTATATATATATATATATATATATATATATATATATATATTAAATAAATATGGCTGATATGACCGCTGAAGCAGTGAGCCAGGCCTTAAAGGGCGCTTCACTTATAAAGCTTCTGTCCAGCCTAGCACTAAACTGGCCTATCCAACCAAACCAGGCCATAGACAAATTATCCCTTGCTCATGACCAGGACAAAGATAGGGATTTAATGTTTCAGGAACTCAAAAACTAGTTGGCTGATTTGCGTAAGGACAATTTGAAGTTAAGAGCAAAAATATGCAGATTGTCTTCAGATACTAAATGCTTACAGTCCATCGCTGACAGTCAGGAAGTAGAGCTGAAAAAGCTGAAAACTGACGTGGCCACTCTGCAAACAGAGTTGACCCATTCCCATAATGAAATGTCAGTACAGACAGAGAGATTAAGTGCAGTAAGTACTAATCTGAATAAGACCAATGCTGAGTTGAGGTCAGCTGTGCTTGAAATTTCTTAGCTGAAAAGGCAACAAGAAATAGAACGCAAGACTTGTGATCTGCTCAAGCTAAAACCTTCTAACTCAAACGTTACCCAAATCCAGAATAGGGAACCATTGATTAGAGTACGAGCTGAGGCTACAGCTAGAACGTCTGTGTTGGGAGACAAAGATGGCAGAGCAGAACAGAGGTGTGAAGTAATAGGAAAAAGGATGGGTGTATTGGAGAAAGGCAGGCAACTCCCCCATAAGCAACCTGAACCACAGAGAGTGCACACCCACTCCACTGGTTCAGCTGTAAGGGACCCCCTGGTGAATAATCTTTCACAGGGACAGTGTTACCAGAAAAATGGTAATTTTACAGCCTCTACCGGCCTTACCATGAGTGCTGGCTTCACTCATTCCTATAATGCAGCCTCTTACCCCACCATAGGTAGAAAGACTAGCTGCTCCTTACCTGAATCTCCTAGCTCCCAGCCATCTAGAGACAGCCACCTGCATATTCTTAGAGAATTAGATATGTGACATAGATATGTTTAACCCTGAGACTCCTGATAACAACATAGAGTTGTATTTGAAGGATGTAAATGTGGCCTTGACATACTTTCCTCAGGCTAGTATGGCTGACAAAGTCTTTCTTCTGAGAAAGACCACTGCACGAACTGTCTGTGGTTTCATAGATAGACAGAGCCCAGCTATCGCTAACAATTTTGACGAATTGTGTAAAATCCTTCTGTCAGAGTACACTCTGTATCAGAACCCATCTGCCTCTCATCTCTCAGCTTTCCGAATTAAGCAAGGCCGCCATGAATCTCCCAGAGAGTGCTATGAGCGCTTAAGAAAAATGTATTTTGCTGGCAGAGATGACCCTAGTGCAAAGGACGATGTCATGTTTAAGAGTTTGTTTGTGAGTAATCTATACCCCAATGTTAGGAAACCACTCATACTTCTGGTAGATGTTGACCATATGTCTGCAGGAGAACTGAGGCAGCTTGCAGTGCGAGCATGGGACAGTCAGAGGGTAGGCACAAACAGGAAAGACAGAGAGCCAGATACATCTGTGTTTGAATCTGAAAATGACAGTAAGACTCTCTTTCAAATGGAAGTGTTAGAACTTCCCCAGAACAGGTTTTTCCATCCCAGCAATCTTCAGCAGAGCACCCAGAGCCCTAGGTTCTCAGGTTACAGGGGACATAACAGTCACAGGCATGCCCCCAGAAAGGAGAGCAGGCAGTGGGATGACAGAGAGCAAAAACAGAAGAAGGGTAGAGATGGCTATGAGAATGTCCATAAACAGTGTAGTCATTACAGAAGTAGGAAATCTAGAGGAATCTACACTCTCACCCTCCCGGCTATCTGCTATGGTTTCATCTTTGCATCCTCTCCCTAAACAGATCTCATCTCTTGATATTAACAGTGCTACTGACACTTTCTGCTCCACTCTGACATCTTGTTTAGACACTGTCTGCCCCTTGTCTTCCAGACCAGCCTGTACCATCCCTTCTGCCCCTTGGCTGTCTGATGTTCTCTGCGAACATCTTTCTAAGCTCAGGGCTGCTGAAAGGGTATGGCGCAAATCAAAATATTCTACTGACTTTAATGTGTATCAGTCACTCCTCTCTTCCTTCTCTGCTAATATCTCCATTGTTAAAAGGACATACTATCATAACAAAATTAACAATTTGTCTAACTCTCGCATGCTCTTTAAAACATTTTCCTCCTCCTCCCCCTCCTTCATTAACTCTAACAGCTGATGACTTTGCCATTCTTCATTAATAAAATTAAAACCATCAGTGCACAATTTTCCACACCACAATCTGTTAAGCACATCTTACCAGCAAACAAATACTCGTTCACATCCTTCTCTTCACTCTCTGATGCAGAAGTATCTAAACTCATCCTTTCTAATCATCCTACTACTTGTCCGCTTGATCCTATTCCATCTCATCTCCTTCAAGCCATTTCTCCTGCACTTGTACCTGCACTCACTCACATCATTGACACATCCCTTCACACTGGTGTTTTTCCCTCAGCATTTAGACAGGCTCGTATAACCCCAATGTTTAAGAAACCCACCCTTAACCCATCTCTTTTAGAGAACTACAGACCGGTTTCCCTTCTTCCTTTCATTGCAAAAACACTTGAACGTGCTGTGTTTAAGCAAGTCTCTGCCTTTCTCACACAGAACAACCTCCTCGATAGCAACCAGTCTGGTTTCAGAAGTGGACATTCAACCGAGACTGCCTTGCTCTCAGTTGTTGAAGCCCTAAGACTGGCAAGAGTGGATTTCAAATCTTCAGTACTGATCATGCTGGATCTATCTGCTGCTTTTGACATGGTTAACCACCAGATCCTCCTGTCAACCCTATTGGCAAAGGACATCTCAGGAACGGCACTCCAGCTGTTTGAGTCTTACCTCTCAGATAGGTCCTTCAAGGTATCTTGGAGAGGTGAGGTGTCCAAGTCGTAACATCTAACTACTGGGGTGCCTCAGGGCTCAGTTCTTGGACCGCTTCTCTGTTTACATGGGATCACTAGGTTCTGTCATTCAGAAACATGGCTTTTCATATCACTGCTATGCTGATGACCCTCAACTCTACCTCTCATTCCATCTTGGTGATCCGACGATAGCTGCTCGCATCTCAGCTTGTCTAACTGATATTTCTTGCTGGATGAAGGACCATCACCTTCAGCTGAACCTTGCCAAGATAGAACTGCTTGTGGTTTCATCAAACCCATCGATTCATCACAATTTCACCATCGAGTTAGGGACATCAACCATAACTCAAAAACAGCCAGAAACCTTGGAGTTATGACTGATGATCAGCTGATTTTCTCAGACCACATTACTAAAACTGCCCGATCTTGCAGATTTGCATTATTCAACATCAAGAAGATCAAGCCCCTTCTTTTGGAACATACTTCTCAACTCCTTTTTCAAGCTCTTGTTCTGTCCAGACTGGACTATTGCAATGTTCTCTTGGCAGGTCTTCCAACCAGTCCTATCAAACCTTTACTATTAATCCAGAATGCAGCAGCAAGATAAATTTTTAATGAGCCAAAAAGAATGCACATCACACCTCTGTTTATCAATTTGCACTGGCTACCTATAGCTGCTTGCATAAAATTCAAGGCATTAATGTTTGCCTACAAAATAACCACTGGCTCTGCACCCCTTTATCTAAATTCATTACTTCAGACTTATGTGCCCTCTAGAAACTTGCGTTCTGTGAGTGAACGTCGCTTTATTTTGCCATCCCAAAGAGGCACAAAATCACTTTCACAGACTTTTTAATTAAATGTTCCCTCCTGGTGGAATGACCTTCCCAACTCAATCCGAGCAGCTGAGTCCTTAGCCATCTTCAAGAATCGGCTAAAAACACATATCTTCCATCTTTATTTGACCCTCTAACTCTATCACCCTCTATTCTAATTCTATTCTTTAAAAAAGTGTCCCTTTTAGACTTGCACTCTTCATTTATCAACTGCTTTTTTTAAATAAAAAAAACTAACACTAGCATCTCTAATCTTTTTGTATTCTGTCTATTTGATTTATTTTTATTTATTATACAATTAACAAAAACAAAAAAGGCCTCTAACACTAGCTTGCTCTATTCTTTTTCTATTATATCTGTTTTTTTTATTTATTTATTATATAATTAAAAAAAACACTGCTACGTGTACTGCGTTACGCTAACTGAGACTTGTTATAGCACTTGCATATGATTGCTTCTTTGTTGATTTTGATTGCTTCCATTGTCCTCATTTGTAAGTCACTTTGGATAAAAGCGTCTGCTAAATGATTAAATGTAAATGTAAGATGTCATGTTGTAGATTGCTGTTCTGTACTTTTTTTGGGTAACACTTTAGAATAGGGAACACTTATTCACTATTAACTATGACTTTTCCCTCAATAAATTCCTAATTTGCTGCTTATTAATAGTAAGGTAATTGTTAAGTTTAGGTATTGGGTAGCATTAGGGATGTAGAATAAGGTCATGTAGAATAAGGCATTAATATGTGCTTAACTATTACTAATAAATGACTAATATTCTAGTAATATGCATGCTAATAAGCAACTAGTTAAGAGACCTTAAAATAAAGTGTTACTTTTTTGTACTTCCTAGAAATCAGGTATTTATATGCCTGTGAAGAGGAATATTGGCATATTACTCTAAAACACAAAATTAAAATGGTATCAGGGCATGTATATAGGATGGGATGTACCCTATCAGAACTGGCCATCCCCCCCCCCCCCCCCCCAAATGATTAAAAATTAGTTCTGTATACGTGTTTAAAGTGGAATCAATTCACATATCTCCAAAATTCTGTTGTATTGTTTCATATGAAGTATGCATATGATATGGGATGTCCCCTATAAGATTTAGCTGTTAATTTTTTCTGTTTATTAGAATTGAGGTGTCTTTTGGCCTCTGGATGGAAATAATGTTGTATTTCTCAAAAATGCTACAGCAATTAAAGCTTTTCATATTAACCAAGTGTGCAGAGTGTGGATAGTCCTTGACATGAACTAATGATCTTTTTTTTCAACTCATTGCTCATTGTAAACTTATTTTGTCATTGGCATTCACTTTCAGGGCAGATGTTAAATCTCATATAGCAATGCATTCATGAATAATTGACATTTCAAGTTCAGACAAACTTTTTTATCTTATTATTCTGAGTCCCTCATTTTTCAAGAATAGCTACTCCTAGAGCTACAAACACCCATTTTACATGAAGGAATTCTCATGATTTTAAATGGCAACTGTCAAAACTCCCTCTCTCTCACGCACACATTGCTATGTTTGATATAATGCAGATAAATTTATTTTTATAAAATGTCAGCATAAATGCACCATGTCATGGTATATATGCAAGTTCAGATGGCCAACTCTCTCCACAAGTGTTGTGTATTCGCTCAGCACTATTTCCACCCTGTGTTTTTGAAAATTTCTTCACAAATATAATTAAACATATCAAAAACTCACTTGTGACATCATTTGACATGGTTCTAAATCAAGTTTTGCTTTACCTCTACTGCAATCAACATTTACCAAATGTGACCCTGGACCACAAAACCAGTCATAAGTTGCATGGGTATATTTGTAGCAATAGCCAACAATACATTGTATGGGTCAAAATTATTGATTTTTCTTTTATGCCAAAAATCATTAGGATATTAAGTAAAGATCATGTTCCATGAAGATATTTCTGTGAGTGAACGTCGCTTTATTTTGCCATCCCAAAGAGGCACAAAATCACTTTCACTGACTTTTTAATTAAATGTTCCCTCCTGGTGGAATGACCTGCCCAACTCAATCCGAGCAGCTGAGTCCTTAGCCATCTTCAAGAATCGGCTAAAAACATCTCTATCACTCTCTATTCTAATTCTATTCTTTAAAAAAGTGCCCCTTTTAGACTTGCACTCTTCATTTACTAACTGCTTTTTTTAATAATAAAAAAAAGTAACACTAGCTTCTCTAATCTTTTTGTATTCTATCTATTTGATTTATTTTTATTTATTATACAATTAACAAAAACAAAAAAGGCCTCTAACACTAGCTTGCTCTATTCTTTTTCTATTATATCTGGTTTTTTTTTTTTTTTTATTATATAATTTAAAAAAAACTGCTACGTGTACTGCGTTACGCTAACTGAGACTTGTTATAGCGCTTGCATATGATTGCTCCTTTGTTGATTTTGATTGCTTCCATTGTCCTCATTTGTAATCAAGTTTTGCTTTACCTCTACTGCAATCAACATTTACCAAATGTGACCCTGGACCACAAAACCAGTCATAAGTTGCATGGGTATAATTGTAGCAATAGCCAACAATACATTGTATGGGTCAAAATTATTGATTTTTCTTTTATGCCAAAAATCATTATTAGGATATTAAGGAAATTAAGTAAAGATCATATTAAGGATATTAAGTAAAGATCATGTTCCATGAAGATATTTTGTAAATTCCTACCGTAAATATATGAAAACAAAACGTTTGATTAGTAATATGCATTGCTAAGGACTTAATGTGGACAACTTTAAAGGCGATTTTTTTCAATATTTTGATGTTTTTGCACTCTCAGATTCCAGATTTTCAAATAGTTGCATCTCGGCCAAATCTTGTCCTATCCTAACAAACCATACATCAGTGGAAAGCTTATTTATTCAAAAAATTGACCTTTATGGCTGGTTTTGTGGTCCAGGGTCACCAATATCATCACCGTATAAAAAACATTGCATGAGATGACCAATGTATGTGTATGTGTGTGTGCATTTGGTGTAGAGCCACCGCCAGAGGGGTCTGGGTGGAGTCAGCTGGAACTAGCAGCCATAATTCTTGTGCCATCGTGCCTGGTGTGTGTAGGTGTCATTCTGGGAATGTGTGCCGTACAAAACCTGCGGTGCAACCACATCAAAGCCCACAAACAGGATCCAGAGGAACCCCTGGATGACCAGACTCTGGTGTCACCTGACAAATGCCTAAAAGAGCTTATCTATGACATGAGCACCTCTGGCTCGGGATCAGGTAAGAGCTGGCTGTGCTCATCAAAACAAAATAGATGCCTTTTACTCTTCTTGATGCAATTCTAAATCCCATTCGAATTTCTTTCTTCTACAAATGGAGAAAATTAGAACTATTCACGTTTCTGTACAATATTGAGTATTTTTATAATTATTTTTGTCATATGGGTTGTGAAGATTTAAGGATTTTAATGAATAATTAATGAACATTAATAAACATATTTTCCCTCTGCACTGACTGAGCTTTGAACAGGAGCATGGACATATAAGTATATGCCGTTAAACTGGAAAACTGGAATGCCGTTACACTGGAAAAATGAATCGCCTGCATTAACACGCTAATTTTAACAACACTAATATATATGTGTAAATATATGTAACTGACAACTTACATGATATTCTTTTAGGATTGCCCCTCTTGGTCCAGAGAACGATTGCTCGAACTATTGTCCTCCAGGAGAGTATTGGGAAGGGGCACTTTGGGGAAGTGTGGAGAGGCAAATGGAGGGGGGAGGACGTCGCTGTAAAGATCTTCTCTTCACGAGATGAGCGTTCCTGGTTTCGTGAGGCTGAGATTTATCAGACCATCATGCTACGCCATGAGAATATTTTGGGGTTTATCGCTGCTGATAACAAAGGTATCACACTGTACGATTTTGGTGTCTGAATGCATGACAATACATGAATAATGCATGTTTTTTTTTTAGTTTTATTGCATTTGTTAAATAAGTCCATTATAATCATAGAAATTCCCACATAATGAGTAATCTTATTATTGTATTACAACATTTTTGTAAGATTTCATGACAGGAATTTCCTTTCATTGGTTTACTCTACGATGCTTCAATAGCTGACACTATGTTCAGCAGCAAGGTAGCATAATCTTCATTATTTTATAAGT
Source organism: Spinibarbus caldwelli (assembly GCA_039654775.1). Lineage (NCBI taxonomy): Eukaryota > Metazoa > Chordata > Actinopteri > Cypriniformes > Cyprinidae > Spinibarbus > Spinibarbus caldwelli. The sequence continues at coordinate 33,026,779 of CM077232.1, read as the reverse complement.
TTGTTGGTCATTGTTTCTCACGTTGTGGAGGCAGCTCAGCCTCAGGCTCAATCCAAGATGGATTAGCGTTTCTAGGCTGACCTTTGCACACATTTCCCATATAGGCTTTTGATTTTTCTTACAGAATCTCCATCAGGTAATATTAAGATCCTGAAAACAGATCTTTTTATTTTTTGGTATGAATCACAAACCCAGGTGCCTCTGACTTCACCATTATCTCTAAAATGGTGGGGCAGGGATATGCTGAGATGCCAGTTGTCAGAGAGATGCTTGCTGCGCATCTGTTGCCAGCTTTGGTACCTGCTTTTAAATTACAGCCTCTGCCTTCAAATCCCTGCAGAGTTACATCAGCCCTGATCGGCAGGTCTTGTTTCGCTGCTTGTCAGGAAGGTATGGCTCTACGCACTACGATGGTGTTACAGGCAGATGTCCTTAAGGATATGGATGAGGGCTCTGGCTTGACTGCCGAGGTAGTCAAGGGCTCTGGCTTGACTGCCAAGCTCAGGCAAGCTACTGACTTGGTGCTGAAGGCTACCAAGCACACAGCCTTTTTTATGGAAGCTCCATGCTTTCCGAGTGGAGTTTTTGGCTATGCTGTCACAGCTGCTGTGGATCGTCTGAATCCTGTTTCAGATTGTTTGGAATGGTGACTTCTGCCAAAGATATCTCATTGGGTTCTTCTGTCACACATTATTTTAAGGTCCAATTCTTGCTATTAACAAACCATTAAATACGACTTTTGCCTCAATAAACTCAGAATTTGCTGCTTATTAATAGTTAGTAAGGTAGTTAAGTTTAGGCATTGGGTAGGATTAGGGATATAGAATATGGTCATGCAGAATATTTGCTTTATAAGTACTAACAAACAACCAATATATTAATAATAGGCATGCTAAGAAGGAACAAGTTAATAGTAAGAATTGGTCCCTAAAGTGTTACTGGCTCTTCAAATCATACAGCAAGGTTACAGAAGTCAAGTCAAGTCACCTTTATATAGCACTTTATACAATACAGGTTTACAAGGATAAACAGGAAAATAATGATTCTATGATGCAGAGATCAATTATCTGTTCAATAACTGTGTAAAATCGTCAATTATGAAAGTAGTTAAATTTAGCTGTAAAGCAGTCATGTAGAAAATGATTTCAGCATCTAGTTCAGTTCAGTTCTCATCTAATAGTCTCAGTACGTTCAATTCAGTAACATTGCTGTATATTTAGTGTCCCCAACTAAGCAAGCCAGAGGCAACAGTGGCAAGGAGCCCAATCTCCATACAATTCATTTCTGGTGCAGTCAGCCTCATTTCAAGAAAGTGCTCCCCACAATTGTTGGCTCTTGGGAAGCTCTCGTTTTGATTCATGAAATGCTTTCCCTGTTAGAGAAAGGAACCATAGAAGAAATGTCTCCTTCTCACAGGGACTCCGGCTTCTACTGCCGGTATTTTCTGGTCTCGAAGAAAGATGATTGTTTCTATCTGATCCTGGATTTGCATCTTTTGTACTTCACAAAAGTGTGCAGTTTAACAATTCTGACACTGAAGTTCATTCTGTCTCAGATTCAAACCAGAGATTTGTTTATGATGGTCCACCTGAAGGATGCATATTTTTGTATTGAGAACATCCAGAGACACAGGAAGTGCCTCAGGTTTGCTTTTATGGGCAGAGCTTACCAGTTTTGTGTTCTTTCATTTGGATTGGCCCTGGCTCCACATATATTCATGAAATGCATGGATTCCACTCTGGCCCCATTGAGGCTCCAAGGTGTGTGATTGGTTTATTCTCCCGCAATCGCAGGAGATGGCAATTTGTCATCACAATTTGGTTCTCCGCCATTTGTGGAGACTTGGGTTGAGACTAAACCTTGCTGAGGTAACGTTTTTTTATAGAAGGGAATCTGGTCAAATGCACAATGCAGTTCATTCCCTCTGTCATTTCAGAGCAGGGAAGGGCAGATGATCCAAGTGGGTTTATGTCACATACTATTAGGTATTATGGCATCAGTGTCCTTGAGAGTTTCATTTGACCTGCTCAATATGAGGCTCTGTTAATGGTGGATCAACAGTCAGGGGTAAGTCCCTCCTGGCATTACATGCAAGTGCTATTGGACTGTATTTGTTTAGAGAAGATGTCTGTGTTTCTGGCCTTTGTCAGTTTTCTTGTAACTGAAACATCAAAGGGGGAATGCATTCTTATCCCTTGTGGAAGTTATCAAGTTGTGTTCTGGGCACAGAGCAAGTCCTGTCATTTAGGGTGATCCATGTCTCAGGTTGGCTAAACCTAGGAGCAGACTTGCTCTCAAGGTGCGTTTTGAGGCCCAGAGAGTGGAGGCTACACTTTTAAGAAGCAACTCTGGTCTGGCAGAGATTTGGCAGGGCAGAGGTGGATCTGATGTTTCAAAACAGCCCAGTGCCCTCTTTGGTTCTGTCCCCTCCATCACCTTTGGCAAGAGATGCTCTGGCATAACAGTAGCTATGGGCAAACCTGTACTTTTCTGCCAATACGGCTGCTCTCAGCAGTTCTTTTAAGGATGAAGGAAGACAGAATGCATTTTCTATTAGTTGCCACATTTTGGCCATCCCAGGTTTGGTTTTCGGACCTGTTGTCTCTTCTGGAGGGATTTCCTTGGGAGATTACAGTTAGGCTAGACACATTTCTCCGGCTTGTGGCATTATATGGCATCCTCATCCAGGGATGTTGAATCTTTGGGTTTGGCCTCTGAATCTCCATCTCCATTCTCACTAATTCTCATCTCTCTTCAGAGATAACTGAATGCTGAGTGGCAGCTTTTTGTTTCATGGTGCAGAGAGCAAGGGTTGGATTTGGTTCACTGGCATGTTGGTTCAGTGCTGGCGTTCCTTCAAGAGTTTATCTCTTTGGGTATCCTCTTCCTCTCCACTCTTTGAGTCTCTGGAAAGTGAAAGATTGCACAGGCTTTGCCCAGTTAGGGCATTAAAGGTTTACTCTGACCTTACGAGTCACAGTTATTTGTTTGCTAAGGTGGCTGTAGCAAGGGAGCTGCTGTTAACCTGCAAAGGATGTCTCATTGGGTGAGAAATGCTATTTGTAAACCTTTTGAGGTGTGTGGTTATCTTTACCTCTGGGAATTTTTTGCAAACTCTACTAGGGATGTGGCTTTTCCCCAAACATTGCTTATAAGAGTGTCCTTGGAGGATATGTGTGCAGTGGCAGGCTGAAAACCCAGCAGTTACCTCATTGTTTGGTACTGTGGTATACTGTTCTCATAACATACTGTTCTCATAGCATTCATAGGTTCAATGTCGAGTGAACCTATGAAACAGAATGTCTTGGTTATGTCTGTGTTCCCATAGTGTCGGTTACTGATACAGAGTCTTGTTCTCTATTCAGGAAATCAAGGTTGCATACCTTACCAAGACATTTTAAGTTATTGTTCCTCATGCATCTTGCTTTAGGTTACCAAACCAATGCAAGCTTACAAGGAAATTTCACCCAAAAATTCTGTCATAATTTACTCCTCTAATGTCATTCCAAACCTGATTTTCTTTTCTTTATCATCCATATAAAATACATTTTAAGGAAGTTATTTTTTTTAAATGTTTTATGTATACACACACATATACATATAGTATATACATATATAGTTGCAATCAAAATTATTCGATTTTGCTGCCAAGAACAAATTTTTATGCAAAAAAAAATTGAATAAAGGCATCAGTAAATTATTATAGAATGTTTATTAATGCACATTTGAGTGATTCTGAGAATGTAAAGTTGATGAATAATGGGGAAAAAAGTCAAATTGGCTGTAAACATTCATGTACAAAATTATTGAACCCCCAAAAGTCAAATTTGGTGCAGAATCTTTTATTCTTTATACAATTCAATAAATGCTGCTTGCAAGTGCTTAGAAGCTTATGTCACCTCTCTACTGCAATCTTGGCCCATTCCTCATTTCCAGATCACTGATAATCTTTGGTTTTCACATTACCACCGCTTTCTTCAAATTTCACCAAATATTTTCAATGAGATTTAAATCTGAAGACTGAACTGGCTACTCAAGAAGTAGTAGCCTATGATGGATCCCTGAGCTGTTCTGCAGGAAAGTCCATTGATTATCAAGCTTTAGTTTTTGCACCAAAGGCATCACAATCTTTGCCAAAATGGCATGATACTTAAAGGAATCCATGATGTCCTTCATACAGTCACGATCTTCATTTCCAACAGCAAAACACCCCGATAACAAGACAGGTCCACCTCCATATTTGACCATGGGCTGATCCATGGGTCCAAAATTTTCCAGTTTGGTTACATCACTCCATAAATAATTCTTCCATAACTCTACAGGTTTATCTTATCTAGCCTTTTATGTTCTTGGTCAAGAGTGGTATTCGGCAACACAGGGGTGCCGTAAGGGGGTGGGGGGTGGTTTAGGATGATTCTAAGGGCCCGATGATGAAGGGGACCCCCCGAGGGGGGTAACGCGATTTCTACCAAGGGGAACGTGGAATGAGGGGGAGTGTTACACAAACTGTTATGATCATGGATATATACAAGCTCAAACATAAAAACAAACAAAAAAATATTAAGAATATATTTTTAAATGTTTAAAAAAAGATTTGAATGTAGTAAATGGTTTTAGAAACACAATGAAGCTGAAGCCACACGAGTGATCATTCTTCATTTTAAATTTGAGGATGTTATCTTTAAAACTTGGAATTTTATGAAACATTTTCTAAGACCATGTCAAGTGTTTTTAGAGAAGGCTAATAAAAGGCTAATAATAAAAAAAAGGATAAAAAAGTTTGTCAAGATAAACTTTAGGTTGGCTTGAGAAAGCCTAGCCTAAAAGTTTAAAGCAGTTGTTAAAGACAGAAGTTTGAACATTTAGATAGATTAGATAGATGTTGATAACATGTTTCTAGCATGATTAGCATGTTTTAGCATGATTAGCCTGTTACTAGCATATTGTTGACATGTTACTAGTGCGTTGCTAGCATGATTAGCAAGTGACTAGCATGTTGCTAGCATGACTAGCAAGTGACTAGCATGTTTCTAGCATGATTAGCATGTTACTAGCATGTTGCTAGCATGATTAGCAAGTGACTAGCATGTTGCTAGCATGATTAGCAAGTGACTAGCATGTCGATAGCATGTTTTTTAACATGATTAGCATGTTGCTAGCATGATTAGCAAGTGACTAGCATGTTGCTAGCATGATTAGCAAGTGACTAGCATATTGCTAGCATGATTAGCAAGTGACTAGCATGTCGATAGCATGTTTTTTTAACATGATTAGCATGTTACTAGCATGTCGCGAGCATGATTAGCATGTTACTAGCATGTCGCGAGCATGATTAGCATGTTACTAGCATGTTGCTACCATGATTAGCAAGTGACTAGCATGTCGCTAGCATGTTTCTAGCATGATTAGCAATCATGATTGAGTCTAATGGGATTCAGTTTGTTTACATTTGAATTTTGACAGTTGGAGTTTGAATAGTCTTGGCTCATCTGAACATTCTGTCGATGCAAGTCTATGGGATTTTTATGATTTTTAATCTTCATTTTTATGAAAACTATTAAGTCCAATCAGTTAGAAAAGATATAGCACACTATGTCAGATCAATCTGAAGAGCTGGTCTGAGTTTGGTGGTTCTAGCCTGAAAGCTCTAGGAGTAGCGTTCAGAAATTTTAGTCTCATAAGAGTAATAACTAGATAAAAAAGTTTGTCAAAACTTTAAGTTGGCTTGAGAAAGCCAGACCAGAAAGTTTGTAAAAGTTTAAAAAGTTTAAGAAGTTTAAAAGAGTTTTAAGTTTGATGGTTTTCAGTCTGAAATAGTTTGAAGTTTAAAGTGGTTTTAAAATCTTAAAGTTTGAATGTTTTGAAGGCAATACAGTCTGTCAGAGACATACAGATAGATAGATAGATAGATAGATAGATAGTCAGATTATAGATAGATAGATAGATAGAGTCAGATTATAGATAGATAGATAGATGCTAAAGACCTCAGAGTGGTTGCTAGGGTATTCTAGGTGGTTGCTAGGGTACCTATGGTGGTTGCTAAGGTACTTGTGGTAGTTGATAAGGTATTGCTGTGCAGTTGCTATGGTACTCAAGTTGGTTGCTAGGGCATTGCTATGCGGTTGCTAGGGTACCTAGTGTGGTTGCTAAGGTGTTGCTATGTGGTTGCTAAGGTACTCGTGGTGGTTGATAAGGTGTTGCTATGCGGTTGCTATGTTACTCAGGTTGGTTGCTAGGGCATTGCTATGCGGTTGCTAGGGTACCCAGGGTGGTTGATAAGATGTTGCTATGCGGTTGCTAGGGTGTCCAGGGTGGTTGCTAGATTGTTGCTATGCGGTTGCTAGGGTGTCAAGGGTGGTTACTAAGGTGTTGCTATGTGGTTGCTAGGATACCCAGGGTGGTTGCTAGGGAGTTGCTAGGATACTGTGAGTGGTTGCTAGGGTTTTGCTATGCGGTTGGTAGGGTGTCAAGGGTGGTTTCTAGGGTGTTGCTATGCAGTTGCTAGGGTCCTCTGGGTGGTTGCTAGGGCGTTGCTTTGCGGTTGCTAGGGTACCCGGAGTGGTTGCTAAGGTGTTGCTATGCGGCTGCTACGGTTTCCAGGGTGGTTGCTAGGATGTTGCTAGGGTACCAAGGGTGGTTGCTAGGGAGTTGCTAGGGTACTCTGAGTGGTTCCTAGAGTGTTGCTATGCGGTTGCTAGGGTACCCGGGGTGGTTGCTAGGGAGTTTCTAGGGTACTCTGAGGGGTTGCTAGGGTGTTGCTAAGCGGTTGCTAGGGTACCCGGGGTGGTTGCTAAGGTTTTTCTATGTGGTTGCTAGGCTGCCCAGAGTGGTTGCTATGGTGTTGCTATGTAGTTGCTAGGGTGCTCAGGGTGGTTGCTATGTTGGTTTGGCTAGTTGCTAGGGTGTTGATAGATAGATAGATAGATAGATTAGTAAATAGCTTTAGATAGAAGCGTTTGAATGAGTCTAAATGGGTTAGCAATAGTACACAGAAGGGAAACTGACTGAGCCTCAAGGGATTCTTTAACCCTCTGGGGTCTGAGGTCATTTTGGGGCCCTTGAGATGTTTTGACATGCCCTGATATTTGTGCTTATTTCAGCTGCTTAAAACATACTATTGACCAACATGTAATTTTTTTTTTTTTTGTATTCAGCACAAACTGTGCTACAATAATATGTGACCAAGATGGATGTACATGCTTGCATCTTTTAGAAAAAAAAAAATATTTATATTAGTGCTGTCAATCGATTAAAAAATTTAATCACGTTAATCACAGTCCTGGACACACGATTACGATAGGATATGGTTTGTATGTCACAGTCCTGGATCACAGTCCTGGACTGTGATTAATCATGATTAAATCGCAAATTTAAAATACTAGGATTTACCTGTAAATGTGTTGAAATAAAGAAATGCATGACAAACTAGTTTAAGGAAACAGAACCTTTCACACCTCCGCGAGGTATGAGACATAATCCTTATTATTATTTTATCATTATTCATTTGTTTTTATTCAGCCATTATCAGCCTTTATACTGGCAATAAAACGTTTACTAAGCCACATCGCTTCAATCCCAGTATACATTTACCCAACTATTTTCAAAAGTATTTCTAAATAAATACAGCAAAACATTTTCTTGCGACCTTACGTGAAGTATTATGACAAAATGCATTAAGAATTGGACCTGTTCTGCAGGTGCATTAGAGCTAACATTAGCATCATGCTTCATAAGACGATTTATGAGATTAATAGTACACTTTTACTCAGAACTCACTTTAAACCACCATCGAGTGTTTGTAATGACTTCCTTTTGCGATCACATGTAGAATTTGGTCGTTTACTGTTGTTAAAATATGCTATTTATAGCCTTTTATATCGCTGCACAAATTAGCATAGATGTACACATTCATCTAAAAAAAATCACATACAAACCATATCCTATCGTAATCGTGTGTTTATTATCTTATATAATCTATAGTGGCTGTTGTCATGTTTATTTCTGCTGTGTAAAAGCCTTAACATGTGCTCTGGCTGAAACTCACGTTGTTTGTGATGTTACAGCCGCCTCTCCGTTCTTAAGTTGCCAGGTATACATTCCAAGTATAATACACATTAGTAAAAGGATCTATTTTAATTTTTATTTGTCTATATACACTTTGGGCGGCCGCGGTACATTATAAAAGTAGCCCAAAAAAAACGCAACCCACGGCTCTGTAATTTTTCCCGCGACTGTATTTTCAAAATAGCCCACTTGTGCCGTTACCCTGGCAACACTGGTTCACTGTGCCCTCATCACACAATGATAGATAACCTTCCGCGCTGCGATGACGGGAAGAAGTTGGGGTCAAACCTTATCAAACGATTAATTTGCGTTAAAAAAATATTAACGTGTTAAAATTTTTAGATTAATCCCATGCGTTAACACGTTAACGTTGACACCCCTAATTTATATATATTATGCGTGGTTAGTAAGTTTTGGGGAAAAAAAATGCAGCTGAAATAAGGCCATAAAACCCAGACTAAATAGTTCTGAATAAGACTTTTGAGTAATCAGTCTTATAGGCTAGAATATTTACTTCAAAATTATGTGAAAATCATTCTGCTTACTCATTCACAGAAAACAATATATTAATTTAAATTTTTAAAGACATGTTTTGTGATCGAAAGCCTATATGTGAGGGAGTGGCAATGGCCTTGAATATTAAGTGATTCTCCCCTGAGAGACAAAGGGCCCTCCCCTAATGGCCCATCAGTGTGACTGTGACTTTGAGGCAGGTAAGAGAGAATGTGAGGAGATTGACAAAAAATGCTTTTTTTTTTTTATTATTATTTGTATTTTATTTACAACACAGTATAATCAAAACATACATAATGAAGGCCAAAGACACATTATTGTGCACACTGACCACAGACATGTGAACAGACTTTGTCATTCCTGCAACAGATTCTGTCCAACAAGTGAAACAAGTAAATCATGCCTGATATTTATGTGTGTTATTTAAGTGTTTCTGCTTCTTTCCATGGATTCAAGAAGAAGAAAAAATAATCAGTAGTCAAGGAGCTTGTTTTGCCATAGAATATCAGTGTAGTTGTACAGCACTCTCAGAGGAAAACAGTTTGAAGAGACATCAGGATTCATCTGTGGTGCAGGTATCTGATTCAATAAAATACAAACAACCAAAAAAAACAAAAAAAAAAAACATTTGTGAGCATGTTAATATCAGGAGCATATATATATATATATATATATATATATATATATATATATATATATATATATATATATATATATAAAATATATATATTGTGACGCGAGGAGCCAACGACAGACACAGTGGGTGTGGCGTCAGGCCTCGGAGAGGCTTTTATTAAACACAAATAATAAAAATAAAGTGTCCAAAGGGGAAAATAGTGTCCAAAATAAACAGGGGATCTGGTGTCCTCGTCGTGCTGCGAGGTTCGTGAAGGAGGGGCAGTGTTCTGGAAGGAAGGGTCCAGGTTAAGGGGCGGAGTCCGGCGGCCGCACGCCCCCCCCCACTTTAGTCCGGGGCGCGAGGGGCGGCGGCTTGATTCAGCTCCTCTTCGTCCTCCTTGGCCCACGGCGCTTGAGGGGAAAGAACGGCCCGGCATTCTGGCCCATCAGCCGCGTAGCGGGTGCGGCTCCGTCCGGACCGCGGGTCCGGCAGCTCACGTCTCTGGCGGCGCGGGAATCCCTCTACGCTCCCTTCCTGGACCCACGAGGACACCAGCGTGCATGCACGGGGAAGAGACCGGTCTCTCGAGGAGAGGCGCGCTCGGCATTTAACAGCGGCGGTGATGAGGCTTCATTCCCTTCAGGTGTGCCTCATCACACGCCGCCAGACCTGGTTGTTTCAGCGCCCCTCCTCTCTCACACACCCACTCCCGTCGGGAGCCTGGTGAAGGGCGGCGATTAAGGGACGGGGTGCTGCTGATAATAAGGGGGAAGGCAGCTGACTCGTCACAATATATATATATATATATATATATATATATATATATATAGGTTTTGTAGCCACAGACTCAAGCATGCATATATATATATATATATATATATATATATATATATATATATATATATATATATATATATATATATATTGTACTATCGTAAAAAAAAATATATATATATATATATATATATATATATTTACACAGTGGTGTGAAAAATTGTTTGCCCCCTTCTTGATTTTTTTATTTTTTTGCATGTTTGTCACACTTTAATGTTTCAGATCATCAAACAAATTTAAATATCAAATATAACACGAGTAAACACAACATGCAGTTTTTAAATGAAGGTGAGTTCAGTTTCTCTAGCCACACCCACGCCTGATTACTGCCACACCTGTTCGCAATCAAGAAATCACTTAAATAGGACCTGCCTGACAAAGTGAAGTAGACCAAAAAATCCTCAAAAGCTACACATCATGTTGAGATCCAAAGAAATTCAGGAACAAATGAGAAAGAAATAATTGAGATCTATCAGTCTGGAAAAGGTTATAAAGCCATTTCTAAAGCTTTGGGACTCCAGCGAACCACAGTGAGAGCCGTTATCTACAAATGCCGAAAATATGGAACAGTGGTGAACCTTCCCAGAAGTGGCCGGCCGACCAAAATTACCCCAAGAGCGCGGTGACGACTCATCCAAGAGGTCACAAAAGACCCCAGAACAACATCCAAAGAACTGCAGGCCTCACTTGCCTCAGTTAAGGTCAGTGTTCATGACTCCACCATAAGAAAGAGACTGGGCAAAAATGGCCTGCATGGCAGAGTTCCAAGATGAAAACCACTGCTGAGCAAAAAGAACATAAAGGCTCGTCTCAGTTTTGCCAGAAAACAGCTTGGTGATCCCCAAGACTTTTGGGAAAATACTCTGTGAACTGACGAGACAAAAGTTGAACTTTTTGGAAGGTGTGTGTCCCATTACATCTGGCGTAAAAGTAACACAGCATTTCAGAAAAAGAACATCATACGAACAGTAAAATATGGTGGTGGTAGTGTGATGGTCTGGGGCTGTTTTGCTGCTTCAGGACCTGGACGATTTGCTGTGATAAATGGAACCATGAATTCTGCTGTCTACCAAAAAATCCTGAAGGACAATGTCCGACCATCTGTTTGTGACCTCAAGCTGAAGCAAACTTGGGTTCTGCAGCAGGACAATGATCCAAAACACACCAACAAGTCCACCTCTGAATGGCTGAAGGAAAACAAAATGAAGACTTTGGAGTGGCCTAGTCAAAGTCCTGACCTGAATCCTATTGAGATGCTGTGGCATGACCTTAAAAAGGCGGTTCATGCTCGAAAACCCTCCAATGTGGCTGAATTACAACAATTCTGCAAAGATGAGTGGGCCAAAAATCTTCCACAGTGCTGTAACAGACTCATTGCAAGTTATCGCAAACGCTTGATTGCAGTTGTTGCTGCTAAGGGTGGCCCAACCAGTTATTAGGTTTAGGGGGCAAACACTTTTTCACACAGGGCCATGTGGGTTTGGATTTTGTTTTCCCTTCATAATAAAAAACTTCATTTAAAAACTGCAGGTTGTGTTTACTTGTGTTATCTTTGATTAATATTTAAATTTGTTTGATGATCTGATACATTAAAGTGTGACAAACATGCAAAAAAATGAAAAATCAGGAAGGGGGCAAACAATTTTTCACACCACTGTATGTGTATATATATATATATATATATATATATATATATATATATATCTGAGAAACTAATTATTATTGTTTAGCACATCATTAAAATCTATTTTTGAACAGAGTAGGCGATTAATAATAAACATGTTCTAAACATACTTAGACTCATAGTATTCATCATGTTACAGTGTACACTCATATTACCTTTAGTGTTTAATATAGAGCATGAAAACATCATTGCACTGTAAGAAATTTAAATACAATGAATTGTCCATCATATTCAAAATGTTTTACTCAATTTCAAACATTGTAGTCAGGAATTATAGTTTGGGAAAAACCCAACTATGATTTTGTAATCATATAGCCTAGTATGTATGACTTTATAGTAGCCTATGATATGATTCTGTAGCCATAGACTCACGCATGGTTTGTAGGTATATCGTAAAAAAAGAAAGAAAATTTATATTTGAGAAACTAATTATTATTGTTTAGCACGTTATTAAAATCTATTTTTTTAACAGTGTAGGCTATTAATAAAAATAAACATGGTCTAAACATTCTTAGATGCGTAGCATTCATCATGTTGTAGTTTGCGAACAACCCAACTCGTAAATATGTTCAAGTTTGTCACCATAACACGTTAACTAATGTAAAAAAAAAAAAAAAAACATTATTTGTCAGATTGATCTCCTCTGGATGAAATCTTTTTCTTCTTTGGAGGGAAATCCAGCCTTCTTCTTCCAGAAATGAACAGTAGGATGAACGATCTCCTCGCGCTTTGTTTGCGTCGATATTTACATATGAACGGCGCGAGCCGTGAGGGGGCGGGATTGGATTAGAGATAATGAGTTAGACGTTCATTTAAAAGTATAGTTCATTTAAAAGTAGACACTTCAAGCTTTCTATAGATATAACTCCCATGTCTCTGTGCTGAGTATTTGCTGTTTCTAAAAGCAGTTCTCGGAGACGGAGAAGACAGAGAGCGCACCCTGTTTGTTTTCTTTATTTCCAAATCCACAGCATTTTGTTTTCATTGTGAGTGTACCCGAAAAAAAATAGACACTTCAAAGTTTCAATTGATGTATAACACTTATCTGTATGACCAAAATCGACGGAGTATTTTTAGTGTCTTTCGCACTGATAAGAAAAAAAATGAGCTCGTCTCGTCGGTGAGACAGTCGACCCCAGAGAGTTAAGTTTGAATTTTGACAGCTGGAGTTGTCTTGGCTTATTTGACCATTCTGTCAGTGTAAGTCTATGGGATTTTTCCCCGTTTTATTCATCATTTTTAAGAAAACCATAAGTCCGATCAGTTAGAAATGATATAGCAACTCGAGTCAGATCAGTCTGAAGACCTGGGCTGAGTTTGGAGTTTGTAGAGTTAAAGCTCTAGGAGGAGTAGCAGTCAGAAATTTTAGTCTCAGAAGAAGAATAGTAACTAGACAAAAAAGTTTGTCATGACAAACTTTGTTGGCTTGAGAAAGCCGGACCAAAAAGTTTGAAAAGTTTAAAAAGTTTGAAAAGTTTAAGAAGTTTAAAAAAGTTTTAAGTTTAATGGTTTGTTAAGTAGCATAATTAGCAAGTTACTAGCATGTCACTAGCATGATTAACAAGTGTCTAGCATATTTCTAGCATGATTAGCAAGTTATAATCTAACTTGCTAAAATGATTAGGTCTCTAACTTGCTTATCTAACTTGCTTATAATCTAACTTGCTAAAATGATTAGCAAGTTACTAGCATGTCGCTAGCATGTTTATAGCATGATTAGCAAGTTACTAGCATGTCGCTAGCATGTTTATAGCATGATTAGCATGTTACTGGCATGTCGTTAGCATGATTAGCAAGTTACTAGCATCTCGTTAGCATTTTTCTATCATGATTAGCATGTTACTATCATGTTGCTAGCATGATTAACAAGTGACTAGCATGATTCCAGCATGATTAACAAGTAACTAGCATGTTCCTAGCATGTTTCTAGAATGATTAACATGCTACTAGCATGTCGCTAGCATGATTAGCAAGTTACTAGCATGTTTCTAGCATGTCGCTAGCATGATTAGCAAGTTACTAGCATGATTCATAAGTGACTAGAATGTTTCTAGCATGATTAGCAAGTGATTAGCATGTTTCTAGCATGATTAGCAAGTTACTAGCATGTTGCTAGCTTGTTGCTAGCATGATTAGCAAGTGACTATCAAGTTTCTAGAATGATTAGCAAGTTACTATTGTGTCGCTAGCATGTTGTTAGGGTACCCGAGGTGGTTGCTAGGGTGTTCCTATGCGGTTGCTAGGGTACCTGAGGTGGTTGCTAAGGTGTTGCTATGCAGTTGCTAGGGTACTGTGGGTGGTTGCTAAGGTGTTGCTATGCGTTTGCTAGGGTACTCTGAGCAGTTGCTAAGGTGTTGCTATGCGGTTACTACGGTGTCCGGGGTGGTTGCTAAGGTGTTGCTATGTGGTTGCTAAGGTACCCAGGGTGGTTTCTGATGTGTTGCTATGTGGTTGCTAGGGTGTTGCTGTGCAGTTGCTAGAGTCCCTGAGGTGGTTTTTAAGGTGTTGCTATGTGGTTGCTAAGGTACCCAGGGTGGTTGATAAGATGTTCCTATGTGGTTGCTTGGGTACTCTGGGTGGTTGCTAAGGTGTTGCTATATGGTTGCTACAGTGCCCGGGGTGGTCTGGGCTGAGTTTGGAGTTTGTAGAGTTAAAGCTCTAGGAGGAGTTAGAGTCAGAAATTTTAGTCTCAGAAAAAGAATAATAATAATAATAACTAGATAAAAAAGTTTGTCAAGACAAACATTAAGTTGGCATGTACTTGGGGTGGTTGCTAGGGTGTTGCTATGCGGTTGCTAAGGTACCCGGGGTGGTTGCAAAGGTGTTGTTATGCAGTTGCTAAGGTCCCCAGGGTGGTTGCTAAGATGTTGCTATGCGGTTGCTAGGATACTTGGGTTGGTTGCTAGGGTGTTGCTATCCGGTTGCTAGGGTACCCGGGGTGGTTTCTAAGGTGTTGCTATGCGGTTGCTACGGTACTTGGGGTGGTTGCTAGGGTGTTGCTATGCGGTTGCTAGGGTGCTAGGGGTGGTTGCTAGGGTGTTGCTATGTGGTTGCTAAGGCGGTTGCTAGGGTACCCCGGGGTGGTTGCTATGCGGTTGCTAGCAAGTAACTAGCATGTTGGTAGTATTATTAGCATGTCGCTAACATGTTTCTAGCATGATTAGCAAGTAACTAGCATGTTGCTAACATGATCAGCAAGTAACTAGCATGTCGCTAGCGTGATTAGCAAGTTACTAGTATGTCGCTAGCATGATTCTAGCATGATTAGCATGTTACTAGTATGTTGTTAGCATTATAAGCAAGGTACTAGCATTTTGTTAACATGATTAGCAAGTAACTAGCATGTTGCTAGCATCATCAGCAAGTAACTAGCATGTTGCTAGCATGATTAGCAAGTCACTAGCATTTCACTAGCATGATTAGCAAGTTACTAGCATGTTGTTAGCATGATTAACAAGTTACTAGCATGTTTCTAGCATGATTCTAGCATGATTAGCATGTTACTAGCATGTTGTTAGCATGATTAACAAGTTACTAGCATGTTGCTAGAATGTTTCTAGCATGATTAGCAAGTAACTAGCATGTTGCTAGCATATCTAGATAGATAGATAGATAGATAGATAGATAGATAGATAGATAGATAGATAGATTGTTAGATAGTCAGATGATAGATACTTGTCTATTGATAGATTGATAGATAGATTACATTTACATGACATTTACATTTAGTCATTTTGCAGACGCTTTTATCCAAAGCGACTTACAAATGAGGACAATAGAAGCAATCAAAACCAACAAAAGAGCAACAACATGGAAGCGCTATAACAAGTCTCGGTTAGCCTAATGCAGTATACGTAGCAAGGTATTTTTTTATTGTTTTTTATTTATTTATTTATTTATTTATTTATTTTTTAAAGAAAACAAGTCGATAGAATATAGAAAAGAAAGCTAGTGTTAGTTTTTCAAGAAAAGCTAGCAGTTAGAGAATAATTATGCAGTTGATAGAGGGGTCAAGTGTATGTGTGTGTGTGTTTTTTTTTGCAGAACGCAAGTTTCTAGAGGGCACATAGGTTTGAAGTACTGAATTTAGGTAAAGGGGTGCAGAGCCAAAGGTAGTTTTGTAGGCAAACATTAATGCCTTGAATTTTATGCGAGCAGCTATTGGTAGCCAGTGCAAATTGATGAACAGAGGTGTGACGTGCGTTCTTTTCGGCTCATTAAAGATTAATCTTGCAGCGGCATTTTGGATTAATTGTAGTGGTTTGATGGAATTGGCTGGAAGACCTGCCAAGAGAGCATTGCAATAGTCAAGTCTGGACAGAACAAGAGCTTGAACAAGGAGTTGTGCTGCATGTTCCAAAAGAAAGGGCCTGATCTTCCTAATATTGTATAAAGCTAAACTGCAGGACCGGGCAGTTTTAGCAATGTGGTCTGAGAAATTCAGCTTATCATCAATCACAATTCCAAGGTTTCTGGCTGTTTTTGAAGGAGTAATGGTTGATGAGCCTAACTGGAGGGTGAAATTGTGATGAAGTGATGGGTTTGCTGAAACTACAAGCAGTTCTGTCTTAGCTAGGTTGAGGTGAAGGTGATGGTCCTTCATCCAGCAAGAAATGTCTGTTATACATGCTGAGATGCGACCAGCTATCGTCGGATCATCAGAGGTAGAGAGGTAGAGTTGAGTGTCATCAGCATAGCAGTGATATGCAAAGCCATGTTTCTGAATGACAGAACCTAATGATGCCATGTAGACAGAGAAGAGAAGTGGTCCAAGGACTGAGCCCTGAGAAACCCCAGTAACTAGATGTTGCGACATGGATACTTCACCTCTCCAAGATACCTTGAAGGATCTATCTGAGAGGTAAGACTCAAATCACTGGAGCGCGATTCCTGAGATGCCCTTTCTCAATAGGGTTGACAGGAGGATCTGGTGGTTGACTGTATCAAAAGCAGCGGATAGATCCAGGTAGATAAGTAATGAAGACTTGGAAGCCGCTCTTCAAAAACTGAGCGCAAGGCAGTTTCGGTCGAATGTCCACTTCTGAAGCCAGATTGGTTGCTGTCCAGGAGGTTGTTCTGCATGAGAAAGGCAGAGACTTGGTTGAACACAACTCGTTAAAGTGTTTTTACAATGAAACGTAGAAGGGAAACCGGTCTATAGTTCCCTAAAAGAGTTGGGCTAAGATTGGGTTGCTTAAGAAGTGGAGTTATGCGAGCCTGTTTAAAAGCTAAGGGAAAAACTCCATTGTGAAGGGATGTGTTAACGATGTGAGTGAGTGCAGGTACAACTGCAGAAGAAATGGCTTGAAGGAGATGGGATGGAATAGGATCAAGCGGACAAGTAGTAGGATGACTGGAAAGGATGAGTTTAGAGACTTCTGCATCAGAGAGTGGAGAGAAGGATGTGAACGAGTGTATGTTTGATGGTAAGATGTGTTTGACAGTTTGAGGTGTGGAGAATTGTGCAGTGAGGTTTGTAATTTTATTAATGAAGAATGTGGCAAAGTCTTCAGCTGTTAGAGTTGATGAAGGAGGGGGAGGAGGAGGACAAAGGAGGGAGGAGAATGTTTTAAAGAGCATGCGAGAGTTAGGAGAATTGTTAATTTTGTCGTTATAGTATGTTCTTTTAGCAGTAGAGACATTAGCAGAAAAGTCAGAGAGGAGTGATCAATACAAATTAAGGTCAGTAGTATTTTGTGATTTGCGCCATACCCTCTCTGCAGCCCTGAGCTTAGAACGATGTTCGCGGAGAACGTCAGATAGCCAAGGGGCAGAAGGGGTGGTACGGGCTGGCCTGGAGGATAAGGGGCAGAAAGTATCTAAACAAGATGACAGAGTGGAATAGAAAGTATCAGTAGGAGTGTTAGCATCAAGAGATGATAACTGTATAGAGGGAGGAAGCGAAGATGAAACCATAGCAGATAGCTATGGTTAGGAGGGTGAGAGTGAGTGTAAGTTACGTCGAAAAGTGACATGTGGAAGGGTATGTGTTGTGACAGGAATCATGTTGAGGTTAAGAGTGTGGAGGAAGTGATCCAAGGTTTGCAGTGTCGTGCACATGATCAGTGGAGCAGTGTCGTGTGTAAATAAGGTCCAGTTGGTTGCCTGATTTGTGAGTAGCCATAGCCATAGCCATAGCAACATATCTAATTCTTCTACGAAGTTACCTAGTGGTCCCGGAGGTCGATAAACAACTACAAAATGGATTTTTAGAGGGTATGTAATAGTAACCAAATGTGATTCAAAGGAGCTGTTGATACAGCAGATGAGATGGTAAAGGAGTAAATTTCCAATTATTAGAAATGAGTAGACCAGTACCTCCACCTCTTCCAGTCAAACGGGGGTGTGGGAAAAAGAGAAATTATTGGAGAGTCCTGCAGGTATAGCATTGTCCTCTGGTTTGATCCAGGTCTCTGTCAGGGCCATGAGGTTTAGCCTTGAATGACTAGTAATGGAAGTAATGAAATCAGCTTTGTTGACAGCAGACTAACAATTCCAGAGACCAATAGAAAAAGAAAGTAGTCTATTAGCAGACATAGGCATAGTGCACAGATTGTTAGGATTGCGCTGCCTACAGTGTGTACACTTATAAGCTGCTTTTAACTTCTATCTAGATAGATAAATAGATAGATAGATTAGAAATATTAGATAAATGAGTTTGAATGAGCTTGAATGGGTTAGAAATAGTACATAGAAGGGAAGCTTGATTGAGTCTCAAAGGATTCTGGGAGTTTAAGTTTGAATTTTGACAGTCAGAGTTTGAATAGTCTTGGCTCATTAGAACATTCCATCAATGTAAGTCTATGGGATTTTTATGATTTTATAATCTTCATTTTTAAGAAAATTGTAAGTCTGATCAGTTAGAAAAGACATAGCACACTCGGTCAGATCAGTTAGAAGATCTGGGCTGAGTTTGGAGTTTGTAGAGTTAAAGCTCTAGGAGGAGTTAGAGTCAATGTTTTTAGTAAGAATAATAACTAGAAGCTAAAGTTCGAACATGAACTTTGATGTTGGCTTGGCAAAAGAGCAATAGTACTTGTGTGTCCAGCATTCTTGAGCTGCCCCGCTGCAAAAAAAACAAAAAAAAAAAAACATAAAATAGTATTTCTCTATGAACCCTTGCTATTTTCTATTCTAATAAAAAAGCCTACTAGGCTATGGCAACAGCTTCAACAGAACTGGCTAGCTGGATGCAAAATAAGTCATGCCTTTTATTGTTTTCCCTTTTTGTTACATTCAGTTACGTCAAATATGTTGTCAATACCATTAAAATTAAGATAAAAAAAAAAAATGTAATGGTCTATCAGTATGTAGGAGATTACAGAAGTCACTTAAATTAAACATTTTCAAAGTCTGAACTGAGAGCTTGAAGGATTTGTTATCCTGTGGCTCCCTCGTGTGGACAACATTAGCATTATGGCCTTCATCTCTGAACAACATTAAGAGAAAATTGGCAATATGTTTTTGAATGATTACACGTTTAATGATTCGTTTACTGATAATATATCCACATTAAATTGAAATGTACTGATTCTGTATTTTATTTCATGCTTTAAGAGTTTAATTCTCGACTTACATTTTTAAGCAGTGATGATTGAATATTATGTGTCTTGTTAAATGTTTGTTTTTTAACAATTATAATATATAAACAATATAATGATGAAAAAGTACAATACTGTTTTCATAATATTTTGTATAGACAATTATTTTGAATTGTAATGGAGAAGGTTTTTATGACAACAAAAATCGTAATTGCTTTATTCATATTGTTTTTCAATAGGTCAAGCAACTTTTCGTAAATATGACTGTTTCCGAGTATAACAGTATAACAGAGCAGGTTTTAGGTTTTTAGATGTTTAGATGCAGATATGGAAGAATCCTAAAATAACATTGCATAGTTTTCATTAAACATTGATTCTTCTTAAAGCAACAAATAAATGAATACATACATAAGTAAAAGAAACCAAGACCAACGAATGATTTTCTGTTTTTTATGGATTAACATTGAAGACAGAAAGCAGCTGGTAAATGCGATCGCTTTAATGTTCACATCCATCCACCTCGGATTTATTTCTCAACAGTTTACATGAGACATAAAGGAATATTTTCGATTATATTCGCCAAGCTATCATGTATTTTGAAATAATCTTGTCTGTGTTTGTGTAAGAGAAATCTTTCTTATAGAGAGAAGTGAGGATGAATGCGGTCCGGAACGCGAGTGTCCTGCAACGCGTTGCTCTGCAGTTAGACCAACAATATCTCACAAGCACTCATAAGCACTCATTTTATTATGTTCTTCTATATGTACTGTGTTCGATCGCTGGAATTTTTTTTATTTATAAGGCTGTAAAGCACATGGAAATGATGTAGTTTCTTGTATGTATTTCTCCTTTCAAACACGGAGGGCTGGCGCGATTGTGACGTGCATGTCAGTAAAACATAAAAAAAACAGCTCACATGCACTCAATTTAGCTTTGTACTATGTTCTTCTACATGTATTATGTTCAGTCGCTGGTGTGCTTAACTTAAAAGGCTGAAACACGTGCAAATAAACAAGTTTAATGAGGAAGCTGCAGTGAGCTCGCGATCTCCGCGCTCCGGGAGTGATCGACACAGACTGACTTCAGTTTCCCACTAAAACAGCTGACAAACACCTGAATTTAGCTCTTGTTGTGTTCTTAGGGATGGATTGCATGCATTCGCCGGAATAATTTATTTTAAAAGGCTCTAAAACAAGTATAAATGCTGCTGTTGTGAGCACGTACGGACTGCACTCATTGATCGGTGTGGTGAGAGCTCGCTCGTCTTTCACACTGTTCTCTGGCCAGACAGTCATTTATTAAAGCTCTAGGAGGAGTTAGAGTCAGAAATTTTAGTCTCAGAAAAAGAATAATAACTAGATAGTAAAGTTCGTAGACAAACTTTAAGTTGTCTTGAATAAGCCTAGCCATAAAGTTTGAAGTAGTTTTAAAAGCTTAAAGTTTGAAGGTTTTCAGTTTTAACTAGTTTGAAGTTTAAAGTAGTTTTAAAGTTTGAAGTTTTAAAGTTTTGAAAACCATACAATTTACCAGAAAAACAGATAGTCACAGACAGACAGACAGACAGACAGATAGACAGATTTAGACTAGCATGTTGTTGGCATGACTAGCAAGTTAGTAGCATGTTGCTAACATGACTAGCAAGTAACTAGCATGTTGCGAGCATGACTAGCAAGTGACTAGCATGTTGTTAGCATGATTAGCAAGTGACTAGCATGTTGCAAGCATGTCGTTAGCGTGATTAGCTAGTTGCTAGCATGTCATTAGCAAGTTACTATCATGTTACTAGCATGATTAGCAACTGACTGGCAAGTCGTTAGCATGATTAGCATGTTACTACCATGTTGTTTGCATATTTTTAGCATGATTATCAAGTTACTAGCATGTTGTTAACATGATTACAAAGTTACTAGCATGTTGCTAGCATGACTAGCAAGTGACTAGCATGTTGTTAGAATGATTAGCAAGTATCTAGCATGTTGATAGCATGTCGTTAGCATGATTAACAAGTTGCTAGCATGTCGTTAGCAAGTTGCTAGCATGTTACTAGCTTGATTAGCAAGTGACTAGCATGTTGGTAGCATGATTAGCATGTTACTAGCATGTTGTTAGCATGTTTCTAACATAATTAGCCAGGTACTAACATGATGTTAACATGATTAGCAAGTTACTAGCAAGTTACTAGCATGTTGTTAGCATGACTATAGAGGGTGACATGGGAGTGGATTTTCAAACCTCACCCGTCCCACTCCCACAAAAAAAATCTTGTCCCGTCCCAATCCCACGAAAAAACTGGGGGGAAAATCCCGTCCCGTTCCAATTCCGGAAGAATGACTCCCATTCCCTCCCACTCCCGGGGTGTTTTTTTTTTTTTTTTTTTTTTGGTACAGTAAAAATACAGTACAGATCACAGCATGTCCACCTTGAATAAAAATCCAAAATGTAGTTTTTTGTTATTATATTGAACTGAAAGCCAGCTTAAACAATGCACAGTGTGCATTGCACCCACATTAAATTTCATGTAAATCATCCTTGCCAACACACGTTTTCTATTTGAATTTTTTTCATTTGAAAGTAGACATTTCACTCTATAGATATATTCTTCATAGACGGAGTTTTGAAGTTTCTCACTGAAGCTCACAGAGACCTAGACGGCAGAAAGCGCGTCCTGTTTGCTTTAATTGCTTTACAGAAGTGCAACGTTTTGTTGTTATTCTGAGTGCACACAAATAAACGTAGAGTCTTTACAGATTCGAAAGATGTATTAGTATACTTTTATCTGTATGACCAAAAATTAAGCCACACCAAAGCAAACAGGAGGAGAGCATAAAGAGACAGGGCAACTAGAATTGAGTTCAGAATTAAAATATACAGTTTATAGTTTATTTATATAAAAGGTATATTTGTGTATAAAGTTGGGTATCATTACTATTCCTGGTCCCGCCCACTCCTGCTGACACTTTTTCCTGTCCCGTCCCAATCACGTGATTTGTAGCGATTTTGTTTCCCATCCTGTGGGATTCCCGTGGGATTCCCGTGACCCATGGGATTCCTGAAAAAATGTCAGCCTCTACATGACTAGCAAGATACTAGCATGTTGCTAACATGATTCTAGTACGATTAACAAGTTACTAGCATGTTGCTAGCATGACTAGCAAGTGAGTAGCATGTTTTGTTAATATGATTAGCAAGTTGCTAGCATGTTGTTAGCATGATTCTAGCATTTTGTTAGCATGGCTAGCAAGTGACTAGCATGTTAGCATGAATATCAAGTGACTAGCATGTTGTTAGCACGACTATCAAGTGACTAGCATGTTGTTAGCATGATTTGCAAGTGACTAGCATGTTGCTAACATGTCATTAGCTTATTTAGCAAGTTGCTAACATGTCATTAGCAAGTTACTAGCATGTTACTAGCATGATTAACAAGTTACTAGCATGTCGTTAGCATGATTAGCAAATGACTAGCATTTTGTTAGCATGACTAGCAAGTGACTAGCATGTTGTTAGCATGACTAGCATGTTGTTACCATGATTTTCAAGTGACTAGCATGTTGTTAGCATGACTTGCAAGTGACTAGCATGTTGTTAGCATGTCATAAGCATGTTTAGGAAAAGTTCTAGCATGTCATTAGCATGTTACTAGCATGATTAGCATGTTACTAGCATGTTGTTAGCATGTTTCTAACATGATTATAGTATGATTAGCAAGTTACTAGCATGTTGCTAGCATGAGTAGCAAGTTAATAGCATGTTGTTAGCATTTTTCTAGCATGATTAGCAAGTTACTAGCATGTTGCTAGCATGACTAGCAAGTGACTAGCATGTTGTTAGCATGATTTTCAAGTGACTAGCATGTTGTTACCATGACTAGCATGTGACTAGCATGTTGCCAGCATGTCATAAGCATATTTAGTAAGTTTTGTTATTAGCAAGTTAATAGCATGTTGTTAGCATTTTTCTAGCATGATTAGCAAGTTACTAGCATGTTGTTAGCATGTTTCTAACATGATTATAGTATGATTAGCAAGTTACTAGCATGTTGCTAGCATGATTAGCAAGTTAATAGCATGTTGTTAGCATTTTTCTAGCATGATTAGCAAGTTACTAGCATGTTGCTAGCATGACTAGCAAGTGACTAGCATGTTGTTAGCATGATTTTCAAGTGACTAGCATGTTGTTACCATGACTAGCATGTGACTAGCATGTTGCTAGCATGCCATAAGCATATTTAGTAAGTTTCGTTATTAGCAAGTTAATAGCATGTTGTTAGCATTTTTCTAGCATGATTAGCAAGTTACTAGCATGTTGTTACCATGACTAGCATGTGACTAGCATGTTGCTAGCATGTCATAAGCATATTTAGTAAGTTTCGTTATTAGCAAGTTAATAGCATGTTGTTAGCATTTTTCTAGCATGATTAGCAAGTTACTAGCATGTTGCTAGCATGTTTCTATTTTAATCAAGCTAAAACCAGCTAAGACCAGCCTGACCTTCTAAGAAGTGGCCAAAACCACTTTAAAACCAGTTGATTCATTATAAAATCAGCTAAAAACCAGCTAAGACCAGCCTGATCTGCTAAAAAGTAGCCAAAACCACTTTAAAACCAGTTGATTCAGTAAAGAAAACAGCTAAGACCAACCTGACCTGCTAAAAAGTGGCCAAAACCACTTTAAAACCAGTTGATTCAGTAAAAAAACAACTAAAAAACAGCTAAGACCAGCCTGACCTGCTAAAAATGAACCAAAACTACTTTAAAACCAATTGATTCAGTAAAAAAAAAAAAAAAAAAAAAAAACAGCTAAGACCAGCCTGACCTTCCATAAAGTAGCCAAAACCATTTTAAAACCAGTTGATTCAGTAAAAAAAAAAAAACAGCTAAGACCAGCCTGACCTGCTAAAAAGTGGCCAAAACCACTTTAAAACCAGTTGATTCAGTAAAAACAAAAACAGCTAGGACCAGCCTGACCTACTAAAGAGTGGAAAACCCACTTTAAAACCAGTTGATTCAGTAAAAAAACAGCTAAAAACCAGCTAAGACCACGTTGCTAGCATGATTAGCAAGTGACTAGCATGTTTCTAGCATGATTACCAAGTGACTAGCATGTCGCTAGCATTTTTCTAGCATGATTAGTGTTACTAGCATTTCACTAGCATGTTTCAAACATGATTAACATGTTACTAGCATGTTGCTAGCATGATTAACAAGTGACTAGCATGTAGCTAGCATGAATAGCAAGTAACTAGTATGACTAACAAGTGAGTAGCATGTTTATAGCATGATTAGCATGTTACTAGAATGCTGCAAACATTTTTCTAGTATGATTAGCATGTTACTAGCATGTTGCAAGCATGATTAGCAAGTGACTAGCATGTTGCTAGCATGACTAGCAAGTGACTAGCATGTTGATAACATGATTACCATGTTACTAGCATGTCGCTAGCATATTTCTAAAATGATTAGCATGTTACTAGCATGAAAAGCAAGTGACTAGCATGACTAGCAAGTGACTAGCATGTCGTTAGCATGTTTTTTAGCATGATTAACAAGTTACTAGCATGTCGCTAGCATTTTTCCAGCATGATTAGCAAGTGACTAGCATGTCGCTAGCATGTTTGTAGCATGATTTGCAAGTGACTAGCATGTATCTAGCATGGTTAGCAAGTGACTAGCATGTGGCTAACATGATTCTAGCATGATTAACATGTCGTTAGCATGGATAGATAGATAGATTAGAAATATTGGATAGATGAGTTTGAATAAGTTTGAATGGGTTAGAAATAGTACATAGAAGGGAAGCTTGGCTCATTTGAACATTCTGTCAATGTAAGTCTATGGGATTTTTATGATATTTATTCTTCAGTTTTCTGAAAACTACTAGTCGGATTAGTCTGAAAAGATATAGCACACCGAGTCAGACCAGTCTGAAGGTTTGGGCCGAGTTTGGTGGTTCTAGTTTAAAAGCTCTAGGAGGAGATAGGTGTCGAAATTTGGCTCAGAAGAATAATAATAACTAGATAGTAAAGTTCGTAGACAAACTTTAAGTTGGCTTGAAAAAGCCTAGCCAGAAAGTTTGAAGTAGTTTTCAAAGCTTAAAGTTTGAAGGTTTTTAGTTTTAACTATTTTGAAGTTTAAAGTAGTTTTAAAGTTTGAAGTTTTAAAGTTTTGAAAACCATACAATTTACCAGAAAAACAGATAGTCACAGACAGACAGACAGATGAACAGATTTTTGTGGTTTCTAGCAAGTGACTAGCATGTTGTTAGCATTACTACCAAATGACTAGCATGTTGCTAGCATGACTAGCAAGTTGGTAGCATGTTGTCAGCATGATTAGCAAGTTGCTAGTATGTTGTTAACATGTTTCTAGCATTTTGTTAACATGATTAGCAAGTTACTAGCATGTTGTTAGCATGATTAGCAAGTGACTAGCATGTTGCTAGCATGACTAGCAAGTAACTAGCATGTTGCGAGCATGACTAGCAAGTGACTAGCATGTTGTTAGCATGATTAGCAAGTGACTAGCATGTTGCAAGCATGTCGTTAGCGTGATTAGCTAGTTGCTAGCATGTCATTAGCAAGTTACTATCATGTTACTAGCATGATTAGCAACTGACTGGCAAGTCGTTAGCATGATTAGCATGTTACTATCGTTAGCATTAATAGCAAATGACTAGCATGTTGCTAGCATAACTAACAAGTTGGTAGCATGTTGTCAGCATGATTAGCAAGTTGCTAGTGTGTTGTTAGCATGACTAGCAAGTGACTAGCATGTTGCTAGCATGACTAGCAAGTGACTAGCATGTTTGCTAGAATGACTAGCAAGTGACTAGCATGTTGTTAGCATGATTAGCAAGTATCTAACATGTTGCTAGCATGTCATTAGCAAGTTACTAGCATGTTGTTAGCATGATGTTAGCATGATTAGCATGTCGCTAGAATGTTTCCAACATGATTAGCATTTCGCTAGCATGATTTTAGCATGATTAGCAAAGTTACTAGCATGTCGCTAGCATGTTTCTAGCATGATTAGCAAGTTAATAGCATGTTGTTAGCATGATTAGCAAGTTACTAGCATGTTGCTAAAATAATTCTAGCATGATTAGCAAGTTGCTAGCATGTTGATAGCATGACTAGCAAGTGACTTGCATGTTGTTAGCATGATTAGCAAGTGACTAGCATGTTGATAGCATGAATAGCAAGTGACTAGCATGTTGCTAGCATGACTAGCAAGTGACTAGCATGTTGCTAGCATGACTAGCAAGTGACTAGCATGTTTACTAACATGACTAGCAAGTGACTAGCATGTATGCTAGCATGATTAGCAAGTGACTAGCACGTTGTTAGCATGACTAGCAAGTGACTAGCACATTGTTAGCATGACTAACAAGAGACTAGCATGTTTGCTAGCATGACTAGCAAGTGACTAGCACGTTGTTAGCATGATTAGCAAGTGACTAGCACGTTGCTAGCATGACTACCAAGTGACTAGCACGTTGTTAACATGATTAGCAAGTGACTAGCACATTGCTAGCATGACTAGCAAGTGACTAGCACGTTGCTAGCATGACTAGCAAGTGACTAGCATGTTTGATAGCATGACTAGCAAGTGACTAGAACGTTGCTAGCATGACTAGTAAGTGACTAGCATGTTTGATAGCATGACTAGCAAGTGACTAGCATGTTTGCTAGCATGACTAGCAAGTGACTAGCATGTTGTTAGCACAATTAGCAAGTATCTAGCTTGTTGCTAGCATGTTATTAACATGATTAGCTAGTTGCTAGCACGTTATTAGCAACTTACTAGCATGTCACAAGCATGATTAACAAGTGACTAGCATGTTGTTAGCATGATTAGCAAGTTGCTAGTATGTTGTTAGCATGTTTCTAGCAATTTGCTAGCATGTCTAGCAAGTGACTAGCATGTTGCTAGCATGATTCTAACATGATTAACAAGTTACTAGCGTGTCACTAGCATGTTTCTAGCATGATTAGCATGTCGTTAACATGTTGTTAGCATGATTAGCATGTCGCTAGAATGTTTACAGCATGATTAGCATGTCGCTAGCATGATTCTAGCATGATTAGAAAAGTTACTAGCATGTCGCTAGCATGTTTCTAGCATGATTGGAAAGCTACTAGCATGTTGTTAACATAATTCTAGCATGATTAGCAAATTGCTAGCATGTTGTTAGCAAGGTGCTAACATGATTAGCAAGTGACTAGCATGTTGCTAGCATGACTAGCAAGTGACTAGCATTACTAGCAAGTGACTAGCATGTTTGCTAGCATGACTAGCAAGTGACTAGCATGTTTGCTAGCATGATTAGCAAGTGACTAGCACGTTGTTAGCATGACTAGCAAGTTACTAGCACGTTGCTAGCATGACTAGCAAGTGAATAGCATGTTTGCTAGCATGAATAGCAAGTGACTAGCACGTTGTTAACATGATTAGCAAGTGACTAGCATGTTGCTAGCATGACTAGCATGTTTGCTAGCATGAATAGCAAGTGACTAGCATGTTATTAGCATGATTAGCAAGTGACTAGCACGTTGCTAGCATGACTAGCAAGTGACTAGCATGTTTTGTAACATAACTAGCAAGTGACTAGCATGTTACTAGCATGATTAGCAAAGTGACTAGCATGTTGCTAGCATGACTAGCAAGTGACTAGCATGTTTGATAGCACGACTAACAAGTGACTAGCATGATTAGCAAGTGACTAGCATGTTGTTAGCATGACTAGCAAGTGACTAGCAAGTTGTTAGCATGACTAGCAAGTGGCTAGCATGTTTGTTAGCATGATTAGCAAGTGACTAGCACGTTATTAGCATGACTAGCAAGTTACTAGCATGTTGCTAGCATTACTAGCAAGTGACTAGCATATTTGATAGCATGACTAGCAAGTGACTAGCATGATTAGCAAGTGACTAGCATGTTGTCAGCACGACTAGCATGTTGCTAGCATGACTAGCAAGTGACTAGCAGGTTTGCTAGCATGACTAGCAAGTGACTAGCATGTTGTTAGCATGATTAGCAAGTATCTAGCTTGTTGCTAGCATGTCATTTACATGATTATCTAGTTGATAGCATGTCATTAACAAGTTACTAGCATGTCACTAGCATGATTAGCAAGTGACTAGCATGTTGTTAGCATGATTAGCAAGTTGCTAGTATGTTGTTAGCATGTTTCTAGCAATTTGCTAGCATGACTAGCATTTTGTTAGCATGACTAGCATGTTTTTAGCATGACTAGCATGTTGCTAGCATGATTAGCAAGTGACTAGCATATCGCTAGCATGATTCTAGCATGATTAGCAAAGTTACTAGCATGTCGCTAGCATGTTTCCAGCATGATTAACATGTTGCTAGCATGTTTTTAGCATTATTAACATGTTATTAGCATGTTTCTAGCATGATTAACATGTTACTAGCATGTTGCTAGCATGATTTAGATTAGAAATATTAAATAGAGTGGAAGCTTAAATGAGTCTAAATTGATTAGAAATAGTACATAGAATTGAAGCTTAATTGAGTCCAATAGGCTTCAGTGTGTTTACATTTGAAAGTTTGACAGTTGGTGTTTGATGAGTCTTGGCCCATCTGAACATTCCATCAATGTAAGTCTATGGGATTTTTCCCAGTTTTTATCGTAATTTTTACGAAAACCGTAAGCCGGATCAGTTAGAAAAGATATAGCAACCCGAGTCAGACCAGTCTGAAGGTCTGGGCTGAGTTTGGTGGTTGTAGCTTTAAAGGTCTAGGAGGAGATACATTTTAAAATTTGGTCTCAGAAGAAGAAGAAGAAGAAGAAGGAAGAAGTTTAGACAGGATTTCAGTAAGTTGGCTTTTTCAAGCCAACTTAATAATAAGTTTAAATAGGATTTCAGTAAGTTGGCTTTTTCAAGCCAACTTAACTAGAATGTACATTTCCTGAAGAAAATGTGAGTGGTGCTGCCGTGGCAAAACTCGGCACTAGGCCGTCAGTAGAGCCTTCAGCATGATTGTAGAGAGCCAACTCCCATGTCTGTATGATGTTGTGGAGCTGAGATATGGCTTCTTTATGTTGCTATATGGTTGCTAGGGTGCTCTATATGGTTGCTAGGGTGTAACTGCACAGTCGCCATGGTGATACTTACAGACTGGTTTTTCAGCCAAACGAGAGGCCACCCCCATATCTATACCACTTTCTGGTGCTGAGAAATTGCTTATTCATGTGTTGTTCAGTTGCTAAGATACTCTAAATGGTTGCTATGGTGTGGCTATACAGTTCATGGGATGGTATTTAAAGACTATTTGACAGTCTGAATCAATAGAGCCCAACCCCATGTTTCTACAATGTTTTGGTGCTGAAAAATTGTTTGTTAATGTCCTTTTATGGTTGCTAGGGAGCTGTAAGTGGTTGCTAGGGCATAGCTATGAAGTTGTCATGTCAGTACTTATTGGCTGCTTGATAGGCCGAGTCAAATGAGCCCTCCCCCAAGTCTCTGTGACCTCCTGATCCAAAGATATAATCTACTTTTACTTACTTTTACTTTTAGTCATTTAGCAGACGCTTTTATACAAAGCGACTTACAAATGAGGACAACAGAAACAATCAATTGTAGTATTAAAACAACTAAAACTGATCCAAAACTAAAAGCTAAAACTTTATAAATAGTATATTTACACACACATTAAAAAAATTAATAATAATAATAATAAACTTTATTTTCTATAGTGCCTTTAAATGAAGATCTCAAAGCGCTTAAGAGAACAAAAGGTATAAGAGTGTAATAATGATTCTAACATAAGACTAAGCCAAACGCCAAAAACAACTACGTGTATGTACACACACACAGAGACATATATGCACACGCACGCATATCCATAAATTCAATATTATTTCATTTCCATGTAGTTTGTTGAAGTACTAAAATAACTCAAATTAAATAAAACTAAAACTTAATAAATAACTTATACAGACATAATAGAAAAAAAAAACTAATAAAATGACAAACATTACTACAACTGTATAAAAACTGAAAGAG
This sequence comes from Spinibarbus caldwelli, assembly GCA_039654775.1. NCBI lineage: Eukaryota > Metazoa > Chordata > Actinopteri > Cypriniformes > Cyprinidae > Spinibarbus > Spinibarbus caldwelli. The sequence goes on along the minus strand of CM077232.1, from coordinate 32,996,496 downwards.
AAGTGAAACAAGTAATAGGAAAGAGAATAAATGAAAAGCGATACTTATCCCTTGCCGGTGTCCCTGTCCGGTGGAGTCGCTCGGTAGAGTCGATGGTCTTTACACACTTCGGTCTTAACACGACGAGGGCTGCCGCGGTATAATAACCTTTTTTATACCCGTTTAACAAATCACTAATTGAATTCAGCTGGACACACTTTCCTGTTAATCACAATAAATGGCCACGCAAGCGCAGACACTAACAAGGTACGCCATACAGTACGAGACCAAACGCGATTTAATAATAATAATCTCACTAATTTTGTGCCAATGTTAAGTCTATGGGACTTTTTCGCCCAAATTTTTTTGTCCACCAGACGAACATCGTACACTCAATTACTTATAAAAGATATAGCACACCTCTCCTCAATATGTCGCATGATTTGACATCTCATTCATGGGTCTATGACAAAAGGTGCAGGAGGAGTAGCGCGAAGAAGTTTTGCCTTAATATGTTCTTAGCCTGATTTAACACTTAGCTAATCACTATTAGCATGTAGGTATTCACTGCTAGCATGTGTAGCATGCATGAGAGAAGTCCTGTTTGCGATCAGGAGTCAAAAGAGCAAAACATGCATGTTTCTATGACACTTCTATCTAAAGATATCCCTTTTGATCTGTTTTCAATGGAGGTCTATGGGGTGGTTGCTAGGGTGTTGTAAGTGGTTGCTAGGGTGTGGCTATGTAGATCATAGGTCATTACTTATTGGCTTCTTAAAAGATGAGTCAAATGAGTGTGTGGGAGTTACAGAGAAAGAGAGAGAGAGAGAGAGAGAGAGAGAGAGAGAAGGGGTTCCTAAGGGCCTGCGCGTGTGTGTGTGTGTGAGAAAGTGACAGTTGAGATTCAAATTCACGAACATTCCGCCATTGTAAGTCAATGGGACTTTTTTGGCCGCTTTTTCGTCCGCTGTGCGAACATCGTAGGTCCGATTGCTTAGAAAAATATAGCACACATCTCCTCAATGAGCCGGTCGATTTGACACCTCATTCATGGGTCTGTGACAAACGGTGCAGGAGGAGTAGCGAACCGAAATTTTGTCCAGAAGAAGAAGAAGAAGAAGAAGTATGCAAGATAACAATAGTGATGCCTTACTCAAGCCAACTTAATAAGTTTAAATAGCATTTCAGTAGCGAACCGAAGATTAAATAGTAGATCAGTAAGTTGGCTTTTTCAAGCCAACTTAACTAGAATGTACATTTTCTGAAGAAAATGTTAGTGGTGCTTGCCGTAGCAAAACTCGCCCCTCGGTTGCTAGGGTGTTTCTAGGCAGTTGCTAGGGCATTGATAGGGTGTTCTGGGTGGTTACTATCGTGTTGCTAAGCGGTTGGTAGTTGTCCCACATCATTACAGTGTAGTTTTATAGAGTTCTTAGTATGTTCTTAACCTGATTTAACACTTAGCTAATCACTATTAGCATGTAGCTATTCACTGCTAGCATGTGTAACATGCATGAAGGAAGTCCTGTTTGCGATCACAAGTCAAAAGAGCAAAACCTGCATGTTTCTATGACACTTCTATCCAAAGATATCCCTCTTGATCTGTTTTCAATGGAGGTCTGTGGGGTGGTTACTAGGGTGCTGTAAGTGGTTGCTAGGGTGTGGCTATGAAGATCATTGGTCATTACATATTGGTTACTTAAAAGATGAGTCTAATGAGTGTGTGGGAGTTACAGAGAGAGAGAAAGAGAGAGAGAGAGAGAGAGAGAGAGAAGGGGTTCCTAAGGGCCTGCGTGTGTGTGTGTGTGTGTGTGAGAAAGTGACAGTTGAGATTAAAATTCATGAACACTCCGCCATTGTAAGTCAATGGGACTTTTTTGCCCACTTTTTCGTCTGCTGTGCGAACATCGTAGATCTGATCGCTTAGAAAAGATATAGCACACCTCTCCTCAATGTGCTAGTCGATTTGACACCTCATTCATGGAGAAGGGTCTGGCTGCAGACTTGCACTTGCATTTTCAAACTTGCACTCTCAGGCACCTGCACTTCCGCAAGTGACGTCACTTGCAGTCTTTTTTATTTTATATTTTATTGTATTTATTAATTATTTTTTAAATTAAATGTCTCAACATTTTACACAAGTAGCCAGGTGGTGTTATCTCTCTTAAGAGCTGTCTTTCTGCATCCCTTGATTTCAGCTCATCTCCTTATTGGAAATTGAACAATTCTCTTCTGTTTGAAGATGTTAAGAAGAATATTACATTACTGATTGAGCAGTACTGGAGAAGAGCTTTAGTGTTAGACTCATATTGTTGCCAGTGGGAGCTGTTAAAGTTTGAAATTAGTAAATATTTTAGAAAATTCAGTAGTAATTTAGCTAAACTTAAGAGAGCAGAAGAAAATAAGGTGGTGTCTAAACTAACAATACTTTCCTCGAAATCCCCAGAGCTGTTTTCTGAATCGGATAAGCATGAGTATGCTGACCTGCAATCTAAATTAGATGAGATGTACACTTATAGGGGCACAGGGTGCTTACATTAGATTTAGACAAAAATGGATGGAGGAGGGAGAATGTAACACGGCATATTTTTTTCAGATTAGAAGAGTCGCTTAAGTACTTCACTGAAGGAAACTCTTAATATTGAGGGGACAGTCACTAATAATCCTCAGGAAATTGCAAATTTTTGTGCTAAATTTTATAGTAATTTGTATTTTCCTGAAGTCTGTTAAAAACTATAAGACTATTTCAAGAGATGTCAGAAATCTCTGTGACAGTGAAATTACTTTTTCTGAAGTTAGTAACTCAATTCTAAAAATTAAAAACAGTAAATCTCCCGGAACGGACGGGCATACCGCAGAGTTTTACAAACAGTTCTCTAAAGAATTGTCTCCTTTTTTACTTAAGGTTTTTGAAGAAAGCATACAGAATGAGGCTCTCCCCCCGACTCTCACTCAAGGTTTAATTACTTTAATTCCGAAACCTAAAAAAGATTTACTTTTAATTGACAATTGGCATCCCATTTCTCTGCTTAACAGTGATTATAAAATTTTAGCTATTATATTTGCTAAAAGATTAAAATCTGTACTGGGTTCTGTAATAGACGAGACACAATCTGGATTTTTGAATAAAATACACATTGTTAACAATATAAGGTTGATTCTTGATTTATTAGATTATTCAGACTTGATTCAGGAGGAAAGCTTCATTCTTTTCTTAGATTTCTATAAGGCTTTCGATTCTTTAGAGCACCAATTTATTATTAATTCATTAGAAAAATTTGGTTTTGGGGATATGTTTTGTAGAGTAATTAAAACCCTTTACAATAATGGAAGTGCCTCGATTAAATTAAAGAATGGCACTTCACTAAGGTTTAGTTTATCCAAAGGAGTGGGACAAGGGTGTCCTGTTTCTCCCTATTTATTTCTTCTTGGTGTAGGATCGAGAAATATTTATTAGTCAATTAGCAGATGATACCACCTTATTTTTAAGAGATGCTTCCCAAATCCCAATAGCAATTAATTATATAAAACTTTTCTCTAAAGCTTCGGGTCTTAATCTAAACATAAAATCCTGTTTAATTTTGTTTGGAAAAACAAAATCCATTATATTAAGAAGTCTGTAATAATGAACGCGTATGAGCATGGGGGGTTGAATTTCCTTGATTTCTCTTCTTTGAATAACACTTTCAAAATTAATTGGATTAGGCAGTTTTTGTGTAATCCAAACTCAATCTGTAATTTTATCCCCAATTACTTCTTTTACAAATTAGGTGGTCTCCCTTATTAGGTAATTAGGTGGTCTCCCTATTTGGAACAATCAAGACATTGTATATAAGAGAAAATCTTTGTTTTTTAGTAATTGGTTTGAGAAAAACATTTTGATTGTTTCCCAGTTATTTAACTCAGAAGGTCTTATTTTAAGTTAAGAAGAATTCTTATGTAAATTTGATTTTCCAGTAACTCCCAAAGAATTCTCCATTGTCATGGACGCTATTCCTAAAGAAGTTGTCATGCTTTTAAGGGACTCTGTTAGATCACCTAGTACTTTACCTATTTCTTTGGACCCATTTGAAATCCCAGTAGGAAAACTGTGCTTTTTGTCACATCCTTCATCACGGAACTATAAGATTAGATCGCTCTTTCAAAAGGAGTTTGTAACAACTCCCTATGTGGTGTCTTATTGGAAGAATGTTGTTGATCATATTGATTGGAAAAAAGTATGGACTCTGTCTTCGAAATACATAATAACTAACAAGGTCAGAGAAATCTCATTCAAATTGTTACACAGATTTTACCCAGCTAAAGTGTTTCTGAAAATGTCTAAATCAGACATAGACACAAGCTGTTCTTTTTGTGTTGACCCTAATGAAACTGATATGCATATTTTCTGGGATTGTCCTCACACACAGCTATTTTGGATTGAATTCTCTAATGTTGTCAATCACAATGTGCTCCAGGGTTTCTCTTTGCTTTTTAAGGATGTACTGTTTGGCTTCTTTTATATACAAAAAGATAAAATTAATGAATATTTTATTATTAACCTATTATTATTTCTTGTGAAATTTCATATTCACCGCAGTAAATTCTCTCATCAAAATCCTTTATTTATTGTTTTTAAAAAAGAGGTTCAACAGTATATCCAAACTATTTCATCTTCCAAGAATCTTAAAGCTCTTAAAACAGTTAATTTATTTCATCTTTTTAATTTATTCTGTTAAAGCTTTCGTTTTATATTACTAATTTATTGTTACATACATATATAAATGGTGCTTTGCATGTAATGTCACCTCTTTGTACGTAAAGTTGATATTTTTTTTGTACTTGTATCTTTGGTACCTTGGCATTAATAAAAAAAAAAAAAAAATGTCAATGGAGACGAGACGCTGTGGTGGTTAAACGATTAAAACTAATTTAATGTCATAACATACAGCGTCCTGCAAGTCATCTGTAAGAAAAAAAGACAAGACCCGCAAATCCGTGGCAAGCAACAGAACAGCCGAATATGAACGCAGTGCTCTCATTAAGCTCTTTTAAACCTCCCGTAGAAAATCATAAACACTTAATATGGCTTAATGTGTTAAGATATTGCTATTAAAAGATCAAATTAAATATACAGTTTATTAATACAATGTATATGTATATAGTGTTTTCCTCCCATACCGCAAAACGTGGCATAATGTGGCATAACGGACTAAGATGCTTCTTTTCATTATTAAAACATAATTAATATGTAGCCTACAGATAAGCAGGTGAGCCCAGAATAAATGCAACATGCAAAGTTTCATTTTCCCATTTAGAATAAAATGTCTACAGCCCTTTTGTATCATTGTCTTTGTCCATTAAGCTACATTACGTGTTTTATTTACAATGATTTTCTACTGGAGGAAAACATTTAATGTGCAACTTAACGCATTGGATTCTGGGCTCGTCTGCTTGCCTGCACGGTGTTGGTCCTTTAATATCATTTAATGCATTTCTTAATGTTCATATGGTCTGTATAGTTTGCATCAACAATAAGAAATAGCCTACTGAATTTGGTCTTTATCATCTTAGTCCGTTATTATGCCACATTAAGCGTTTTGCTGTATGGGAAGAAAAGTGAAAGTTTGCTCGTTGTGTTCATGGACATATGCTTGCCTTGTAGTACATTAAATTAATAAACTATATATTGAATTCGATCTTTTATTTGCACTATCAGCGATATTAAATGTTTATTGTTTTCTACTGGAGGTTTTAAAGCGCTTAACAAGAGACTTTGCACATTGCGTTCATATTCGTTCATATTTGGCTGTTCTGTTGCCATGGATGACTTGCAGGACCCTGTATGTTATGATATTAAATTAGTTTTAATCGTTTAACCACCACAGCGTCTCGTCTCTATTGGCAGCACCCACGGTTTGTGTAGATTGCAAGTGACGTCACAGGTAGCAAAAAGTGCAAGCGGCGATTACAAGTGACATTGTAATTTAGTTTCTTTTTTCTTGTCTTCACCACCTGGCTACTTGTGTAAAATGTTGAGAGATTCAATTTAAAAAATGATTAATAAATACAATAAAATAAAAAATAAAAGACTGCAAGTGACGTCACTTGCAGAAGTGCAAGTGTCTGAGAGTGCAAGTCTGAGAGTGCAAGTGCAAGTCTGCAGCCAGACCCTATTGCTGTCACACTTCACGGGGAGCAAGGAGTCACGAAAGCCAGGAGACGAGGAATTTCACAACACAAGTGTTTTAATCCAAAAGGGGTAACACAGATCACAGGCAGGGTACACATTCAAGGACCAACAAACACTGACTGAAAGGACTGGGGCTTTTAAGGACAGGACAATCAGGGGAAGAAGACGAGACACACCTGGAATCAAATTAACAATTAACATGAGGAAAAAACACACACAGATAGGACCATGATCCTGACATAACGCCCCCTCCCGGAATGTGCGTCCTCGCACCGTAGTAACATTCAAAGGGGAGGGGCGGGCAGGAACTAAGGAGGAGGCTCAGGAGGAGGACGAACCCCCGGGAGGGTGTCGGATGACAGAGACCAGGGAGGCGACGAAGGAGGGAGGAGCCAGGGAAGAGACAGCAGGGATCCGGAGCAGGAGGAGTCCATCAGGACCCAGACCACAGCCATAACAGCGGCCCACGGTGGAGCCGACGGAGGGAGGAGCCATGGAAGAGGGATGGCCACCGACTCCACGGGGCCGACCAATGGCGGCGGAGCAGGTGGAGGAGGAGCCCGAGGCGGAGACGGAGCGCCAACGAGCCAGGGGGATGCCGAGGATCCGGGGCCCAAAGTGGAGCCGAGGGCTCTGGCGACCGAGGCGAAGGCGGAAATCCGGAGATCTGTGGCGGAGCCGGAGCGACTGAGGACCCAGGTGGAGCTGATGGATAAACGGGTGACGGTGGAGGTGAGGGAGCTAGGAGCCGAGGTGGAGCCGCTGGGTCTACGGGCCGAGGCGGAGTCCGGGCCTCGGAGGCTGGAGGCGGAGGTGAGGGGTTCTCCAGCCACGGCGATGGAGGATAGCAGACTCGCAGAGCTCGCACCGCATTGATGGAGGGCTGAGGGTGAGCCCCGGGGCTGCCAGACGACAGCGGTGGAGGAGGCAGGAGCGGGTGAGAGGGCGGGCATTTGTCAGCCTCTGGGCTTTCAGGGTGAAACTCTGGAGGACGCTTTCGAGGAGCGGGCACAGGGGGGCTCTCTGGAGAAGCGGACACTGAGGGGCGCTCTGGAGGAGCGGACACTGGAGGGCGCTTGCGAGAAGCGGGCACAGGAGGGCACTCGGGAGGAGCGGAGCTGGCTGGGACCAGCGGAGACGAAGGAAATCCAGGAGACGAAGGAGAGAGGAGAGGGGGAAAGTCGACCTCCAGGTCAGTTGGCCAGTCAATAAGATACCCCTCAAAGTCCAGCAGCCCCAGATGTCCTATCAGCTCACCCTCAGCCGTAGTGCAGGGGGCAGAGCTCCATTCCGCGCTCACACCATCCACGGCTGGCTCCCTCGTGATGGGCACTGTCGCCGGCTCTCGCACCTGATCTGACGTGTTGGGCTCAACTTCCGGGACGATCTTCCGCTCAGTCGCTCGACTTGGCGCTGGCTCGTTGATCATAGCGGGAAATGGCTCTCCGTCATCGGTGGGCTCGGGCTGATGCTCCGCACCGCGGGGAGTTGGTGGGCTGGGCTCTGGGTCAGGAGTGGATCTGGCGAGATCATCCACGGGACAGATGGTGAGTGGCGATCCATTTCTCGCCAGAGTCCACTCCACGAAGGCGGCGAATTCTGCTCGAGGACCATCCTTAGATGACAGCGCTCTGCACGCGGTGTTCAGGCTGACATCATTGAACGCGCAGAGTGCATCGTCCAGGTAGCTGGTGGTATTAGCTAGCATCAGGAACAGTCTAGTATGGTCCTCGAGTGAACGCTCCCCCTGCTCCAGCAGGAGGAGGAGGAATTCGGGCGAAGGAGGGGATCCATAGAGACACAACGGAAAGAAAAACACTGGGAAAAAATGGGAAACAAAAACGGAGGGTAAACACACAGAAGTTACTGTCTTTGGTCGGTCCTTCTGTCACACTTCACGGGGAGCAAGGAGTCACGAAAGCCAGGAGATGAGGAATTTCACAAAACAAGAGTTTTTAATCCAAAAGGGGTAACACAGATCACAGGCAGGGTAGACATTCAATGACCGACAAACACTAACTGAAAGGACTGGGGCTTTTAAGGACAGGACAGGACAATCAGGGGAAGACACGCCTGGAATCAAATTAACAATTAACATGAGGAAAAAACACACACAGACAGATCCATGATCCTGACAATTGCATTCATGAGTCTGTGACAAAAGGTGCGGGAGGAGTAGTTCGCCGAAGTTTTGTCCAGAAGAAGAAGAAGCAGAATAATAAGTATGCAAGATAACAATAGTGATGCCTTGCCTTTGGCAAGCACCACTAATAATAATAATAATAATGATAATAATAATAATAAGCTTAAGTAGCAGATCAGTAGGTTGGATTTCTCAAGCCAACCTAGCTAGATAAAAAAGTTTGTCAAGACAAACTTTAAGTTAGCTTGAGAAAGCCGAACCAGAAAGTTTGAAAAAGTTTAAAAAGTTTAAGAAGTTTTAAGTTTCAGTCTGAAACAGTTTAAAGTTTAAAGTAGTTTTAAAAGCGTAAAGTTTGAATGTTTTGAAGGCAATACAGTCTGTCAGAGATAGATAGATAGATAGATAGATAGATAGATAGATGTTCTCAGCGGTAGCTTAGGTGTTGCTATGCGGTTGCTAAGGTAATCAGGGGTTGCTAGAGAGTTGCTATGTGGTTGTTAGGGTAGCTGGTACCCAGGATGGTTGCTAGGGCCATTGCTATTTTACCCAGGGTGGTTGCTAGGGTGTTGCTATGTGGTTGCTAGGGTAATTAGGGTGGTTGCTAGGGTGTTGCTATGTGGTTGCTAGGGAAATTGGGGTGGTTGCTAGGGTGTTGTTATGCGGTTGCTAGGGTACTCGGGGTGGTTGCTAAGGTGGTTTCTGTGGTACCTAGGATGGTTGCTAGGGCCATTGCTAGGGTATCCAGGGTGGTTGCTAAAGTGTTGCAAAGCAGTTGCTAGGGTAATCATGATGGTTGCTAGGGTGTTGCTATGCGGTTGCTAGGGTACCCAAGGTGGTTGCTAGGGTGTTTCTATGTGGTTGCTAGGGTTATTGGGGTGGTTGCTAGGTTGTTGCTAGGCGGTTGCTAGGGTACTCGGGGTGGTTGCTAGGGCACCTGGGTTGGTTGCTAGGGTGTTGCTATGCGGTTGCTAGGGTACTTGGGGTGGTTGCTAGGCAGTTGGTAGTTCACATAGATCGTTACTATAGAGTTTTATAGAGTTCTTAGCATGTTCATAGCCTGAATTAGCACTTAGCTAATCAATATTAGCATGTAGCTATTCACTGCTAGCATGACTAACATGTTTGAAGTCTTTTTTGTTAGCATGAGTCAAAAGAACCAACTCCCATGTCGATACGATATTCTGATGCAAATATATAGGACTTGCTAAACGGTTGCTAGGGTACACTGTTTGGTTGCTAGGGAGTGGCTTGGCAGCTGCCAATGATGATACACCAAAGACTGCTTGCCAAATATGAATGATATAAACAAACCCCCATGTCTATATGACATTCAGATTTGAAGATATGCCTGTTTGGGTTGCTAGGGTTCTCAAAATGTGGTTGCTAGGGCGTGGGTAGGAAGAGGTTTAGGTGATTCGTGATTGGCTTTTTGCTGCCCCAAGTCAAACGAACCCACCCCCATGTCTCCATGACACTGTGATCCAAAGATATCCATCAGGGCTTTTGTAATGGCAGTCTATGTGATCAGTTGCTAGGGTGCTCTAAATGGTTGTTAGGGCGTGGCTTCACAGCTTCATAATGATCCTGATGGTCTGATTGGTTGGCTGAGTAAAATGAGCCCACCCCCATGTCTCTACGACATTGTGATGCAGAGTTATGATTAATTCAAAATGCCTATATAAATTACCATAGTAGGAAAAACTTGTGTTCAGATGCTGTTTCATGGGCCATCCCTCACCATAGTATGTCTATGGGGCAACTTTGGGGTGCTCTTGCGCCCCAGGAGTACAACTTATACCTTACTGCGGGGTATGTTCTTGCACGACTTGACAGCCTCTTCAAATATGGTGATTCACAAGTTTCTACGAAATTCTCACTTGGCGCTACGACCCGTCAAAGTTGGCCGCAATGCAAAGTCTATGGGATTTTTCGGCCGATTTTTCACCCGGTGTACAATCATCGTACGCCCGATTGCTTATAAAAGTTATAGCCATCTCCTCAATAGGCCACACGATTTGACGCCTGTTTCGTGGGTCTGTGACAAAAGGTGCGGGACGAGTTATGCGCCGAAGTGTATACGGAAGGAAGAAGAAGAAGAAGAAGAAGAAGAAGAAGAAGAAGAAGTATGTGAGATAATAATAGTGATGCTTCGCCTTTGGCAAGCACCACTAATAATAATAATACGTTTAAATAGCATTTCAGTAATTTGGCTTTCTCAAGCCAACTTAACTAGATAAAAAAAGTTTGTCAAGACAAACTTTAAGTTGGCTTGAGAAAGCCGGACCACAAAGTTTGAAAAAGTTTGAAAAGTTTAAAAAGTTTAAGAAGTTTAAAAAAGTTTTAAGTTTCAGTCTGAAACAGTTTGAAGTTTAAAGTAGTTTTAAAAGCTTAAAGTTTTAATGTTTTGAAGGCAATACAGTCTGTCAGACATAGATAGATAGATAGATAGATAGATAGATAGATAGATAGATAGATAGATAGATAGGTTATTGCTATGTGGTTGCGAGGGTACCCGGGGTGGTTGCTAGCGTGTTGCTATGCAGTTGCTAGGGTAATTGAGGTGGTTGCTAGGGTACTTGGGGTGGTTGCTAAGGCGGTTGCTAGGGTACCCGGGGTGGTTGCTAAGGTAAACAGGTCAGTTGTTAGGGTGCTGCTATGCGGTTGTTAGGGTACAGGGGTGGTTACTAGGGTGTTGCTATGCGGTTGCTAGGGTCCTCTGGCTGGTTGCTGAGGTGTTGCTATGCGGTTGCTAAGGTACCCAGGGTGGTTGTTGAGGTGTTGCTATGTGGTTGCTATGGTACTCAGGGTGGTTGCTAGGGCGTTGCTATGTGGTTGCTAGGGTACATGGAGTGGTTGCTAAGGTGTTGTTATGTGGTTGGTAGGTTACCTGGGTGGTTGCTAGGGTATTCTGAGTTGCTAGGGTGTTGCTATTCGGTTGCTAGTGTATTTGGTGTGGTTGCTAGGGTACCTGGGGTAGTTGCTAGGGTGTTGCTAGACAGTTGCTAGTTGTCAAAGATCGTTACTATGGAGTTTTATAGAGTTCTTAGCATGTTCTTAGCCTGAATTAGCACTTAACTAATTACTATTAGCATGTAGCTATTCACTGCTAGCATGACAAACATGTTTCAAGTCCGGTTTGCTAGCACAAGTCAAAAGAACCAACTCCCATGTCTGTACGATATTCTGATGCAAAGATATAGGTCTTGCTAGACGGTTGCTAGGGTACACTGTTTGGTTGCTAGGTAGTGGATTGGCAGCTGCCAATGATGATACTCCAAAGACAGCTTGTCAGTAAGAATGATATAAACAAACCCCCATGTCTCTATGACATTCAGATTTGAAGATAGGCCTGTTTGGGTTTGGGTTGCTAGGGTGCTCGACAGTGGTTGCTAGGGTGTGGCGATGAAGTGTCTATGGTGATTCATGATTGACTGTTTGCTGCCCCAAGTCAAACAAGCCGACCCCCATGTCTCTATGGCACTGTGATCCAACGATATCCATCTGACCTTTTATAATGGCAGTTTATGAGATCAGTTACTAGGGTGCTCTAAATGGTTGCTAGGGCGTGGCTTGACAGCCTTATAATGATCCTGAGAGTCTGATTGGTTTCCTGAGTAAAATGAGCCCGCCCCCATGTCTCTATGACATTGTGATGCAGAGTTATGTTCAATGCAAAATTCCTATGTACATTACCATAGTAGGAAAAACGTGAGTTCAGAAGCTTTTTCATGGGCCATCCCTCACTATAGTATGTCAATGGGGCAACTTTGGGGCGCTCTTGCCCCCCAGGGGTACAACTTATATGTTCTCGCACAGCTTGATAGCCTCTTCAAATGTGGTGATTCACATGTTTCTACGGAATTCTCACTTTGCGCTACGACTCGTCAAAGTTGGTCGTAATGTTAAATCAATGGGATTTTTCAGCCAGTTTTATCATCGTACACCCGATCGCTTATAAAAGTCATAGCACACCTCTCCTCAATAGGCCACACGATCTGATGCCTCTTTCATGGGTCCTTGATAAAAGGTGCGGGACGAGTTACGCGCCGAAGTTTGTATGGAAGGAAGAAGAAGAATAATAAGAGCAGAGAATAGTAATAGTGATGCCTTGCCTTTGGCAAGCACCACTAGCTAGATATGTACATTTCCTGAAGAAAATGTGAGTGGTGCTTACCGTGACAAAACTCGGCATTCGGTTGCTTGAGACTGTTTATTGAGTTGCTGGGTTGGCATGAGTGGTTTTCAGGGTACTGCCAGGCAGTTGTTAGGGAGTTCTGGGCGGTTGCTAGGTCATTGCTGGGGTGTTCTGGGTGGTTGCTAAGGTGTTGCTATGCAGTTGCTAGGGTACCTAAGGTGGTTGCAAGGGTGTTGGTATGCGGTTGCTAGGGTACGTGGGGTGGTTGCTAGGTTACCCAGGATGGTTGCTAGGGCCGTTGCTAAGGTACCCAAGGTAGTTGCTAGGGTGTTGCTATGTGGTTTCTAGGGTACTTGGGGTTGTTGCTATGTGGTTTCTAGGGTACACGGGGCGGTTGCTAGGGTACCCAGGATGGTTGCTAGGGCCGTTGCTAGGGTACACAGGGTGGTTGCTAGGGTGTTGCTATGTGGTTGCTAGGGTAACCAGGGTGGTTGCTAGGGCGGTGTTTAGGGTACTCGGGGTGGTTGTTAGGGTGTTGGTATGCGGTTGCTAGGGTACTCGGGGTGGTTGCTAGGGTACCCAGGGTGGTTGCTTGGGTGTTGCTAAACGGTTGCTAAGGTAATCAGGGTGGCTGCTAAGGTGTTGCTATGTGGTTGCTAGGGTACTTCGGCTGGTTGCTAGGGTGTTGCTATGCGGTTGCTAGGGTACTCTGGGTGGTTGTTTGGTCCGTTGCTATGGTACCCATGGTGGTTGCTAGGGAGGTTGCTAGGGTACTCTGGGTGGTTGCTAGGGTGTTGCTATGTGGTTGCTAAGGTACTTGGGGTGGTTGCTAGGTTGGTTGCTAGGGTGCCTGGGATGGTTGCTATGGTGTTGCTATGTAACAATGCTAGGGTACTTGGGATAGTTGCTAGAGTGTTGCTATGTGGTTGCTAGGGTGCTTAGGGTGGTTGCTAGGGGTGTTGCTATGGTACCTGGGGTGGTTGCTAGGATTTTGCTAGGCAGTTGCTAGTTGTCAAAGATCGTTACTATGGAGTTTTATAGAGTTCTTAGCATGTTCTTAGCCTGAATTAGCACTTAGGTAATCACCATTAGCATGTAGCTATTCATTGCTAACATGACTAACATGTTTGAAATCTGGTTTGCTAGCATGAGTCAAAATAACCAACTCCCATATCTGTACGATATTCTGATGCAAAGATATAGGTCTTGCTAGACAGTTGCTAGGGTACACTGTTTGGTTGTTAAGGAGTGGCTTGGCAGCTGCCAATGATTATACTCCAAAAACAGCTTGTCAGTATGAATGACATAAACAAAATCCCCATGTCTCTATGACATTCAGATTTGATGATACACCTCTTTGGGTTTGGGTTGCTAGGGTGGTTAATAATGGTTGCTAGGGTGTGACTAGGAAGTGTCAATGGTGATTAGTGATTGGTTGTTTGCTGCTCCGAGTCAAACGAGCCCACCCCCATGTCTCTATGACACTGTGATCCAAAGATATCCATCTGGGCCTTTTATAATGGCAGTCTATGGGATCAGTTGCTAGAATGCTCTAAATGGTTGCTAGGGTGTGGCTAGGAAGTGTCAATGGTGATTAGTGATTGGTTGTTTGCTGCCCCGAGTCAAACGAGCCCACCCCCATGTCTCTACAGCACTTTGATCCAAAGATATCCATCTGGCCCTTTACATTTACATTTACATTTAGTTATTTAGCAGACGCTTTTATCCAAAGCGACTTACAAAAGAGGACAATAGAAGCAATTAAAATCAACAAAAGAGCAACAACATGGAAGCGATATGACAAGTCTTGGTTAGCCTAGCGCAGTATACATAGCAAGTATTTTTTTTTTTTTAAAGAAAACAAGTAGATAGAATATAGAAAAAAGAAAGCTAGTGTTAGTTTTTAAAGAAAAAGTAGCAGTTAGAGAATAAATATGCAGTTGATAGAGGGTTAAGGTTGTTAATACATCGTTCACTTGCAGAACGCAAGCTTCTAGAGGGCACATAGGTCTGAAGTACTGAATTTAGGTAAAGGGTGCAGAGCCACAGGTGGTTTTGTAGGCAAACATTAATGCCTTGAATTTTATGCGAGCAGCTATTGGTAGCCAGTGCAAATTGATGAACAGAGGTGTGACGTGCATTCTTTTCAGTTCATTAAAGATTGATCTTGCAGCAGCATTTTGGATTCATTGTAGAGGTTTAATGGAATTGGCTGGAAGACCTGCCAAGAGAGTCAAGTCAAGTCAAGTCACCTTTATTTATATAGCGCTTTTAACAATACAGATTGTGTCAAAGCACTTAACAGTATCAAATTGGAGGATAGAGTGTCAGTAATGTATAATAATAAGATTAACCACTCAATTTTCAGTTAAAGGCATTTCATTATTGAATTCAGAGATGTCATTGTCTAGCTCAGTTTAGTTTAAATAGTATCTATGAAATAAAATTGACGTTAATCGTAAAAAATTACGATTAACGTCATTGCAATAGTCAAGTCTGGACAGGACAAGAGCTTGAACAAGGAGTTGTGTTGCATGTTCTGAAAGAAAGGGCCTGATCTTCCTAATATTGTATAAAGCAAATCTGCAGGACCGGGCAGTTTTAACAATGTAGTCTGAGAAATTCAGCTTATCATCAATCACAACTCCAAGGTTTCTGGCTGTTTTTGAAGGAGTTATGGTTGATGTGTCTAACTGGAAGGTGAAATTGTGATGAAGTGATGGGTTTGCTAAAACTACAAGCAGTTCTGTCTTAGATAGGTTGAATTGAAGGTGACGGTCCTTCATCCAGCAAGAAATGTCTGTTAGACATGCTGAGATGCGAGCAGCTATCGTCGGATCATCAGGATGGAATGAGAGGTAGAGTTGAGTGTCATCAGCATAGCAGTGATACGAAAACCCATGCTTCTGAATGACAGAACCTAGTGATGTCATGTAGACAGAGAAGAGAAGTGGTCCAAGAACTGAGCCCTGAGGCACCCCAGTAGCTAGATGTTGTGACTTGGATACCTCACCTCTCCAAGATGGAGTGCGGTTCCTGAGATGCCCTTTCTCAATAGGGTTGACAAGATGATCTGGTGGTTGACTGTATCAAAAGCAGCAGACGGATCCAGCAAAATAAGTAATGAAGACTTGGAAGCTGCTCTGGCAAGTCTTAGGGCTTCAACAACTGAGAGCAAGGCAGTTTCGGTCGAATGTCCACTTCTGAAGCCAGATTGGTTGCTGTCCAGGAGGTTGTTCTGTGTGAGAAAGGTAGAGACTTGGTTGAAAACAACTCGTTCAAGTGTTTTTGCAATGAAAGGTAGAAGGGAAACTGGTCTATAGTTCCCTAAAATAGTTGGGTTAAGAGTGGGTTTCTTAAGAAGTGGGGTTATATGAGCCTGTTTAAAAACTAAGGGAAAAACTCCAGTGTGAAGGGATGTGTTAACGATGTGAGTGAGTGCAGGTACAACTGCAGGAGAAATGGCTTGAAGGAGATGAGATGGAATAGGAGCAAGCGGACAAGTAGTAGGATGGCTGGAAAGGATGAGTTTAGAGACTTCTGCCTCAGAGAGTGAGAGAAGGATGTGAACGAGCATATGTTTGCTGGTAAGATGTGTTTGACAGTTTGAGGTGTGGAGAATTGTGTAGTGAGGTTTATAATTTTATTAATGAAGAATGTGGCAAAGTCGTCAGCTGTTAGATGCCTTTATAATGGCATTCTATGGGATCAGTTGCTAGGGTGCTCTAAATGGTTACTAGGGCGTGGCTTGACAACTTCACAGTGATCCTGAGAGTCTGATTGGTTGCCTGAGTAAAATGAGCCCAGCCCCTTGTCTCTATGACACTGTGATCCAAAGATATCCGTCTGGCCCTTTATAATGGCATTCTATGGGATCAGTTGCTAGGGTGCGCTAAATGGTTGCTAGGGCGTGGCTTGACAACTTCACAGTGATCCTGAGAGTCTGATTGGTTGGCTGAGTAAAATGGCCCACCCCCATGTCTCTATGACATTATGACGCAGAGTTATGTTCAATACAATATTCCTATGTAAATTACCATAGTAGGAAAAATGCGTGTTCAGATGCTGTTTCATGGGCTGTCCCTCACCATAGTATGTCTATGGGGCAAATTTGGGGCGCTCTTGCGCCCCAGGGGTACAACTTATACCCCATTGCGGGGTATGTTCTCACACAGCTTGATAGCCTCTTCAAATGTGGTGATTCACAAGTTTCTACTAAATTCTCGCTCGGAGCTACGAGCCATCAAAATTGGCCGTAATGCAAAGTCTGGGATTTTTGGCTGATTTTTCACTCGCTGTACGATCATCGTACACCCAATCTCTTATAAAAAGTCATAGCACACCATTCCTCAATAGTTCGCACGATCTGACGCCTGTTTCATGGGTCTGTGACAAACGGTGCGGGACGAGTTACACGCCGAAATTTGTACAGAAGAATAATAATAAGAAGAATAATAATAAGTATGTGAGATAATAATAGTGATGCCTTGCCTTTGGGAAGCACAACTAATAAGAAGCTTAAATAGCATATCAGCAAGTTGGCTTTCTCAAGCCAACCTAATTTTTGTCCCCTGAAAGCTCTCCTGCATGCTATTGTCTCATTTTCTGGCCCGGCAAACTGCTCCATTCACGTTTCTGTTGTTCTCACTCGATGAACCTTTCACATCTCATCCAGGTATGAGACATAATCCTTTATTTTTATTCAAAACTCACTTTAAACAACCATCAAGTGCTTGTAATAACCCCAGTTTGCAATCTCATGTGGATTTTGCATGTTTAATGTTGTTCACATACAAATCAGGAATAAGGAATAAGCCTGCCAGTTGTGTCTCTGGGAACTTTTAGTGACTTGGAAATCTTCATGTAGCCTAAAGCTGGTCGCACACCGGACGAGAATTGTAGCGCAGCGTTGCGCCACGCCACGCCACGCCAAGCCACGCCACGCCACGCCACGCCACGCCACGCCACGCCACGTATTTACATTGTTTTGAATCGTTGCTAGGTATATGCGGACAGACGCCGAATGGCGATGCCGCTGTGCATACGATCATAGAAAAGAATGTGTTCGAATTTTAAAGATGTGGCGCGACGCGGTGCGACGTGGCGCTGCGCTTCTCGTCCGGTGTGTGACCAGCTTTAGACTTTCTAATGTAATAAAACTATTTTTTGTGAGAGCTCTTTTGACATATATGGTCCTCACCTTTTTTGTGAGAGCTCTCTTTTGAGAGCTCTTTTGACATATATGGTCCTCACCTTTAACGCATGCATCGGCTAAGTTTACATATGCATAACAGCTGAAGCTACTGTAATTCTGTTTTCTACTAGAGTTTCTAAAGACTTAATTGTGGTTTAAGACAATTTTGTTTTCCTACCATAAAAAACAGTGACTTAAAAACAGGAATGTTGCATAGGGGTTGACACATGACATAGCTGTGTTATTAAAAAATCCTGGAACTCAAAAATATTACATTACCTATAGACATTATCACTTGTAATATGCCAGAAAACTGTTATATATGTAGTTTTTATAAAATTCTAGATCTTCTGAAAAGTTTGCATTTCTAAAGTGCTACAGTCTCTGGGGGTTGAATCATTTTGATTGCACCTGTCTATTTGAAATACATTTGTAAAATTATAATGATAATGATTATAAACAGGTAAAATATTACTACATGTACAGTCACGTGTACTGGTGTGAGGAAAATATTTCATTATCTTTTTGAATTATTAAATAAAATCTAAATGAAATTTCAAGCTGTTTTTTTTTTTTTTTTTTTTTTTTTTTTTTTTTTTTAAACCTATGAAACCAGCACAAATACAAATAGTACATTTCTAAGAACTTGGCATACATTTTGGCACACATAGGTTTTCAAATAATCTGGGATGTTCTTCTTCATCTTCTTTGGATCTCCTGTATTGTAATCTATCTTTTTTTTGTCTTTCTTCAGATAATGGCTCATGGACACAGCTGTGGCTGGTATCTGAGTATCATGAGTACGGGTCTCTCTTTGATTACCTGAACAGATACACAGTATCAGTGGAGGGGATGATAGTTCTGGCACTGTCCATTGCCAGCGGCATTGCCCACCTGCACATGGAGATTATTGGCACTCAAGGTGTTGATTGCACTCATTAGGAATATGGGAATAGGCAATAAAACATCAGTTTGATTTTTTGTTTTTGGTCTTGTTTCTCTGTGGGAGAAGCACATATAGCAGGAGAAAAACACTTAGCTGTGGAAATCCATCTTCCTTTGGCAACAAAGTGCAATAAATGTAATAAATGCAGTTACATCTCAAGTGTAATACTGATTGTGGAATAAATGTAATTAATATGTAAGACAAGTCAGTAAAGCAGAACTCATTGTCTGGCTGGTCTTGGTTGTAGTTCAACACATTGTAGTCTTTGAAGCCATGCTAAAATAATTGTTAGAGATGCAGGCAGTGGTCTGTGAAGCATCCCTCAATGTCTGGCTGGTACCAGATTGATTATTGAGCTTGTTTATGGAGACTGCAAGACATTCAGCCGGTTTTGCATTACAAAAATCTAGTCTTGAGTACATGAACTAGCTCTCTCATCTCTAAATATTTGGTATTAATCTTCATGTTCTTGCTTAAATTAATTACTATATGTTAACACAACTAACACAATTAGCCACAGCTAAGTATGTATGTATGTATGTATGTATAAATAAATAGATAGATAGATAGATAGATAGATAGATAGATAGATAGATAGATAGATAGATAGATAGATAGATAGATAGATAGGAATAAAATTGTCACTTTTTTAGGACTGGTTGTCCTAAATAACACTACCTCGAAGACTACCTTTCTGTATGAAATTGCCTTGTCAGGTATGTGATGTGTGCTGTCATTAAATTGACATATTGCTCTTGGGACAGGGAAGCCTGCCATTGCTCACAGAGACATAAAGTCAAAGAACATTCTGGTTAAGAAGAATGGAACTGCCGTGATTGCTGATCTTGGTCTGGCTGTCAAACACGACTCCAACACCAACACTATTGACATCCCCATTAACCACAGAGTGGGCACCAAGAGGTTAGACAATATTTTTCTTACACAAGGTCATTATTAATTCTTTAAGTATTAAATCATAAACACTTCCGTGGAAGAGCCA
Organism: Spinibarbus caldwelli; assembly: GCA_039654775.1. Taxonomy (NCBI): domain Eukaryota; kingdom Metazoa; phylum Chordata; class Actinopteri; order Cypriniformes; family Cyprinidae; genus Spinibarbus; species Spinibarbus caldwelli. Next base: position 32,976,930 of record CM077232.1, on the reverse strand, counting down.
GTCACTGTATTTGAGTCAGCTTTCTCTCGGTAATAAGAGCGTTGCATGTGCAGACAGGTGCTATAATCTATTAAAGACTTTCTATTTACTATCATTGTCTGTGTTTTAGGCTTTGGATTTGTGTATTCAAGATTCTTGAGTGATAGAGAGCATGTATCTTTGCATGTATGTGTGTCTGTGTGTTTGACTATATATTAGCTTTAGTGTGTGTGTGTGTTCGTTCTCTCTATGCACTTTCTGTCCCTGTATACGACACGTCATTGTTTGCTTTCGGTGTATGAGGACATCCTGATGGAGGTTAATGTGTTCATGTGGTGTGGGTACATTACTCTAATGTGAGAGTGTTTGTTTCTGCAGGTACATGGCTCCCGAGATCCTGGATGATTCCATAAACATGAGCAGCTTTGAGTCATTTAAGCGTGCTGATATCTACTCACTTGGCCTGGTGTTCTGGGAACTTGCTCGCAGATGTTCTGTCCAAGGTGCCTTACTGTGTTAAAGAGTGTTCAGATCCAAATAAATATACACCAGCAGTGGACTGACTGAAATGATGTTCTTATTCATTGACGTTTCGAGTAAAGAAGGGTTCCTTCTATACTGAAATGGCTTGCATTAATATATACATATATAATATTGCATTAATACATATATATATATATATATATATATATATATATATATATATATATATATATATATATATATATATATATATATATATATATATTTGTTTTATGTCTGGTCAATGATGCCTATTTGGTGTTCAGAAACATTGCCCCCTAGGCACAAGAAGAGGTAATAGAGGAAGTATTACTTTAGCTAATAATATATATGGTAAAAGTCATCAAACTTTGTGAGAAATTTTGTCTGAGAGTCTTACTGAAGGACAAGGTGGTGCTATTTTAAACTACAGTATATTATAGACCTGAGCGTAAACCCAGAGCCTGTGTGCTACTACTACTGCTACTATTACTCACTTCACAAGTGAAAAGGTTGACAAAATGGAGAGTATTTACACAGAAGTCTTAAAGACACATCAGCATAAAACAGCTTGTTCAGTAGTTGTTAGGGTCAGAGATAGTGAGAAAAATGGTCATGACTGTTTAGGTCTTAACTAAAATATTTTATTTTTCTTCCCTAAGGAAGACCATAACCTAAAATACCCCCTTTAAATGTTGCACATCCACATCCAAACTTTTAGATTTTTTTTTTTCCTAACAATACTTCTTATAAATAAATTCTTATGAATGCTTTGTGCTTTGTGCTCTGCAGGTATTTATGAAGATTTCCAGTTGCCTTATTATGACCAGGTGCAATCAGATCCATCAATGGATGATATGAGGAAAGTGGTGTGTGAACAGAAACTCCGACCCAGCATTCCAAACCAGTGGCAGAGCTGTGAGGTTTGTATGATAAACCTACCATTCAGGTGACATTTGATAATATGTAGTATTCACTCATATGAGGAATCTATTGAGCAGTTTACATGGATGTAATAATGCTTTGAAGGTTGATATGATACAACTGCATCAATTTCCTTTTAACATTTTAAAAGAACATAATAAAAGAAAATGCTCCTCATTGTAAACCTACTACTTTTAAGAAATATTATTTTCCTGGCCACAGAAATGAACTTTTCCTACTGTGTATAGTGTTAGAACCTGTAGCAATATTAGACTGTTAAAGGGACTTTAGGAACACAGCAACAATTTTGAGTTAATATACGCAGTTTATTTAATTAATCTATGGAATACACAATAACTAATCTAAACATAATCACACACACTTACACATTTTGTATGCAGACAATAAAAATTAAAGAATGAAACCAAGAAAGAAAGTGCTTCCTGAAAATGAAACAGGATATGAGATAAATGTTTTCACATAGATTAAACATCTGAAAGGTTGACCTTTAAGTAGTCAAAAGTATAGAATCACCCATGCTGTATGCTTTGTGTTTATTCCAGGCACTGAGGGTTATGGGTAAGATCATGCGGGAGTGCTGGTACATCAATCCAGCCGCTCGGCTGACAGCACTACGTGTAAAGAAGACTGTTTCTCAGGTAACTGTGGTCAAGGACGTTAAAGAGTAACCCAGCAGGCTGGTGCCCCTCTTATCTGTCCGTCAGTGTTATTGGGACATTTCAGATGCTCAATTGAGATGCCAAAGATTCCAGGAGTTTAAGAGGGAAATGTTATCTTGTGATGACACCTGAGCATTAGAATAATTAATGAAAGAGAGTGTATTATGTTAGTGTATTATGTTTCTTAGTCAATAGATGGTGATAGAGTACTGATATACTGCTACCTCAACTGATCCTGTAAGTGCCAAATGCTTGGAGTTGCACTTGTTATGCTTCGTGCCATTAATGTTTTGCTAGGTGTAACTTAAAAATATACAAAAAAGAATTTTGAAAAGTAAGTCATATATAGATAGATATATAGACATAGATAGATATAGATACACACACACACACACACACACACACACACACAGACCAACAAACAGGACCAACATTTTTTTTTAAACCATGTATTGACGTCAGACAGCGTAATGTGGTCTGCAAAAGTAAGCTTGTTTTTTAGCCAAGCTTTGTGCAGATTGTGGTTTCCTGGCACTATTTTTTCTACTGTTTTAAAAAGCTCACAGCATTTTTGATTGTACTATGTACCTGTAGAAACCTGAAGGATGATCTCCTGTAAGCCATGTCATTTCTGAATGTAAAGACAATAGTTTGCGTTTTGTGCATGTGTAGATGTCTGGGCCAAACCCTGATGTCAGAAAAGGGGAGGGGGAGGGGAGGGGGGGGGGGGGATCTATGTAACTGATCATCCAAAGCCTTTTAACCAGATTCTTCTCAGAGCAGGGGTCTCCAACCTTTTATACACCATAGACAGGTGAAAATATTTATGTGGACCAGCTGGGTGTCAGTGGGGTGTTTGAGGTGTGATCAGAACAATCATTAATTATTCTTTTTTAACTTTTAATTTACATGAAATCAACAAAATTATGATTCATAAAGCTATTGATGTGGTTTATCGTTTTAACAACTTAGTGAAGTTTCTGATATTTTACACCTAGCCTAGTGTGTAGATTCAAATTCAGGTGCAACTTCTTTGACTCGAGTAGTGAGACCAGACAGCCGTCCATTCATAAATGCTGCTCTGTCTTTACATATTCCAATGCAAAAGGATCAAATTTGCCTGATATGTAGTCAATCAGAGACTTGGAAAATCTCTGCCCCAGCTGGCAGTTTGCACCCACATCCTCATGCACATTGGCTTAAAATGTATATTGCACATAAACCAGCAGTATTTCCTTGTTGTCAGCATTGGTTAATTTGTCGAGCTGCAGTGCATACCATGGTGACTCGTTTAGCCTGTCTAACAATTGCACTTCAACTCTCAGTGCAGCTATGTATGTAGACATGGTGGCTTTCAGCAGTTGCTGTTGCTCTGTTTGTTTGCGTTTTTCCATTCAAAAGTAATTTTGCAGTTTTGAGGGTTTCATTGACCCATTAGCTAATATCTTCACATTGTGAACATGGGGTTTGGAGCATGTGAACTGCCCATAGCCACAAAACCATATTTTAGATACAATTCATCACATTTTTGATTAAAGGCGGCTTTCCTTTTTCTTATCAGTATAGGTGCATTATCGCCATTCCTTGTACTTTTCCTACCTCCTTCACTAAAGAAACTTTTAAGGGAGGTTTGTTTCACATGTATGTTAACATTGGCTGAGTCCGCTGCAAGAGTTAAACTGACGTTTTCTGGAATGATGGCCTCTCTGTAAATTTAGATAGTGGCGCTTATTCAATAAATAATGTTTTGCTACACAGATTAGATATTTTTCCCAGATTGTACTTGTGACCAGTAGCAACTACATGGCGCGTTAATGGGTTGTAACCTCTAGGTTGGGGACCTCTGATCTAGAGGACTTCTGAATGCCAATATGAAATATATGACTGTGAAGAAAGTGTACATTTTATACTTTTAATACTCAAGTAGAAGTTGTACTTTATTGCACTATACAAAGACTCCAAGCTGCTGAACAATAGTAATAGACATTCAACAGGTTTTCAACTTATAGATTTCAACTGACGGAATAGCCAAGCATATCTGAACCCAAACATAAAATGTTGTGTGTAGAAATAGTCATGGGAGTGTATTGGAGCATTGCCATTTCTTAAAGTTTATAACTGCATAACTACTTGTCTGCTAAATATTGTGCTTTAAGTCTGTGTGGTTGAACACTTCATGTCTTTGTGATGTTTTACTGAGATGTAAGGCTGTTCACTAGGGATTTCTCTATTAGCAGTCCCGAGATGTGTCGTTGTGTAACTGACTGTGTGTGATAAATATGCCTTGTGAAGTTCTTGTGCAGAATTCTACTTTTTGTACAGCTGTAATCTGGAACATTCTTGTCTGTAAATTATATCACTTTAATTGTCTGATTTGTGTTAAAATTGCCTCTGTTGATGTGACACTAACAAAGCTTGTATTTATGGGCTTTTACAAACTCTAAGAAATATATCCATATGATGCATGTTATACTTTAGTCTTAATAAGTCTTTCATCAGACATGGACATAATTTGCTAAATGCTTTGCATAAACATCTATATTCAAATGTTTGTTCAATCTGTACCAAAAAGAAAGTGTTTTCATTCATTTTGCCTGTTGGAGAATGGTCTTGTTTTATCCTGTTTCAGTCATTTGCAGAAGCGTAAAATGCTTAAAAATGGATTAGAGGAAATGTCTGGAGGATATCCTTAAAAACTTTGGAAAATTTGCACCATTGCAGTCTGATGCTGTTGAGAAATGTTTTTAATTTGGGTATTCAATCTGAGATCCTAACAAATGTCACTGTTTCAGACTTTACAAAGTGCTGTCTGTAAAAGTGCTATCTTATGTTTTGAGACAGAACAGAGACATTTAAAAGAGGAGGGTGGAATAGATTATGTAATATACTGTTTGTCCACTGACATGTCTTTTTGTGAGTAGCATTGTGTTTTGTCTGTGTTAGAGTATTTCATTTTCTGAAACGTAAACCATTGAACAATAAACTACTTTTCATGACTCGTGTCTCACAGTTCCTGTTTTTTTTTTTTTTTTTTTTTTTTTTGTTTTTTTTTTAATTTGGTGTTTGGAAAAAAGTTTAAAACAGTTCCTTTTGGGAAGTTTATGTCATTTTGGGAGACTGAAACTTGTGGACCCCACTGCCTTTCACTATATGGCAAGAACGCATGAAAGTTTCTGCATTGTGTTCTGCAATAGAAAAAAATCATACATGTTTGGAATGGCATGAGTGTGAAATTATGACAGAAAGTCATACAACAGTCTTAAGACAGTCGTCTGTGACTGTCTTAAGACTTTAAAACAAACAAGCAATGTTCCTGATAGCACCACAAAGTCACATTATTACACTTTTTAGGAAAATAACCTACAGGTGTATTTTGCTTGACTCTTTAGATGAAGCTGGAATTAGAGGAAGTAATTTCCCTCTCATTTCTTATGTGTACGCTGACCCAAAGTTACCTTTAGCAGTTAACCCTAAAACATCCTGACTGATGACTAAACTAGGTAGTTCTGCCTCAATAACCTGCAGATTTGACAGTTTCAGTCTAACTGTTAAGCAGTTGTGTGTGCATTTTTTGTGCATGTGTTATTTGTCTGTGTCTTAGACCCTTGGCTGATTTTAGTGTGCACTGGAAAATACGTTACAGATCTGTGGTTTGGTCTAACATTTCCTTGAATCAACAGGCCTCTTCAGACGATGCATCAATGGTGTCACATATCTGAAGATCTGATGAGGGTTCTTGAGATGAAAGTGCAAAATGATGTGGGTATTAGTGCAGAACTTTACCACTGAAATCAGTTTAGAGTGAATTCCCAAACACAAGCATCAAAAATCTAGATTATTACAATTCTTTGTAACTAATTCAGGTTTCAAAGATTTTTAAATTTTTCACCTTTCATGTTAATGCAATCTAATGCTAATACTGGATTATAACCATGTAATAGCGAAGCTTCAAGGCAAGTCATGTAATTATTGTCTACGAAGCAATTTTGTGGAAATTTTGCATTTTTTGCCTTTTGGAATATATATTTATATAATTTAGTGATTGCTATGTTCACTTTCAGTGAATACAAGCTGCAGCTATAGCATTTGTAGGGTGATGTGAATGGTTGCTATGGTGTTGTTATGTATTTCTGGGTAGTAGCTGGTTGCTTAAATAGGGTTGCAGATTAAATAGGTCAGAGCTGACCTTCTGATCTCAGGCTCGGGGCATCAGATACTACAATCTTGAATTTGATTCCTGCTTTGAAACTATCTGTATTGTATAAAGCTCCATATGTACAGTATATCTACCTGTATATATAAAAAGGTTGACTTGACTGTTTTATGTATTTTTTTTAATGTTTTCTTTTTATTTATAATGAATTAGTGCATAATTAGCAAATTAATGTGGTATAAATATTCAAAATTGATCAAGAAAAAACAGTACCGGTATCGTGTTGGTATCGGTATCAGCAGATTCTCAAGGTTACCTTATCACTTTCTGTATCGGACATGAAATGAGTGTTGTTTGTGACAACAATGTATACAAACCTTTTAAGTTATATATGAATGCATAGGTGACTGTTTGACAATTCATAATCATATTTGGACACAATGCATTCAGCATAATGTGTAGGTTTATCTGGCAGTGGATTCAAGTCAAAAGTTCATAGGTAAAACCTTAATGACACTGTCAACAGGAGTGTGCAGTGAAGTCAATATCTATGTCTGTATCTGTAGCAATGGCAAAATTATTATTTGTATCTCTATATTCATTTATTGAAACCCAATGTAAGTGGGGCCTACATGCAAAGCCATTCATAGTTACTATATATGTATAAACTTAAAATTCAGATGTAAAACATAATGAATTGTATGTAAAGGAAATTGTACATAGCCATCATTTCTGTGTAGGATGGTTGGGACATGTCCCCAACACCAAGTCAGTTGAAATCACTGAAATCCCTGTGCAAATCACATGGCGACAGTGATATGGAACCAAAACTCAGGTAACAAAAATGGAGGGAAAAAAATAAATAAAAAAACCTTAGGAGAAATCAGGCTAGGTCTGGGGACCAGTTCTCCTCTGGGTTAAGCAAACAAACGTGGCATGATATTGATCGAGACACGCCAGCATTAGGTTGGAAGGAAGGTGTGGCTGAAACATGAAGGTGAGTTGCCGTTTAGGAAATCATAGGCAACTGGTTTATCAGTGACCTGAAGCACAATGAACATCTTTCTTGTTAAAGCTGTGTTTCGGTTCCTGGTCCTGGCATGACTGGTTCATAGCTGGACGTATAGGGATCTGTGTCAAGGGCTTGTCTAGTAGTCGGGTTTTCCACTGAGGATCTGTCACAATGGCTTGTCTTGTCAAGACCTCAGGTGACTGTGGAGACCTTAGGTGTTGTTGTCGTTTCTGGTTGCAGGTCCACCATTATTAGTCCACAGACGAATATTAGCATAGATGCCATTCTTCTTACAATGTAACAAGTATTTGGGTGTTATGGGAAGTGTTCCCAGTTCAGTTTGCCCTAATAACAGCCTTCCAACTTATTAAGAGATTTGAATTATAGAAATGTTATGTGTATGCTTAATTTCTAACGATTATCGTCAATTTGATTTCATATATACTATTTAAACTAAACTGAGCTAGACAATGACATCTCTGAATTCAATAATGAAATGCCTTTAACTGAAAATTGAGTGTTTAATCTTATTATTATACATTACTGACACTCTATCCTCCAATTTGATACTGTTAAGTGCTTTGACACAATCTGTATTGTTAAAAGCGCTATATAAATAAAGGTGACTTGACTTGACTTGACTATGCTAGGTTAAAGACATGCCTCCTGAACAGCACTAGGAAGACTTTTCCAGAGTTTGGGTACTAAATAGGAAAAGGATCTAGTCAAATCACCTTTTCTCTATATCACTTTATAAAACACAGATTGTGTGAAAGCAGCTTCACAGAAACAGCAGAAAAATAACAGAATCAATGGAAACTCAACTATGGGGACAATTCAGATTCTGCTGTAAAGCAGCTTTAAAAGACAATGGTGTCATTATTTAGCATAAGTCAACATAGTGGTGGTTTACTTCAGATCAAGGTTACATTTATTTTTATAGTCTAGTCTAGTCTTGAGGTCATGAATACATGAATTAACTTCAATGCATTTGAGTTTGAGAGCATGGGTTGTAATGAGATATTTATAACAGTTTTAAAAATGCTGGAAATGTGGTAGTGATTGCAGCATTGAGTATTGTAGCTAATCACAGGCATGTCTGTTGAATTTAAGGCCAGTTAGAGGTGTATAAGGTACCGTTAGTAAGAATATGCTCAATATCCCTCAAAATGCTGAATGAGTTTCTGTTTAGCACCAGTTTACTAAGTCCTAAACATGTATGAATCCTCCTACCATCTGTAACAAAGAGTTAACACAACATAATAGATTTAGGGCCAGATTTACTAAACAAGGCAAATTTGCAACAAAGAGCACAATTTAAAAAAAAAAAAACACTGATGGGACTGGAAAGCTCTGCTGGTGATCTACTGACAGTGTGGAAACTAAAGAACACAGGCACAACATATTTCTATAACGACCACGAAATCTACCAAGTATGGCGCGAATTTGCGTAAGGTCACAAATAAGCAGAGCAAATTAAAAATAACGTGGCTTGGCAAATGTTCAGATAATGCCTGGCATTCCAAATAAATTAATGGAGTGGAAATAATTATGTCCCTTTTACCATACCCTCTCTGTTATCTGTGGTGCCTCTTCATGGCAGCAACAATCGCAGCCATTGTCAAGCACAAAATGGGTAAGACATGCTTTTTTGGGTGGTAACTACCAGTAAATTGACTACCACAAACCTTAGTAAATCACCTTGCATGATTCATTTAAATACTCTCACCCCATAAATTTTGTGTCTGAAGGGACAAATGCATATGCAATAAGTTCAGCCACAAAAATGTCTGTCCATGCTTTTTCATCACAAATTTTTTACTGCGTATCTTTAGTAAATCTCGACAGTACTTTTTTAGCGCCAAAAGAGGGATTCCGTTGGCACAAACAGCTATTGAATCTGGCCCTTATTGTGCAATTTAGCCACAGACCTTTCTTAATATTGCAGTACAAAAAGTGCTAAACAAATATAAATGTCTAAATATAAATTCAAAGGCAAAACTTGTGGAAAAAAAATAGGGAGTGGAAATTGCTAATGAACCAATAAGTGCTCCTTTGCCATCATCTACTAGTTAAAGTAATTTTGTGTTTTTTTTTTATTTTTATTTTTAGTAAATAAAAGTGTTTGTTTTCATCGTGTTAGAATTCATACATATTGAAAATTGAATTGAAATGTTCCTAGATTTGTCCCCGAAATAATGTTTTTGTTTATCACATTAAAAATATTAATACTTATATAAAAATATGTAAATATATAACAACACTGAAAAGTGTTTAGTGCCACATCAGGGTCTAAGACCAAATGTAGGACATTTTCTACACAATATTTTATAAATGGTCTCATAAATGGTAGAAACTGTCCTGTGCTTCTTATTCAAAAGTTCCATTATCCATTAAACCATTAATTAAACATATTCACTAATCTCTAAAGTAGCAATACAAAATAAAAACCTGTAAACTATGTACTACTTTTACACTTAAAGTACACTTTAAAATTATTTCGAAAGTAAAGCTGATTATATACGGGGCAACTTTTAGAGCATTGTTGCTGGGCAATGTTGCCATCAACGGGCAACCAGGTGAAACACAGGGCCCATGACCTATCTATCCAGACAGAAGTATCCAGATAGCAATTTGTTGCCCATTCTCAATGGAAAAGTGCCCAAGTAACATTGCTCAAAAAAGTTGGCCAATTTAGTCCCAAGAAGTACTGAACTAGTAAACTAGAATAAGCACAATATTTTACTAGAATATTTATTTTATCATATGAAGTTCCTTGAAGGAGTATATAAATACTCAGCCTGTAATTTTCAAAAAAAAAAAAAAAAAGGATTCCTGTTTTAAATTTAAAAATTGTCCTGCATGATGACAATAATATATGTACTGAGTTTGGTGATGGTAGGTAAAACTGTCCCCACCACTTTAGTTAGAAGGGGCACTACATCCCCACCCCCCCCACCACTACCACTCCCATGTTTTGGCTCTGCCTGCACCTAACGGCTGACAACTCTCTGTTTCTGATACTGTTTGGAAGTTTTAAACCTCAGCGAATCAGGTGGTTTGCTCTTTTTAGGGTCTTATCTCATCTGTCTCTCACTAGGCCAGCTTTCAAAAAGGTCCTCTGTGTAGACCACGAAACAAAAGTGATTGTCCACAGAGAGAGAGAAAGAAGTAAAAGCTGTGCAGCACTGTGGAAACAGGTGAGAGATGAGAGAGATTTGATACTACTGTGGTTCTTAATGCATGTTTGTTCTCAGACCTCTGCAAAATTCTCAAAGGAGCTAAAGGCTAAGGAAGGAAACAGCCACAAGCAGATGCACCATTTCTGTCCACAGCACACTAGACGAAGATGAAAAAAAGAGAAAGAATAGCGAAGGGGAAAAAAGGAACCATATAAAATGGTTAACATACACCCACGCACTGAATCTCAATGTCTTTAGTTCCTGACACTCACGTGACACGGGTATATCCGCTGTGTATACTACAGACAGGTCACACTGAAGCCTGCAGCTGCATGCAGTGTGGTTCAATGAAAAAGGAGGCATGATGACATCCAATAAAAACTTTAAAGCACCTTTAAAACAGCTGAGCAGCCTAGACAGCTACATAACTGACAACTCTCAAAAGAAGAAAAACATACTGTGGCGACGACGTTCATTCAACAGTGCCAAAAATTCGAACACTGAAGAGATCAAAGATGGGACATTATCACGCAGTAAGGTGGGACAATCAAGATACAGTGATAGAATTTTATTATATCTGTTTCGATGGCAACGTAAATGCTGAGAGATTATAATTATATCACTTGACAACAGTAGGTCTAATTCATTTTGTCAAAATATTCTAAAGGAATTTAATGGATTTATTATTTTTTTTTTTTTTAATTCAGTTGCAAAATATTTTTAAAAGTTGTTCAGGCATTAAAAACATGCATTCCTGCAGGATTCTTGCAGTTTTTCAGAATTCCAGATGGTTTCTCATTTGTAGATTATTGATTTCATTTACTCTTTTGCAGCTGCACAGGACACACTCAACATCTCTAGTGGATTATACTGATCCTCAAAGGTAAAACTGATTTACTGATTTACTTCATTGTGAATATCTGATGTCTCTCATGCAAATTTTCAATGCACATTTATCCTGTTTTGCACAGAACAATGGTTATTTTGGAGAAACAAGACAATGAAGCCTTTGGATTCGAAGTTCAGGTGTGTTTTATACTCATAACCAATGTTTCACACCGCATCAAATGCATTTATTTATTTCACACAAGTGCAATTTCACATTAAGTAAACTTTGGTCTCATGAAGCAAACGTAGACTAATTTCTGAATTTCATTGCCATAGCAATATACCACAGAAATTGTTATTTGCAAACAAATTGCTTTCACAGAATAAACTTCACTTTTCTAAGTTATTTTTGCAATAACCTTTTAATCTGGTGTGGCACTAAATGTATAAAGTTCAGATATGGTGTTCTAACAGAAAAATCACAGGTGTGTTTCATCATTACATTAGTCATTAACTATGGACCTGATCCGCTAACATAATACTAAGACAAAATCCTCCTCTCTGTATTTTGACTTTCAATATGTATATTAATTTTAAAATTAACTTTAAAAATTAAACTAAATTTAGACAATTTTTAATATGACTTCATTATTCATATAAAATTTGGGGTCATTGTACATAACCACAACCACAACCAATAGAACAGGCTCATTTTAAATGCTCCATTGGGATGTATGTTCTCTGTGCAGACGTATGGTCTCAAGGTGAAGAACAGCAGTATGGTGGAGATGTGTACATTTGTTTGCAGTGTGCAGGATGGCAGTGCAGCCGAAACTGCAGGTTTGACTGCTGGTGAGCAGGTTTTCCACTTCCTCTTCTTAGAGTGTTACTCACTCCACCCATTTGACCTGACCCTGTTTACATACCACTTTCCCACCAGCCTACACGCCATCTACATTTAACACAGCTGATGCATTGCTCTCTTTGGTCTTTTATGGACTGTTATATCATGCTTTCTCATATATATATATATATATATATATATATATATTTATATATATTTATATATATATATATATATATTTTTTTTTTCAATAGAGAGCACCATAATCTCTCTGACTATTTAAATTCAATGCATTAATATTTTCTGAGGTTTACTTATCATGTTAATAAGACTTTTTATTTATTTATTTATTTATTTATAAAACATCAAAACAGTCATAATTTAGAAATAATTGGTAATTTTCTACCTTGTTTTGGACCCTCTGATTTAAACAGTCCTTAAAATGACTCTCTTTTAAGACTTCACTGTTGTGATTGTTTGTTACATTTTATTTCCATATTGCACATGAAAAGTGCTGGTTACAGCATTACATTCACTACTCCCATTGCATGAAAGGTTGCAGTGCTGAAAATTGTGTCCATGTGAGTGCATTACTTTTGGAAATCTTAGCAGGCATCTCAACTATTTTTAGTCCAGTAGGCTTTATTCTTTCTCTCCTTATCACCTCACTAACACATCAAGGAGCAATAAAGAAGTAGACACTGATCTGTGTCTGCATTTTGTGCAAAAACATTAAAATAACAATAGTGTAAATGAATTTAAAAGTAATATTTAAAAAAAAAATCATAATAATGCAAACATAAAACCAAAACAAAAATAAAAATAACAGTGCAGAGCGAACTAAAAAAATAACAGTGCAGAGCAGTAAATTTAACTAAAAGAAATAAATAGAGGAAGTAACATTAGTTGAAGGTGAATTTAACTAATATTAAATTCTGTGTCGCTAGTATAACTAAATGGAAAATAATATTGCCAAATAAGTTGCTCCTTCTGTCTGCGACTGATGGCCACATGACTCCTTTCACCTCTAAACAAGAAGTTTAAAATTAAAAATGAACAATTATGTGTTTCTGTTTGTGCGTGTGTGTGTGTGTGTGTGTGTGTGTGTGTGTGTGTGTGTGTATTGGGTGTGACGTGACTGGCAGCTCTGAGTACTGAGTGTTAGCTCTTTATTTTTTTAATCTCTCTCTCTTTGATAGGTGACATCATATTGTCAGTAAATGGAGTCAGTATTGAGGGATCTACCCACCAGCACATTATTGAGTTGATTCAAGAATCCACTAACATGCTGAAGTGAGTATAATTATCAGAAACAGAATGTTTGTGCCATGGTCATGAATGATGCCTCAAATAATGCAGCTTGTTAAGAAGATATGTACTAAAGTGATCAGGCTCATGGAAGATAAAATGGATGGAATACAAAAATCCTAGGAAAACCTGGGGCCAGCTGCACAAATACCTATTGTTTGTGAGTTTAGTTAGAATCTACTTTAACAGGATAAACTGAAATTCATGACATTTCAACACAACTTCTGCTCACAAATTTGTGGGCTGCTATTGGATCACAGGCAAAAATTACATTATGCACGCACACTTTGTGGAGAGCTTGCAACCTACTACACTAGCTACGGCAAATGTAGGTCAAATGTGATATAACCAAAATTAAGTACAAAATTAGTTACAAACTAGCTAGTATTTACTAACTCTCTACTGTGGACTTTACATTCACTTTAAGAACTTACAAATGGCTGGTTCAACCCTGATTTCATATCTAGAGAAAAACAATATCACTAAGACAAGAACTCTTTTGACTTGCCAATGTGACTTTGCCAAAGACTCTTTTGTAGCAACCACCCCGGTCACACTAGCAACCAACAATTAACCAGTTAAATAATTTGTTTATATTTTGTGTGGGTCTTAATTACAACTTTTCTCTCCTCTTGTGTTTTTGGGTGAAGGTTGGAGACGGTCAGTGGGAGTGTTGTGAAGAGAATTGAATTAGAGAAAAAGATGCGCTATCTTAAGGTGTGTATTTGTGCATGATTGTGTGTGTTTGTGTATGTTTACCACATGTACACAAAGCTGAAACTTTACTCAGAAAAACTGAGATGTCTCAGACATTCTGTATTGTTAATAATATAGTGTATGTATTTCCATGAGTGCTGAAGCATCTAAATGAATGCTGATCAACATACTGTACATACACATTTACCAGAATGACTCATAGATGCTGATCTCGTTTCTGTGTTTTCCCTCCGCATAGCAAACTCTTCGTGAGAAATGGGTGGAACTACAATCTCTCACACTTCAGGAAAAGCGTCTTACTCGAGGTGAGAAAAAAAAAAAAAAACTACATACAGCTGTTCAGACAGTTAGAGGCCACTGTCTGACAAAAGAGTATATCTCCCTGTGAGAGTTACAGTTGGATTTACAACATGGATTTGACACAAATGAATAATGCACAAATGACAAATGTTTAAAGGTTTACATCACCTTGGTTATTTTTATGATGTAGCTTCCTCTGTGATTTTCCACGGTTTGTCTGGGTTGTGATAGTTGTGCATGAGCGCCAGCTTTGTTTTTGAAGCTGTTTAACAAAAGCGTTTAAGAAACCTTTACTGTGTCCATCTGTGTCCTTTGTCTGATACTCTGATGCTAAACAGGCTGATGTTTTAGCTGATGTTGAATAACTCAGGGCCATTAGGATTACAGGTGTCTCTGTCTGTGTTTCAGGTAATCTGAATGAGAGTGCTCAGCATCCGTCTGTTGACTCTCTGCTGTCTCTCTCATCTCCAAGTGGCCGCTCTGGGCAGCGTTTTTCCAGTGACAGCAGTTGCCGCAGCATAATGACAGATGATAGTGAGGATGGAGCCTTCATGTCATCAGTATTTGATGACTCAAGTCCGTTTAGCCCAACTGAGCCAAACGGAGGCTTCTTCCACCTGGAAGGAGGGGCTTTGAGACCCCTAACAAGAACACGCAGCATTAGCCTGACCAGCAGTAATAGTTCACTCTCCCCGAGCTGGGAAAATTCATCTTCATCCATGTTTGGGACACTGCCAAGGAGAGGCAGAAAAGGTAGTGTGCGCAAGCACCTTCTAAAATTCATACCTGGACTGAATCACTCTGTAGAGGAAGAAGAGGGCAGCTAAAACATAATGTCTACCACCACTGACTGCTGATCTGTTGAATACTTTGTAAGGACCTTGGGCAGTGGGAGATTCATACTAGTTTGAACTCATACTAGTTTGAAAAAAAAAATCCTAGGAAAACCTGGGGCCAGCTGCACAAATACCTATTGTTTGTGAGTATAGTTAGAATCTGCTTCAACAGGATAAACTGAAATTCATGACATTTCAACACAACTTCTGCTCACAAATTTGTGGGCTGCTATTGGATCACAGGTAAAAATTATATTATGCATGCACACTTTGCGGAGAGCTTGCAACCTACTAGCTACGGCAAATGTAGGTCCAAAGTGATGTAACCAATATTAAGTACAAAATTAGTTACAAACTAGCTGTACTGTGGACTTTACATTCATTTTGAGTAAGAATTTACAAATGGCTGTAAGGACCTTGGGCAAGGTCCTTTGTAAGGACCTTGGGCAGTGGGAGATTCATACTAGTTTGAACTCTTCTGTTCTCAAAATGTTCTAGAATTCATGCCATACTCATGGGCATTCATGACTTTCTTGCTTTAAGTGTTGATGAAAAGGAGTCTCACATGAGCATTACGAACTGCATGGCAGCATCTTTGTATTATTTTCTGTATTTTTTATTTTATTTTTTTATTTTACTTTTTGTCAAGGGAACAAAGCATTATGATTTCCCCAAAGAAATAAACAACTGGCATTAACCAAAGCTTGGAAAGTGTATGCTGAAA
Organism: Spinibarbus caldwelli; assembly: GCA_039654775.1. NCBI lineage: Eukaryota > Metazoa > Chordata > Actinopteri > Cypriniformes > Cyprinidae > Spinibarbus > Spinibarbus caldwelli. The sequence continues at coordinate 32,960,942 of CM077232.1, read as the reverse complement.
AGCAACTGCATTCAGAAAATATTTAGAATTGTGCACATTGCTTCCACTGATCTATTTGAGTGGTTTAGATTTCTGTCCCACAAACTGATTAATGTGTCCTAAATCCCACTTGATCTTGTAACTAATCATATCTGATATCTGTATCTCAGATCTATGGATCTCGTATCTGCTGTAGCATGCAAATGTGAGGGGACTCAGTGGTTGAAGACATAGGGGTGGGTGGAAGCCTTAACTCTGCACAGGCTTGTTGCTTCTTAATGTTAAGTATATACCTTGCTGCATTCCAAAATGTCTTAGACTTAACACAATGCAAGTGTTAAATTTTCAGTCTTCCTTCGATGCCAATTTTCTCATTAGATTAACTCTGTCTTGATGAAGCAAGAATCTGAAAAGAATGTAGGCTACCTGAATAATAACATATCTGGTTTACTACTGACTATACTCTAGTATTAGAGTCATAGAATGCTCTGAACCCATTCATTTAAAAGGGGATGTTGCATTGCAAAACATTTGAAGGTAACTCTGAGATTTGTTACCACCAGAGCAACATATAAATGAATGTTATGTATGTCCAGGGGGTTCATGAGAATATGTTTGTGACTCAAGTGTCTGCTAAATGTCAAGTAGCCATTATGATTCATTATGCCTGCAAGTTTACTATGCCTAGTAACCAGATTTTACAGGTACTGTAGGTTTAAGATTAGGGTTGAGGTTAAAGCGTCTTGCATTCATCTTGCAAACTTAATGCAGTCTTATCGATCTCAGTTGTTATTTAGGTAGTTAAATGTTAAGGTTAAGGTTAGACAGTGTTGTTTCAGGACCAACAAAACATTTTCTGCTTGTCAAGCTTGTCAGTACATCAGCCTCTCATGAAAAACAGAGACAGTGAAATTATACAATTGAATAATGCAGAAAATTATTTTGCTGCACAACAAAATCCCTTAATTAGAACAATTTATTGTATAGAATATTTAAGACAATTTATAGTCAATACTCTTATAGAGTATATTTTTATTTATACTCTGTCAAAAAATAAATTAATCCTGATCTCAGATTAGTTTAGATCAAAACTTTAAATCATAGACTGCATGAAAAAAAGACTGCTCTGTAGTGAGTGTGTAACATTAAGTGCTGACTTGAAAAGACTGAGATGACATGAGTGACAGAGCTCCAAACCACAGCAGGTATAGAGAAATTCATAACAGGATGTGGTCTGATAGAGGTGCTACCACCTTTTTTTCTTTCTTTCTTAAGTGATCCCTGTAACAGACAGTTTTATTTAAACTAAATTTAAATGTAATAATAATATAATATATTAATACATTTTTAATATATTTCAATTAAATTTAAACACATTAATAATGTATTAATTATATTAAATATATAATAAATGTGAAAACCAATGTTTGGCATGAGTTTATTTTATTTTATTTTTTATTTTTATTTATTTATTTACTTCAATGATCATATTGAGAGGGGGATATTCTCCTCAAAAACAAAACAAAACAAAACATAAAAAAAAAAAAAAAACAAACAAACAAAAAAACATCTCTTGCTGTCGCTGCTAGTCACCTGCATACAACACAGGAAATATGTGCATGAAACAGAAATACACTCTCTAAACATGGTTCTTTATTCTCTCTTTTGTTTCATTTGACCATTTTCATTGAATTTCAGCATTATGTTGTCCTCATTTAGTTAATTTTGTTCTCCTCATTTAGTTGGCAAGTGCTTTTATTAGAATAAATAATCAAATGACACATCTGCATTTTCACAGTTCTCTCATGTTATATGATCTTTTGATGTTATATAATATTTAATATTTTGTAGTATTCTATTTTGACATTGTAGCTGGTCTCAAACCTCTTTTTAGTTGTGTTTGTATCTGTCCACATTACATTCAGACTGGTCTTTTAGGAATAAGGCCTATCATATTCGAATATTGTGCAGCCCCATTTATTTATTTTAATGTTATATTCAATACAATTATTAACTTTTTATCATTTCACAATCCCCCTGCAGTTCCTTCGCGAATCCCTGTTTGAGAAACCCTGATCTATTGTATAAGCACCATTTACTCAGAGTAAATATACTCCCAGATAAGTCAAGTCAAGTCAAGTCACCTTTATTTATATAGCGCTTTTAACAATACAGATTGTGTCAAAGCACTTAACAGTATCAAATTGGAGGATAGAGTGTCAGTAATGAATAATAATAAGTTTAAACACTCAATTTTCAGTTAAAGACATGTCATTATTGAATTCAGAGATGTCATTGTCTTGCTCAGTTTAGTTTAAATAGTGTCTATGAAATCAAATTGACGATAATCGTTAGAAATTAAGTGTCCCCAACTGAGCAACCCAGAGGTGACAGCGGCAAGGAACCAAAACTCCCTCTGTGACAGAATGGAGAAAAAAAACCTTGGGAGAAACCAGGCTCAGTCGTGGGGGCCAGTTCTCCTCTGGCCAGGATATTATTATTTAATATTTTACTTATTGTTTTAATTAAATTTTAAATGTATAAATGTATTATATTTCTATTTTTATATTGTTGCAATTTCTAACAATAATAGTATTATGTAGTTAGGTATTTTATTATATTATAGTTATTTTGTTTAATTTTAAGTTTTATTGTATTTAAGTCGAGGCCTTCACTGGAGATATGTCCCCGGGGCTCATCCAGGTGTCCGGCCTCCGCTGACGGTCAGGGTCGCAGACATCATCTTCCGGCGCCGATCCACCATCTGATCCGGACACGGACTGAGAAACAGAATAATAAAGAAACAGACGAATATTAGCGTAGATGCCATTCTTCTTACGATGTAACGAGTACATCGTGTGTTATGAGGAGTGTTCCCGGTTCCGGTTGATCTAATTAATGCAGCCTAACAATCCTTTAACGGATTTGAATAATATAAGTGTATTAGTGTGTTATGTGTAAGCCAGGTTAAAGAAATGTGTCTTTAATCTAGATTTAAACTGACACAGTGTGTCTGCCTCCCGAACAGTGTTAGGTAGATTGTTCCAGAGTTTGGGTGCTAAATAGGAAAAAGATCTGCCGCCCGCAGTCGATTTTGATATTCTAGGTATTATCAAATGGCCAAAGTTTTGAGAACGCAGCAGACGTGGAGGACTATAATGTGATAAGAGCTCGCTCAAGTACTGAGGAGCTAAGCCATTCAGGGCTTTATAAGTAATTAACAAGATTTTAAAATCTATCGGATGTTTGATAGGGAGCCAGTGCAGTGTTGACAGAACCGGGCTAATATGGTCATACTTCCTGGTTCTAGTAAGGACTCTAGCTGCTGCATTTTGGACCAACTGTAGTTTATTGATCAAGCGTGCAGAACAACCACCCAGTAGAGCATTACAATAGTCTAACCTTGAGGTCATAAACGCATGAATTAGCATTTCTGCATTTGACGTTGAGAGCAAAGGTCGCAATTTAGATATGTTTTTGAGATGGAAAAATGCAGCTTTACAGATACTAGAAACATGGCTTTCAAATGAAAGATTGCTATCAAACAGCACACCTAGGTTTCTAACTGATGAAGAAGAATTGACAGAGCAGCCGTCACGTGTTAGATAGTGTTCTAGGTTATTACATGTGGGGTTTTTAGGTCCGATAATTAACACCTCTGTTTTTTCAGAATTTAGCAGTAAGAAGTTACTCGTCATCCAGTTTTTTATATCGACTACACATTCCGTTAGTTTCTCAATTTGGTGTGTTTCACCGGGCTGTGAAGAAATATAGAGCTGAGTATCATCAGCATAACAGTGAAAGCTAACACCATGTCTCCTGATAATATCTCCCAAGGGTAACATGTAAAGCGTGAAAAGTAACGGCCCTAGTACTGAGCCTTGAGGTACTCCATACTGCACTTGTGATCGATATGATACCTCTTCATTTACTGCTACGAACTGATGGTGGTCAGATAAGTACGATTTGAACCATGCTAAGGCACTTCCACTAATGCCAACAAAGTTTTCTAGTCTATTCAAAAGAATGTTGTGGTCGATAGTGTCAAATGCAGCGCTAAGATCCAGTAGAACTAATAAAGAGATACAACCATGATCAGATGATAGAAGCAGGTCATTTGTAACTCTAATGAGAGCAGTCTCAGTACTATGATACGGTCTAAATCCTGATTGGAATTCCTCACAGATACCATTTTTCTCTAAGAAGGAATATAATTGTGAAGATACTACCTTTTCTAGTATCTTTGACAGAAAAGGGAGATTTGAGATCGGTCTGTAATTAACTAGATCTTTGGGGTCAAGTTGTGTTTTTTTAATGAGAGGCTTAATAACAGCCAATTTGAAGGTTTTGGGGACATATCCTAATGACAATGATGAATTAATAATAGCCAAAAGAGGATCTATGACTTCTGGAAGCAGCTCTTTTAGTAGTTTAGATGGAATAGGGTCTAACATACATGTTGTTGGTTTAGATGATTTAACAAGTTTATACAATTCTTCCTCTCCTATAATAGAGAATGAGTGGAATTGTTCCTCAGGGGATCTATAGTGCACTATCTGATGCGATACTGTAGCTGACGGCTGCATGGTTACAATTTTATCTCTGATAGTATCGATCTTGGAAGTAAAGTAGTTCATAAAGTCATTACAGCTGTGCTCTTGGGAAATACCAACGCCTGTTGATGCTTTATTTTTCGTTAATTTAGTGACTGTATTGAATAAATACCGGGGGTTATGTTTGTTTTCTTCTAGAAGCGTAATCAGATCTAGCCGTTTTTAATGCTTTTCTGTAGGATAGGGTACTTTCCCGCCAAAGCTATACGAATTACCTCTAGTTTTGTTTTCCTCCAGCTGCGCTCCATTTTCCAGGCTGCTCTCTTTAGGGTGCGAGTGTGCTCATTATACCACGGAGTCAAACTGTTTTCTTTGATCTTCCTTATAAAGGAGCAACTGTATCTAAAGTGCTAGAAAAGAGAGAGTCCATAGTTTCTGTTACATCATCAAGTTTTTCTGCGCTGTTAGATATGCTGAGGAATTGAGATAAATCAGGTAGATTACTTACAAAGCAGTCTTTTGTGGTAGAAGTGATGGTTCTACCATACTTGTAACAAGGAGTAGAATTTACAGTTTTAGCTATATGGAGTTTACACAAGACTAGATAATGATCTGAGATATCATCGCTTAGCTGCAGAATTTCAACACCACTAACATCAATTCCATGTGACAGTATTAAATCTAGAGTATGATTTCGACAATGAGTAGGTCCTGAAACATGTTGTCTAACCCCAATAGAGTTCAGAATGTCTATGAATGCTGATCCTAATGCATCTTTTTCATTATCGACATGGATATTAAAATCACCAACAATTAAGACTTTATCTGCAGCCAGTACTAACTCAGATAGAAAATCAAAAAATTCTTTAATAAAGTCTGTGTGGTGCCCTGGTGGCCTGTACACAGTAGCCAATACAAACATCACAGGGGATTTATCACTAACACGTGTTTCTCTAGATAATGTTATACGCAGCACCATAACTTCAAACGAGTTATACTTAAAGCCTGCCCTCTGAGAAATACTGAGAATATTGCTATAAATTGTAGCAACACCTCCCCCTTTACCTTTTGGACGTGGCTCATTTTTATAGCAGTAATCTTGGGGGGTAGACTCATTTAAAGTAATGTATTCATCTGGTTTTAGCCATGTTTCTGTCAAACAAAGCACATCTAGCTTATGGTCAGTGATCATATCATTTACAAATAGTGCTTTTGTAGAAAGGGACCTGATATTCAGTAAGCCAAGTTTTATCAATTGTTTCTCTGTATTGTAAACATTTTTTATTTGTTGAACATCAATTAAATTGTTACTATTACTTTGGTTTGGACGTTTTCTGTATTTTCTAGTAGGGGGAACAGACACAGTCTCTATAGTGTGATATCTAGGTGAAGGAGTCTCTATGTGCTGAGAATTAACTGACTTCTGTGACGTGAGGCGGCTAGCAGACGGTCGGTTTACATTTACATTTACATTTATGCATTTAGCAGACGCTTTTATCCAAAGCGACTTACATAGCATTCAAGTTACAGTTTTTACATTTTATCAGCTGGGAATCGAACCCATGATCTTGGCGTTGCTAGCGCCATGCTCTACTATTTGAGCTACAGGAAAGCTGGTTTAGCCAGTCTGTCTGCTCCCTGACCTGGGCCCTAGTTAGTCAAGTACGAACTCTAAGACTATGTGTCATATTTCTAGAGAGAAGAGCGGCACCACCCCAGGAAGGATGAACACTATCTCTTTTCAACAGGTCAGGTCTGCCCCAAAAACTCTTCCAATTGTCTATGAAACCTACGTTATTCTGCGGGCACCACTTAGACATCCAGCCATTGAGTGACGACAGTCTGCTATGAATCTCATCGCCACGGTAAGCAGGGAGGGGGCCAGAGCATATTACAGTGTCTGACATCGTACTTGCAAGTTCACACACCTCTTTAACATTATTTTTAATGATCTCCGACTGGCGAAGTCGAACATCATTAGCGCTGACGTGGATAACAATCTTACTGAATTTACGTTTAGCATTAGCCAGCACTTTTAAATTTGCCAAGATGTCAGGTGCTCTGGCTCCCAGTAAACATTGGACTATGGTGGCTGGTGTCTCTATTTTCACGTTCCGTACAATAGAATCGCCAATTACTAGAGCACTTTCATCAGGTTTCTCAGTGGGTGCGTCACTGAGTGGGGAGAACCTGTTTGATGTTTTGATTGGAACGGAAGAGCAGTGTTTTGACCCGCGACTAGGCCGCCTTACAGTCACCCAGTTGCCCTGCTGCACGGGCACAACCGGAACCGAACAATGTACAGAAGTCCCTGAGCTAGTCGCATCCAAAGCGGTATCTACAGCCCTCACATTCTTACTATCCTCAGCTAAAGTTTGGATGCGTGTCTCTAGTTCTAAAATCTTCTCTGTCAGCCTAACTATTTCCCTGCATTTATCACATGTGATTCCCTCGTCGCCGACAGAGAGAGATAAACAACAAACAACAAGAGAAGGAGAAGCCATTACTCACCGTGATTGATGAATGATACCAACTTAACTTACCACTTACCACTGTTGTTTGATGAACTTGTGAAAAACGGATCGAGAGAGAAATGAAAACGGAGCGAGAAAAAAAGAAAACAATAATAGGCGCGAATAGAAACGTGAATGGAACCGTAACGCGCTGCACACGCGCTGCACTCGCGGTTTTAAAAGCGAACGATCAAATTAGTTAGATTAGTTTGATAGATAATACCAGAAATATGGTGGGAATTAAGTTATATATTATCACTTTAAACAACAGAGATAAAAAATACGTAGTAAACAATATATTGATCATTCCTCAGACTTAACAGGACAGAACACTTTGTAACTGTCCTAAACAATTGGCATGTTTTCATTTATTATTTTTTATACAAATAATGCACATCATTTTCTCAAAACACTGTGCACAATATTCTCAAATTTTTCCATAATTCATACACTCAACCAAAAGAAATCCAGCTCTTTTTATTTGTATTACACAAATCACAAACATTTATGTATCATTTGTTCAACACAACAAGCAAAACTCAGTATGTTTTCAAGTGGCCCCAAACTGATACCTGCTGGATTAATAACATGACATAGGAAATGCAGTTCTCCTAATTGTTTACATATTTATCAATACTGAATAAACTATAAAAGGAAGAGTATACAAAGAACATAACAACAAATGGACAATCTGAGAGCGGATGAGTGGAACATGCAGAGCAATATACAAGGATGATATTAAAAAAAAAATAAAAAAGGCGTGCAGGAAGAGAAGGAGAGGAAAAAATAGACATATAGAGTGGAGGGCACTGATGTGGTGAAAAGAGCAAGAGAACAAATTTAAGAAGACATGGACAGAGAGGAAGTAGACAGCCGGAAAATCAACACCAGCCAAAGTAAAAAAGGCCTGTGGAGATGTTGAGGCAGGAGTTTGTCAAGAATGAATTTTAACATTCACAGTTTTTCCCACATTTTCCCATAATGGAGAAATAACATATGCAGTGGCCCCAAATAGGCAGTTTTCAGACGAAGGTTTGAATGGAGACAGGAGCAGGCCTTAATGTAGAATAGCTAATTACAGCTTAAAAATGGCTTTCTGAAACATATATTAAGCACTGAGTACTAACACCCAGGCCTAATCACATACCATTTTTAATCTACTATTATAGTAAGGAATTATGCATGTTGAGAAGCAGCCTGGACTATGTCCTGAACCTAAAGTAAACAAGATTCATTTAAAATCACCCGAGCTGGACCAAGGCTAACTATTGTTTATAAAAACATGGAATGGACCCACAAAAACCTAAAATTGTAGGGAACTGGAGAAGCCAATTTGAGAAAAACAATGACAGCAGCAAAGAGAGATCACAGTCCAAAAACTTTGCTGAGCATAAGAAAATGAAAATGGTTAAGCAGGTAACCAAGGTTCTGTGTACAAGGTCAACATGCCACAGTATGGGTCAGCCAAACTAAGGGTGAGCTGTCAGGATACAGTATATTGAATTAACCTCACTCATTTTTAATCACCATCAGGTGTTAACCGGCAAGCCTTTTCTCTTTTGCTGACTGCCTCCAAGCATTCCCTGAATGACATTGGTGTGTGTGTGTGTGTGTGTGTGTGTGTGTTTTCGTATTATTGTATAAAGCGCTATTAGCTATTGTATGGTATATTGTATAAGCTTGACTTGACTTGACTGTGTAGTGTGTTGACCTTATTTACAGAACCTGGTTGATCTGCGTAACCCTGTTCTATTTCATCTCAGTCAACATGCAACAATATGGGTCAACTGTGTAGCAGAGAAAAACTAGAGGGGCAATAAAACAATTCATGCCAAAAGAGCATTTTTATTAGTTTTCCATAATTACACAACTAAACCATCAGGTAATTAATATCTTAATTAAGCAGCAAAATGCAGCCACGAGGTACCCTAAAATAGTGCCCTGGAGGCAGCTATCCCACTGGTAGAATGTGCCACCACCCCTATGGGAGGAGACATCCACATGCAGTGGTAGGCTAGTTGGCAAGGTGCTCTGACTATTCATTTTGCCTGTCACTAATTGGACACAGCCTAGCCTCGCACTGAGTCCCTGTAAACAGCTGATCGGTCTTATCTGTTGTGTGCATGTATCTCCTTTGTGCTCTAACTGGGTGCTGTCACACCACTGCTGGGTGAAGTCACCATTCTCCTCCCCTGGACAAAATATCGACTCCTACATTTTCCTGTATCTGTAGATATACCCACATCATTTAGTACAGGAGTCCCACAAGCAATGGTCCTAGCTCCCTTTGTGTTTATCCTCTATATCTGACATTCAGTATAATACTAGTAGTTGTCACCTTCAGAAATTTTCAGTCGACGGGGCATTTGGCAGTTGCATCACTGACAACAAGGAGTATGAGCTGATTAATAATTTTGTTGGCTGGTGCAAGATAAACTAACCCTAGCTCAATGCAAATAAGACTAAAGAAATGGTAAAAGATTTCCAAAGGAAAGCACATCAGATAATCCCTGTAAACATTCACTGGGTGGACACTGGTTTAGCTTGTCAGTACTTGAGTCAGCTCTTATTGCATTATAGTCCATAAAGTCCACTGCAATCTCAAAATTCTGGCCAGTTGAAAATATCTAGAATTTTAAAATCAACTGCAAGCGGTAAATTATTTTCCTTATTTATCACCCAAACTCTGAAACGGTCTAACTGGTGTTGTACCCATCTCTTTAACCTGGCATACACATAGCACACTGTCACATTTCTATAAATCAAATCTGTTACAGGATTGTTAGGCTGCATAAATTAGGTCAACTAGGAACTGGAAACACTTCCTTGTCAATACCTTGTAGAATGGCATGGTATTGGTGAGTGGAAAGGCATCTGCACTAATATTAGACTGTCTGTTTCATTTACATCCTGAGGTTACCATAGTCAGCTGGATTTAGTCGGTATTCAGACCAGGTGGTGCATCAGCACCTAGAAACGACCACAACAGCCCTGGATATCAACGAAAACTACAATTAGACAAACCCTAGAGATAGATCCCCTGTGAACATCTTATCCCCAGCCATACAGAATTTTTAAACTGAACTGAATCAACAATGAACTGATTTGAACTGAATAATGACTGTTTATAGCTGCTTTGCAGCAGATTTCAATCTGTCTGCATCATTGAATCACTATTTTCTTGTTTATCAATGTGAAGCTGCTTTGAAATAATCTGTATTGTATTAAGTACTATATATGGATGACGTGATTCAAAACTTGAACTAATTTTATAACTGATTAATTTCACACAGTTATTGAATCGACACTGAACTGAACTTGAGCTGACACTTGTCTTTGTGGAGCTGTTTTGCAGCAGAATTTGAATTTGTCTCATATTTGAAGTTTGCATCAATTCTGTTATTTTCCTGTTTGTTACTATGAAGCTGCATTGAAACAATTGACTTGACTTGACATGAACTCTGTAAGACTGTGGCCTTTCAGAAGCTGAGTTGTCACCCCTGGTTGAGGGCATATGCATTTCAGCTGGTAAATATATAGGGCTATTCCAATGTCTGTTGTAAATGACACACTTCCTGCTGCCAGTTGATGGCACCCATGTTTATCGCCAAGAAATTAGTAATACTGTCATTATGTCATTATGGTTTGGGAATGGTTTTCAATTTAAACAGCCACAATCTTTTTTTTTTTTTTAACTTTACACTATTTTACATTTCTGAGCTCCTAACCCAATCTTTACCTTATCTCAGAATAAAACAACATAAAGATCAGATGCTTTCTTCAACATTTCAACTATACAGAGGCTCCAGACAGGGCTGCTCTCCTTTACTCTTTGATTCAGCATTTGAACCCTTAGCACGCATTATTTGTTCTTATCCCAATATACATGAATATAGCACAAAGGAAATATTAAGTAAAATTTCACAGTATGCCTAACATCTTGTTATATACTACCAAACCTCAATACTATCTCAACCATGTTAGAAACTCATTTTGGTACGTTCTTAGCCTAAAGGATACACTAGTCTAAAGTGAATTAATACCTATAAAGGTATGATATCTTTGTGTTCTTTGAAACTTTCCTTTAAAATAACACATCATAATTTACATATTTAGGAGTCATAAAGAATTTTCAGTCCTTATTTCCAAGGTAGGAAGGGTTAGTGTTATTAAAATGATTCTTCCTCAAATTCTTTATCTTTTTCAAAACATCTCAATATTTTGCCTAATATTTTTTCTTCAAACAACTGGACTAAATAAAGTTAAATAATATTCTAGCTCTTCCCAGCTTTGTAATTGCAGTGAATGGTGCCTGAGCTTTTGAAACTCCAAAAAGCACATTCATCCATCATAAAAGTAATCCATTACAGTGGGTTAATGAATAACTTCTAAAGCGAAGTGATTGGTAATATTGGAGTAAAATATCTTTAGCTTCCACTACACCTATGGTCTACGTCATGCGTTCGACTCTCTTATAAATGTTGCAGTTGCCGGATACCAGTTTCTAAAGTTTGAAGAATGGATATTATTTTTTTTTTAAAAAAAAAGCATATTACATACACTACACAGAGAGCTTCAGATGCTCAAAGCAGTGCTTTGTCTGTTACAAGAGACAGCAGAAGGGAAAGGCTGTCTCCAAACAGAGGATAACCCACTTGGATTGTGGAACCCACTTGGTATTCTCTTGGTATACAAAGCCCAGGGCGTGCCCCCTAGGAGTGCGAGCCAACTCCATTAGGGGTGTTTCAGCCTCTTTTAGGCTCTAGCGAATGGCGCCTCTTTGATAGACATCTTTACAGCATCTGTACAGCTGGGCTACATCAATTACCTTCACAAGATTTTACAATCCCCGGGTTGAGCTGGTTTTGTCCCGAGTATTAGGTAAGTTTTTAGCAACTGGTTGGGTGTAGCATTTGCACAGAGCACCTTTCCCCTCTCTGAAGTGATAATGTATGCTTTTTTTTGTCAAGTCAAGTCACCTTTATTTATATAGCGCTTTTAACAATACAGATTGTGTCAAAGCACTTAACAGTATCAAATTGGAGGATAGAGTGTCAGTAATGTATAATAATAAAATTAAACACTCAATTTTCAGTTAAAGGCATTTCATTATTGAATTCAGAGATGTCATTGTCTAGCTCAGTTTAGTTTAAATAGTATCTATGAAATAAAATTGACGTTAATCGTAAAAAATTAAGTGTCTAGGTGAGTTCCCTATGTGTGGCGAAACCAGGATGCCTTCTTATCCTGGATTTGGAGGAGGAATTCATACCAGGCCCATTACTCAAGGATGCTCCTTTCAGGTGAGCACTTGGGTTCTCCAGTGTGCTCCATATGGGCTCCATATGGGCTGATTCCCTATCAGTAAACCAATTTAAGTCAAGTCAACTCAAGTCACCAGTGCTTTATACAATACCGATTTTACGAAATCAGCTTTGCAGTGTTAAAAAGGTAAATAGTGTGTCAATAATGCAGGAGGACAATAGTAAACGGTCCACCCAGTTGGCCTGACAAAGGTATCCATTGGTGGCTGAGGGTTTCCTGGGCATTCAGGTTGGCTGTTTATGTGAATCTTACAGTCACAAACTCACCAGTCTGATCATTGGCTAGGGATTATGACTAATACTATTTAAGAGGCTGTCCATGCTTGCCATTCTTTAATAGTAGTTGTGTTTAGCCCCCTACAGTCACCTATGTACAACTTAGTTAAAGCTCATAACAATAATGAGAGGTTATTATGGTGGCTGAGAGAGCTCAACGCGCTGCAAATGAAAAAAAAAACAACAAAAAAAAAAAAAACACATGCAAATAGGAAAAAACACCTGCAAATTAAAACAACAACATCACCCCCCCACCCAAAACAAAACAAAATGGGTACTACATTTTTACCATAATAAAACCATGGTTAATTTTAGTTTTGTTTTGATTATTTTGGCATTGTTGGGGTCCTCCTGTTGTGGATGTCCTACTTGCAGTGCGTTTCTTTATTTGGTTGTGTTGTGAGTATTTGCAGTGCGTTTCTGTATTCGTTTGTGTTGTGAGCATTTGCAGCACATTGCTGTTTTTGCAGCACGTTTCTGTATTTGTGATCCTTGCTGGCAAAATGAGTCGGAATGCGCACGGACTAATTTTGAGCTGCAGGCAAAAGAAGTGAAAAATGTCAGTTTTGGTCGAATTTGAGGTTTTCGTAAAAATGAGTTCATTAAGCCCTCTTCTAGCGATCCCAATGCTCCAAATAGTAATTAAACATCTAAAATGATCTTTATTTGTACGTTTTCTGAGAGGAGTACCTTTTCTCTGCTCGCTTTTGGACGACTGCTGCTTCTCACCACAAGTTGTAGGTCTATTGTTGCAAAGCGCAGCATTCCAGCTCTGTGAATATTCATATCGAATTCTCGATGACATGAGTTCAAACCAGTGAAATATGATTTTTAAACCCATGCTGATGAAAACAAAACGATCGTGCTGACTGACATTTGCAAAGCGCATGCATAAGACGCGCCTTTCCGCGAGCACACGATCTCCATTATAAAGTACATTATTGCGAAATATGTATTGGCAAGATTCACACAGTCATAATCTATTATGTCTTACATGAACGTTTAGTTAATGGTTGGGGGAAAATCTGATGTGTAACATTATATTTGATCCATGCGTTACAGTAGGTCTTAATATAGATCTGTCAGAAAAGACAGAATCACTCGCTGCTCTTGATTGCTACTGTTTATTTGGATTTTTGTTCTTATTTTTAATAACAAAGATAAAATTAAAAATAGATATATTGTGATTAATAATATAGTAATTAGAAAAGAATTGGAGGAAAACATGCAACGTTGCTTGGTGATTTTGCGTTGGAATCTTTAACTTGATTTTCTTAGAATCAACTATGCTGACTCTATCGCCTTCAAACGGCTGTAGCGCAGTCATTTTTTTTTTGTCCGATTCCAACAAGTCATATATCATTTTGAAGGTATTTTAATGGAAAATGTGAAAATAAAAAGAACTCATTTTTGAAAATTTGCACATTCCGACTCATTTTGCCTGCACGGGTCACATTTGGTTGTGTTGTGAGTATTTGCAGCACATTTCTATATTTTTTTGTGTTGCGGGCATTTGCAGCGCGTGTCGTTTTTTTGCAGCATGTTTCTGTATTTGGTTGTGTTGCGAGTATTTGCAGCAGGTGTTGTCAAACTGATGAAGATTTTTTTTCTTAATTTGCAGGTGCTTTTTCTATTTCCATGTGCTTTCTTACGTTGCAGTGCATTGAGCTCTCTCGACCACTGTAGGTTATGGTTAGTACTATGAACTATAATGGCCATGCTTGCTAGTACCCAATAGTTTTTTTTTTTTTTCTAGACCCCCAATAGTTAATGCAACTGCATACAATGTAACTAAAGTCAAGCAGTTAGTCAGCAATCTAGAGTTCACCACCTGACATTGCTTCATCTTAACTGAGATCTACTATGTACTAACCCTAGACGCATATTTTACGGTGATACACACCTTCACTTAATCTACTTGAGAAAGTAATTTCGGGGTACATCAGAATAATATCAAATGTAACAATTTATTATTAGTCAGGTAAACATGTATTGTGTCAATTACATAGTCAGTTCAGAGATAATCAATACAACACATCAATATCTGAAAGATATTGAGTATGAATGAAATGTGTAAAATGAGTAAAAAATGCATACCTGAAGTCAAAAAGATACATGGTAAGGAGTGTATGAAACAGTCAGATGAAACAGCCTTGCTCTGCCTCCAGTCACTGTGAGTGTGAGTTTCTCTCTGTGAGCAAAGCCCACCACAGATGCTTCTTTCCATATGTGACACTTCCCACTAAGTAAATCCATGTGATGAATTCTCCACATGTTAACCTCCCTCAGAGCAGGATGTGGTCTCTGCAGTGTCCTTTTTTTCTGCATAGGAAAGAGCACTTTTGCCAGAAGAAATGGCTAAAGCAACCTATTTGCCTATTTGTTCCTTACTGGCTCCTCAGGATATGGGGAATTACAATAACTTACTTAGGGCACTGGGAAGGTTATGACGTGGCTTAGCTGCCCTTTTTATTAAGCACACTCCAGCCTGCCTGGATCTGAACCGCTGAATCTCATAAACCAGTTCAGCTGTGGCGTTTAGTATAGGTACCCCTAAGGTCACTACGCTGACATAACATTGAGTGAGTGACAGATAGAGAATGTCTTGATTACTATTGTAACCTCTGTTCCCTGATGGAGGGAATGAGATGTTGTGTCCGTAACAGCGTGAAGTTCATCAATTGTGAAATGAGTTAAATTCTGTTATATGTAGTTCTACAAAAGGCAGCTCAATGCTGATTCAGTTCAGTTAAATAGCAGTGTTGCTGTTGCATGATTCTGTAAAGCACCTCTAAGAAAGAAAAGAGTTCCATCATCCAGCTGAATTCAGTTCAAGTTGTGTTCTCATCCGATGATGTCAGTGCGGTCATATTAATACATTTCAAGTTAAGTTTTTTCAGAGCCCAGCTTGGTAAGCCAAGGCAACAGTGGCATGGAAACCAAACTCCATTACTATCATGGAATCATGCTGACCAAGTTCGTTGACAATCACAAGAATCCCCTAGGTATTTGCAAGTTAATAAATTAAAGTTAATAAATAGTTTTTAGAATATTGAAAGGGGTACTGCAGAGCCCCAAACCCCCTTGCCTACCATTTTCCAACACTAGCCCAGTCCTAATGGCTGATGGTTCTGATGTGTGGGCAAAATTTCATGAGGTCTTGTGCATGTTAACCAGGTTTACCGGTCTCGAGTCATCCATGTTTAATTTGTTTTTAACCTCAGAATATTGATTTAAAACTGTTATGCCACTTGTTCTTTCTATGATATGACTCCTCTCCACTGACCTACACAAAGCCACACTGCAGTAAGCAGTTACATACAGATCTGCCTCCATTCTGTTATGTAAGGCTGTAACATTTGATCTGTCTACACTGGACACGACAAAGCAACCGTTGAAAATCATTTGAAATTTGTGTCAATACATCATAAATAGAACGCAGCGGCAGTTTACTGTTGGGGATTTGTCATGTCGCGCCACGCCACGCCGCTTCCAGTGTAGACAGCATCACTGATTATAATGAGTTCTACAGTATTTTTTCTATAGCGTCCGGTGAAGACATGGTGTCAGACTAAAGTCCAGATTTAGGGGGAGCATTGGGGCATGCCAACTGAGCTTCAGCTAGTAAATTCAAAGACTATAGAATACCTAAGACGTGTCACTGGTATGGTTTTGAATGGGGAAAAATGCAACGCTCAATATGTCTGCTCCATCGAACGAAGCCCCGCCTTCTAAGCAAAAGAGCCAATCGCTAATCGGTAAAGTCAGCATGTCACTGCATCTGCTGTTAGAAGTATCGGTTGCTATAGAAACAGTCTGTGTTCTGAGACATGAGCCTAGGACTGCGCATGCACACTGGCTGGTCTCGCCTGAGAAATAAGCTTTTTATAACGCTATTTGAGCAAAAGAAACAACATTTATGATACAGTTGTTGTCAGATTTCATTGGTGTTTTCAAATATGAAATTAAATTGTAAGCTTGGTGAACAGTTTTGGAGAATTTGATGTTTCCCCATTCAAAGAGATAGGAGCTGCACTTGCATGCCCGAGAAGCGTTTCAAAGATGGCGGCCGAGTGACATGACTTGCCTTAAAGGGACTTTGGTAAATTGGCTTAAGTGAACTTGAAATGTACAGGCTCTAAGGGAATTTCCATGTAGGACAACATCAACCAATCTAAATTGGTTGTCTAACTCTGATTATTGTAATGTTCTTCTAAATAAGTGTATATGGGAATCCATGTCATGATTATATAAAGCAACTGTTAGACAAAGTCATATTGGTCTAGTTTTGCAAACAGTAGTGGGCATGACCAATAGTGGTCATTGCAAACAGTAGAATAAGTCAATTACCTCTGTTTAATGACCAAGACTAAGTGAGTTTGTGACTGTGAGAACCACATACACAGACGAGGGTCATTGGAATTTGAATGAATGAGCACAATCTAAAGTGAAGGGTTAAACTGGATAATCAAAAATGTCAAGATAAATTATCATATCAATTAATTGGCATTCCAATCTAAATTCAAGGTCATGATAAAATTTATTTATTTAGAATTAAATACCTTAAACTGTAAATTCCTTATCTGTAACTGTAAAACACCTTAACTTAAGTGTTATTCATAGTAGTGCACATAAAAGACAGAACATGTAGGAAACCTTCTGCCAGGCCGTTGGATAGGGTCGCCTGGTCAATAGGTGGCATTTGTAGGTGTGCATCACTCAAGTGAACATCACTCACTTTTCACAATCCAATATACATTTTTTTTGTTGTTCGATAAGCTGTTTCACTTGTAAATATGTCACAAAATGATAGTAAAGTCAGTCATTAACGACTTGAACAAGATATAAAAACGAAATCCTTGCGTTTAGAAGAACTTTATTTTGAAAATATCATAAAGGTACTTCAAAATGTTTTTTGTTGTAGAAATACCCCTGTGAATTATTTGCTATCCATAACAGTATTTCCGAAGCAAACCCTAAAATACCTGGATTACCCAAAAGAGAAGACCTGATTCCCTGATGTGAACCCCAAACCCTTATGATTCAGAATGTCAAAAATCAAACAACAAAACCACATCTGTATTACACAAAGTGCATAAAGTGGACTTAAGTCATCAAACCACACATACAAAAAAAAAAAAAAAAAAAAAAAAAAATACAAATACAAATACAAATCCATGCACAGAGGTGAAAGTTGTTATGGACAATGTGTGAGTGATATTCTGGAGCATCTCACTCAGCGTAGTAGTGTGTAAACTGCCATTTCTGAAAAGTATTGATAGGATCACAGTCCTTAAGGATGATGCTGTCAGCTTTAACTCCAGCTTCCAGGCAGATGGGTCGGGAATGACTCTCTATCATCACATGCTCTGTCTAGACATAGATATAGATGGTAGACTTTGGTCAAACAATGTTTATACAGTTAAACTGAGCACAGTTAGAGGAGAACCTCATGCTTTCATATAAAACCTTATAAAACAGCCCTTGGTTGCTGAATGGTCAATGTTAAAATACACCACATAGAAACTTCTCCGCAGCTACTGTACTGTGTGTATCACTGTGCAGTGCCCATAGATTACAGTAGTAACCTAAGTTTATATGTCAAGAACTATACCTTCTTTTAGTGGAAAGTGATTAAATTTGCTTCATAAAATGTCTTTAATATTTTTGTTATGTGGTAACAATTTCATAAAGGTTAACAAGGCACTTGAGGGCATGCTAATGATTATATACAATAGTAAGTGTTTGTTTACACTGTTGACCCATCCCTTACACCTTAACCCACAATTAAACCTACCCATTCCACCAAACCTGTCCCTAGTAACCTACCTGTATCCCACCTCAATAGCAGTAAATATTTTGCAATATAATATGAACACAATAAGTACATTTGTACTTATTTTTTTGACTTAGTAGTTAAGGCCACCTAATATAAAGTGGGATTGATTTTTTTTTTTTTTTTAATTAGTGCTGAATTTCAACATTTTTTGCTTATAAAATGTGGTCTGACCCTTATCTAAGTCACAATTAAAGACAAACAATCTGATTGACTTATAACACACATTTTTTAAAAAAATCTCAGTCAAGACATTTAGCGATCGATAACAGAGCAAGCTGGAAAAAGTAAGTGATACTCTGTGTTATGACTTCTCCAAAAGCTAAGTCAAGCTGAGTCAGTTAATGAAACTGGAAGTGTGGGTTGCACAGGTGCCCTACTCTTTAAATAAAGAAACACAAAGCCTGGCTACTGACAAATTTGTTTTTCTTAAAGATTGTTTACTGTGAACCATGCTTTGATCCAAATAGCTTAAAATGCAGATACACAAAGATGGGAAAGGCTATACATGTCAGTCTTGTCTGTCGTGTGTTTCCTTCCATGCCCTTATTTGGTCTTTCCTGTTCCTGTCCTTGTTAAGTTTGATTGTTTATTGATTTCTTTCAGCTGTGTGTCTAATTATCATGTGTATTTAGTTCCTGCCTGTTCTGTTCATTTTGGTCTGGTCTACTCGTTACACCGTTACTGGTCTTGCCTTGTCTTGTTTGGATTTTATTAAATACTGTATATTGAGTTTACCTTCGTCTCCTTGTTTCCCTCGTGTGTGCACCGTGACATAAGACCAGACCCAACCAAACAGTAAGTGGCGCCCCTTCACCTCGTTTTGTTTTGTTCGTTTTTTGAAAGTTTTTTTTGTTCCTGATTGTCTGTCCCGTGGCATGGGATTCGCCGCTGGAGAAAAAATTATTGTCGTTGCCTTAATTATTATGAACGACAGTTCACTTAACTTCTTTTAACTTTTTTTAAATTATTATTTACTTAAAAAAAATGAGGAAACCCGTTGCCTTAAAATTATTAAGTTAAGTCAACTTATCA
This sequence comes from Spinibarbus caldwelli, assembly GCA_039654775.1. Lineage (NCBI taxonomy): Eukaryota > Metazoa > Chordata > Actinopteri > Cypriniformes > Cyprinidae > Spinibarbus > Spinibarbus caldwelli. The sequence goes on along the minus strand of CM077232.1, from coordinate 32,941,426 downwards.
CTTTTTACAGTGTAGGAAAGACGGTGAAGAGTGCTTTTCAGTGATGTTCAGGACAAAAAGTAGGAAACCAGTAGGAAACCACTGCTGCCAAAAAAATTGAGGCATGTCTCATGTTTGTCAATCAAGAAAGACCTATCTGTCAGTTATTTCCATGTCATGGCTGGGTGAGGCTTCCCATGTTGAGTATAATTAAGATGCACACTCCACTCCTGGTGGGGCCTTTCCATCAATTTCTTTAAATTGAATCTTTGCAACCATACTCCCTTCAGAACCCAAAGATTTCTATATGGTTCCTACATGCTGCCCAGTGGGTCACGCTGCCGAAACGTGGGTTCAGTAGATCGTCTTCGAACCTCCCTCTTATAAATTGTAATAAGGCATTTTAAAGGAGAATGTCAGTTAATGAGATTCAGAGAGGCTTTGTGATGCAACATGACAAGGACCCAAATCACACAAGTAATACCAAATAAAAAGTGTCTGAATGTGCATTTTTCCTGAGCCCTGGTCTTAAGCCAATTCATGTGGAGATTTTGCTGCTGGATTCAGGTGGACCTACAAGTTACTAAATTCAAGGTTTCACTTGCTTTCTCCACCCTGCACTGTGAATCATTACTCAGTGTATTCAATGTAAATACAATTATTTGTTAAATAAAGATCAGACTACATTTTATGAGTAATCAGTGCAGAAATCCATATATTTTTAACATTCTTGTCACTGTATGCACAACCACACATACCTTACTACTTACATATAATGATAAATTAAAACAGCTTTTAACAAAAACTATTCTTCAACAATACTGAAATCCACAAAAAATTCTTAAAACAAATAACAGTTTATGAATGGACTGACAGTGTCAGTGTCTTTTATTTAAATTCAGCTTAATATTAACCATGGGAGAAGCAAGTGATCCAATTTCTGTTTACATTTGGAACACTCATATTGGGATAATATTTAATATTTCCTGTCCCACCATTCACACCATTTATTGAATAATTTATCAGTGGTACTATCCCTAGAGATTAGATTTTGCACTGTACTTACCAAAACTTTACCAGACTTGTGCATCCAGCGGAGATGTGGCTTTGTGTTGTCACATGGTTCCATGATGATCTGTTTTTCCTGAGGAGCCAAACAGGAAGTGTTCTGTCGAAGCATCCTTAACCAGGTGTAGCTGAAGTGTTGACTCTGTGAAGCATGAGAGAACGATGCAGTGTTTTTATTTATTTTTTTTTGATGAAAGATTATACAGCAGAATGGAATACCCACATAAATAATATTTCTGATTTGGATTTACCTTATTTGTGAGATCACATTTATCAAAAAATAAAATGTCATTTTGAAATACCAAACATTTTCTGGTTCCAACATTGAAAATCTGAAGAAAAAAATACACTTTGTTATGTTTGTAAGATTAGTAACATAGAATAATTAGGTGTATTCAGCGAATAAAATATCTTTTTGAAATGATAGTGGTATAACATTTATTTATTTTCTACCTACCAGTCCTTCAGCTTTGACCAGAGGGGCATCCAGGTCTGGGTAGACATTCTCCAAGTACCATTTAAAGCTTTTACACTTGAGTTTTTTTCTCAGCTCAATCTGTTCTGTCAGATTTCCTATATCAGTCACACTTTTGTCCAGCAGGTGGTAGTAGCCATGGCCATAAAAGAGCTCTTTATAGTCATCCAGCCACACCTCTGCAACCCTGGCCAAGTTTCTCTCGACTGTCTTCACGCGATCTTTAGGGAACTTGTAAGGGTTATCACCACGGAAGATGTGGCCGACACGTGAGCAGGGGATGATTTCAATCTCGCCTCCACACATCCAGATCTACAGCACAAATAACACAGTAACTGCTGCCACTGGGGAATCTACACAATTATTTCAGTATGGCTCAAACTTTTAAAAGGACTCATATCAAATGTAATTTTCATTTAAGGTCCATAAACAATTAACAAAAAGGTGAGACGTTATTCTGTTTTCCCTAAATGTATATAAGCTTGATTTACTGGAAAAAAAAAGAAAAAAAAAAAGGTTTTATTTAAAAATTGCCATTCCCCATGAGACGATCCTTTTAAATATCTGGTTAAAAATCATTTGACCCTGGTAATAAACATTTGGCTTATTTACCTTAAAAGAGATTTCCATGTTTTCCCCACCCCAGACATCCAGGCCTGGGTCATATGCCCCCAGCTCATAGAAATAGCTCTTGTCTATAGAGAAAAGACCCCCTGCCATAACAGGACACCTGTGCAAAACACACACACACACACACACACACTGTCACCTTTAGCTACAGTTTAGATTTAGATATTTTCTTACTAAATACAACATAAATATATAACATATATATAATATAAATTATATAACCTTTAATTAGAACTAAAAGTACACTGAAATTACAATATATAATATTCTTGATAGTTAATTTGTTAGTGTTTATCTGCTTAAATATGAATACAGTTATACAATAATGATGTTCCATTCATGTTTGTTCCAGGGCCGTAACCATGTCTTGAACACCGAGGGGCCACTGAGCAGACCAGGCTAAAAACCTAACTTTTAAACCTGTTTGTCATCCTAATAACAAACAGAGAGCTGCATAATGGAGTGCAGCATATCAGTGCAAAAATTTCAAATATTGGGGGAAACAATTTAGCCGTTTCTAATTATTGTGATTAATGTCAATGTCTATGGTGTTTACAGCCCTGGATTGTTCAGCTTTTCATATGAATCAGTTGTTCACAGCAAAGAGAAAAAGTGCACAGAAATATTATCTACATTTAAAAATGACTGATGATCACACAATTGTGAAAAAATATATGCAAGCGTCAATTATCAGGGTCCAAGCACCAACGACGGCTCATAAAACTGACCTGTCTCTTTTCTTAAAGTGAGTCTTAAAGTGTCTCTTTACAGAAGTATTATTGTATTAAATTATGTATTAAATTAAAATAGACAAATCATTTTGTCTCTTCATGTAATTAGTCAGCAACACATTCAAACATGTCACTGGACAAATCCTGTATGTTCATATATCTTCAACAATTTCATATAAATAAAAGCAAAGGTAATGTAATTATCTGTAAGCTTTCTGTAAGTTATTTATTTATTTATTTATTTATTTAATTTTTTTTTTTTTTTTTTTGGTAAACTGACTATATTAAACTCTATCCAGCCATATTAAAATAACATGAATATATCATATTTACTTAACACAGATTTGAATCTATAAGACCTAAAAAAAAAATTGTATCCTGTGGCTCTCTCTGGTGGACAACGTTAGTATTACGGTCTTCATTTCTGTCATTAATATCAATAAAAAATGGCTGATATTTTAGAAACTGTTGTTACCCTCTGAGCAAAATCATTAAATTTAACATGTGTACTCAGAATGTCCTGTTGTCCGCGTGTAACAGGATTTGTGAAGTTTGGACATTGCATTCACAACATAACAAGATTCACAGCATTTGTGGCGACACCCACAAATTTACTGGCCTATGTTTGCAGTACCGGTAACATTTTACAATAAGGTTCCCTTTGTTAACATTAATTAACTACATTAGTTAACATAAACTAACTACTTGTAAAGCATTTATTAATCTCAGTTCATATTAATTGCAACATATACTAATACATTATTAAAATCCAAAGTTTTATTTTATATATTTATATAATATTAATTATTGGACCCGAGCTAACATAAACAATGAACAGTTTTAATTTTATTAATAAATACTGTAACAAATGTATTGCTCACTGTTAGTTAATATTAGTTATGAATTAATTAACATTAACTAATGAACCTTATTGTAAAGTGTTATCAAATTATCAAAACCGTTTTGACAACTTTTTGTCAGGGGCATCTCCAGATGATGGATACCCTATTTTTATTAACTCAAAATGGTGGAAAACTTTACACGTAAATAAATAAACACATGATTAACTGATTCAGAGGCACTGAAGGAATTGGAAGAGATTAATTTTGATTTTAACCATTACAAATCCATAGTTATTTGCAAAAACATATTTGCAGAATAATAATCTGCAGAATTTTGGTTGATTCTCACCAAAACACCTTAAAGCAATAATTGACCCCAAAATTAAAATTTGCTTAAAATTTACTAACCTTTAGGCCATCCAAGATATAGATGAGTTTGTTTCTTCATCAGAACAGATTTAAAAAATTTTAGCATTACATCACTTGATCACCAATGGATCCTCTGCAGTGAATGGGTGCCGTCAGAATGAGAGTTCAAACAGCTGATAAAAAACATCACAATAATCCACAAGACTCAAGTCAATCAATTAATGTCTTGTGAAGTGAAAAGCTGTGTGTTTGTAAAAAAAAAAAAAAAAAAAAAAAAAAATCAATATTTTAAAAATATATTTTAACTTTAAACTGTTGTTTCTGGCCAAGTCAATAATCAATAATAATGCTTCCTTTAGTGAAAAAGTCCATTCCTTTTTTGTCCTCTCATCAAAATCCACCAACAAATATGTTGTTGCATATTTGTTTTTGCTGTTTTTGTTTGTAAATGGTGCATGATCTGTGCATATTTCTATCCCAATAGACCAGCTGACTTTTTCACTGAAGAAAGCAATATTATGAATAGAAGACTCATATTTTAGCTGGATGCAATGATTTAAAAACGCCTTAATGCATTTGTTTATCACAAACCCATATCTTTTCACTTTTCACTGGATGTTAATTGCTGAACTGGAGTCATGTCAATTATTATGATGCTTTTATTAGCTGTTTGGTACTGACTGCACCCATTCATTGGCGAGGATACATTGGTGAACAAGTGATGTAATGTTAAATTTCTCCAAATTTGTTCTGATGAAGAACAAGAAATTCATCAACCCTACATCTTGCATTGCCTGTAAATTTTCAGCAATTTTTCTTTAACCTGCCAAATTTTGTGTTGGTCTGCCATTCAGATTTGATGTTATAAGGTGATAATTTCGGTTGACTGCTGACGGCTATGTTTGTTTGTTTATTCAAATAAAATTGAAGAATTTTAATGGTCCCTTTTGAACATTCTGTTGACAATACGTAACGTTGCACCTACATGTCAACTAACTCATCAGCCAGCTTGCTCTGAATATATATTGTGCATGGCATTTCGTTGATGTTACCTGATGGGGTCTGAATCCTTGATCTGGTTCTTTCTAATATATTCCTCAGGAAGTGCACTCCAGCCAAACACCAGTGGCCATCTGAAAATGCCTCTTTGGAAGCTATCAACAAGCATGTAACTGCGTAGACAAAAGATGAATTAATACATTTTAGTGCATGAATTTTAACAGTTCAGCGCAGCAGTGGAGGAATGATACATTGGAAAGGACTATAGGTCTCATAGGGACACGGATATGTGCTACGGTAATGCCTTGTACAAAATGGGAACCACAACATTTATTTAATTGCATGACTGAATATACTTCATTACCTCAAGTCCTTATCACTGATGACCTCAATAACAGGACAGACCACTTTTTTACGGTCCAGGTAAACTCTTTCTAACAGTGGCTCCAGCCACCCCATGTTACACTCAATGTGCGAGTCCAGGAATGTCAACACTTCACCTGCAGATAAAACAACTTCTGCTAAAACAACCAATAAGGCCATACACTAAAAAAATATGCATATTATACAATAGAGATGTGAGATAACAGATATGTCTATTCTATGTATTTCAAACAGATTAAATTAAGCACAAATCCATGGATTGAAACTTTGCCACTACACTGAATTGAATGTGAATGTGAGTATACATTACCTGTAGCAGCGGCTGCCCCTGCTATTCTTGCTCTGATTAGGCCTTGTCTCTCTTTCAGACGGATGATTCGTACTTTAGGGAACTGAGCCATATAAACATCCAACTGCTCCTTCAGGTAGTCTAGAATAGAAACAGAAATAAATGTAGTCATAGAGAAACAAAAATCTAATATACTTTCAAAAATTCTTCTTCAGTTGGAGGTATTTTTCTCTCTTTTTTGACAATTTTAAAGCAAAAATGCTTTAAACAAAAAAGATGTTTTTTAATTTTAATTTTTTTAAAATTTTTACTTTAACTTACTCCTTTCCTTGTTTTTTTTTTAATTAAAGAAAAATCCCCTGTTCAGCCTGTTTAACTTCCCTTTTGAAAGAAATGTATTGTAAAATCAAGAAACTTCTACTTTGAACATCAGATATTCAATTCATTATGTGTACAATTTATTTGTACAAAAATGAATTGTGGATCCAACAACCACACGAACTGACTATTTTTTTTTTTCTTTTCAGTTTTTATATTTGGTATAAGTGGTGTTTTCCATGCTATCAGCATGCTGTGTACTGTCTCAAATTTTAGTCTTCTCAAAACACTTCTCAAAACATTTGCACTCTGTCCCATTCCATTAATTTGATTTAGCTGTGTTTCAGTGCAAGAATGCATTCGCATTATACCAAAATCCATGCTTAAATATTTTTATTTTAGAACTTGTGATGTTTTGCCAAAGATTAAGCAAGTACAGTTTGAAAAAGTTTTGCTTTTCAAGATTTCGAGTGGGCAAAGGAGTACCTTACTGAAGAATTAACTACCTACTATATGGATATCTGTGAAACATAAGCTTGTTTTGGACCATGTTTACCCCTGCATTCAGTGCTGCTCACTTGCAAGTTTGGATGAACCAAAATGGATTTTAAAACTATGTGTAAAGGTCTTAAGCTTTTAACTAGATATAAATCTTGTTAATGATTAAAATAATTTCTTTAAAATGTGAGCACATCCCTCAAACCTTTGGTGCTGCAGTCATCCACCAAAATGATCTCTTTCAGCAGGTGTGGAGGAGACCTGTTGAGCACACTGTGCACCGAGCGCAGCAGAGTGGACCAAACCTCATCCACAAAACAGAAGATCACACTGGTACTGGGCAGGTCATCATGAACAAGGTTTTCTGAACATCTAAACAACACAGGATATGGAGGTGTGACTGTATCAGTGGTACATGTTCTTGCCATAATAGAAAGTTTGCCATGACCTGCAGGACTACAACAAAAATAATATATGGTTCAAACTCACATTTGAGGTCTGGTGTCTGGGATGGCTCTGTCTATTGGTATCTGTTCACTCAGGAATACATTAAAAAATCCTTCACTCCAGCGTCTTCGACTCTCCAGTTCTTTATCTCTGGGAACTCTTGCAGGCTGTCCAAACTGTCCCACAGCCCTGGGATCTCTGGGCCTGTCTGTCACATCTAGGGCCATAACCTTATGATGCCCTCCTGGCCTCCTCGCCCGCACACTTGTAGAGTGTGGTACTCGTAATGCCTCGTTAATGTCCTGAGCCTTAAGTTCACTTGGTTTTTGAATAACATCTGGTTTCGTTTTGTTGAAAGTATTGCCATGTTTCTCTGACTTTTCAAAAATGTTCTTCGGTTTATCACTCTCTGCTGGTTTCAGCAATTCATTATTCAAGTTCTTTTGTAAACCCACATCTACAAGAACTTCATTATGTGGCATCACTACACTGATATGATGTACTTCCTTCACACTGTTTTCTTTGAGTGCAGGAGGATGCGTTTTCTCCTGGACAGCAGGCAGTGCTTTAGTAAGTAAATGTGCTTTAAGATTTGCATCTGTCTGTCCATTTACAGCAGCTTTTATTTTGTTTATCTTTGTGGTTATATTCTTCACTTTGCCATTAATAACAGTTTTTGTCTTGTTTAATTTTTCAGGGATGCTAATAATTGTTCCTTTCACAACTGAGTTCACAATTAGATTCACTTTACTTTGATTAATTACCCCATTTTGTTCCACAAAAGACTTGTCAGCCATTGACACTGGATTCAAATGTTTGTCTTGTTGTAACTCAGCTTGATTTTCTGGCCACTTTCTGTAAACCTTATCAACTTTCCTTTCAAACCTGTTGCTGTTTTTAAAAAACTCCCTTTTGTTTATGTTTACTTTTTGCAGGGGATGTTTGAGCACATCCTCTACATTGTCTTTCCTCCTTCCCTGTTTTAGTACAATCTCTCTCTCTCTGAGATCCTGATTCACATCACTGATGGATATCCGCAATGCTGCGATGTCAAAAAGGAGCCAGATTACAGATGCGATAAACACAAAAGCCAAGACCCTCCCTCTGCCCCTTAAATACTTCCTAAATTTCATTATTTTAGTACTGTGAATTCTTTCCAAGTCTTTTCAGTTCAGGCTCAGTTCGGCACTGAAAGAGAGTGATTCCACATTCTAAAATGTGACTACCTGAAATATTAAAAAGTCAAATTATAAACTTTCTGTTAAGTCAGAGATTTCTGTTAAGTATGTTGGCTAAGAAGGAACAAACGCAGTGGGTTAAAATGAAATCAGTTTTTAACAACATAACCCGAGAAAGTTGCACGGAATGACCAGCAGAACTAAAATGAAACCACTCTGTCGCTATGGTTACAGGCGTTATTTAAGATATCGCGATAATAAAAACGGGATTTGATTGTGGTTTACCTGGACTTACAGACGATGTTCATTCCCCTCGCGACTGCTGCAAATAAACAAGTTTAGAGCACAAAAACCTGTTATTGAATGCTGTCAATGCCTAACACTGAGTGTGTGAATGTATCCACAGAAGGGCATCCCGAACTCAAAAACGACTGCGTGGCAACATTTCTGCCGTATGACCTAAACTAAACTCTGTTGTCCTGGCAAACTTCCGCTCAAAGGCATATTAGACCCACTCTATATTCATATTAGAACTTTCGTTTCAAACGACGCTCTGAAACAGTCGCGTTAAAGTTCCTCGTGAGATCGGCGTCGCAAAGTTTGTCATCACGTGCTGCTCCGGTCCTTTCAAATGAATGTTTTCTGCACTCGTTTCAATATTCCGAAAGATTCACCTTGACAGTTCTCTGGTGATACTTCTGAGCACATACACACCATTGTGTTCATGTCTTCCACTGGGTTGTAGACATCCTACTTTAAATCCGTAGTTCCTGCTGGCGTTTTGTACATCAGACCTGCCCTGTTTTACACGTACCCACACTTGTGTGACGACGTGTCAATATTTAGAGCGATATTTTGAACGCACTAAGAAATGAATTCCCGATCAGGGTGTGGTTAGAGTTAGACACACTAATTTAAAACATTTTTAAAAAGTACCACTGCCATTTGATTTTTAGATTTAGATTTTTTTATTATTTTTTTTTTTTTATTATTATTATTTATTTTATTTTTTATTATTATTTGTGCATGGCAATATGGTTTTCTTTGAAGTATACTTTGAAATACTAGGTGTGGGCAGCGTTAGCCTACAGTTTCTTATATTTTACACAGAATAATTCTATAACGGGAAAATAACATGACTAAAATTGTCATGATTAATGCAACAACAATAAAATAATATATATATATATATATATATGTGTGTGTGTGTGTGTGTGTGTGTATATATATTTTCTTTCTTTTCTTAGACTAGTTTTGTCTCTGGGCGTTTTCTCAACTAGCTTAATGAGGTGCTTTAACTCATCTATTTAAAAATAAATAAAATAAAGATTTCTATAACGTTCTATAGAAACAATTTCCCATTTATGTTTTATACAAAGCTAATTTTAAGCTAGTCTTTAGAAAGAAAAAGAAAAAGTAAAGGAGAGAGAGAGAGAGAGAGAGAGAGAGAGAGAGAGAGAGAGAGAGAGAGAGAGAGAGAGAGAGAGAGCCCAAACAAACAAACCTCAGTCTGTCAAGTTTGTCCAAACTTTTGACTCATAGTGTAAATACCATGGAAGTTTAATATGCTGAGGTCATGGATGATCATTCAGTTCCATATATTTCAAAGCACCACACTATTACCGTGCTCTATGGCACCTTAACCGTACCATGGCACTGCCACAGTAATTTTTGAGGAGTATATAAAGTGGAACATTTTAAGATATTTTATATATGTGTAATGTGTTGAAAGACTGTAAAGACTCTGAAAGATTGGTATTTAGATCAAGTCTGGTCTAACCTGTTTTGTTGCAATAGGCAATACCTGAATGCCTTGTCTGTTTGTTCCTCTAGAATAGACTAAATATTTTGAAACAGTACAGGTGTACACACACAATCTGTAAGGAGAAACAAAAGAATGCTGTAGTTTAGGTGAAATTTTATTTATTTATTTATTTAATATGTGAGCCTAGGTAATAAAAAGTAAATAGTAATAAAAAGTAAATAGTAATAAAAAGTAAATAAACAAGAAATGTTATTGGAAACACAATAAAAACATTTTAAGTAATTGATTGTTTTTTTTTTACTTTAGATGATATGGATCTCTGTGTCTTCTGTCATGGCATATTTCAAATCACCGTTTTATCCATCAAAAGCACTACAGCTACACACTACATCTATACCCTGAGAGTGAATACAACTAACTTATAATACAAGACATAATACAAAAGATGTGAAACGGTATATTATACAATATGTAAAGTGTTAGATAACAGACAGGAGATCTTTGGCATTTTTTAACCCTGAGCCCTGGGTAATTGCTGCCACTGATTACATTATATCAAGCATTATGATTGTGAGCTTTGTATGTGAATCTAAATGACATATAATAAGTAAATATAATTAATAAAAAGTAGACAGTATAGGCAATATTAATATATATTATAATATATTAATTAATATTAAAATGTAGTATATTAATAAAGAGGATCTCTCAATAAAGGTAGAGTAGAACACACCAAATCCAGTCTAAAAAGCTAAGAACGTTTTTAAATGTGATTAACATTCTGCTTGGTAGTCTGGATGAAAAAAAAAAAAATCGGATGAAAATTGTATTTGAAGTAGAAAAATGCAAAATAAGCAGTTTGACTGGTGGCTTAAATAATTTTGGAAAGAATGGTAAATTATTAAGACTCTGTTACCTGTTATTATTCTAACAGTGGAAGGTGTAATTACTGTGGTTGAACATGCTATCTGGAAATGAGCTCTGTAGTGCAGACATCTCCTTAATTGAGATCTTTTCAGACCCTGAAAAAGTGACTTTGGCATGTCCCGAGTTGAGCGGAACAATCTTGCATTATGTCTTTATAACATGCTAATTAGGGATTTGGAATTAAAATTACAACAGTTGGTCTTTCATTTGCATAGAGGTCATGTTTAGCTAATGTGTCTCTTGTTGAAACCGACAGGCAGCATGACTATGGTTAAATCTGACCCAGTGACATTTCCTGCTTCAAATTATGCACAATGTGTGAATTAAATTAATTAGAGAATTCATTAAGAAATATGGCTCATGGAAACGACCGTAATATTTAGTTATGTGAGGTCATTTTCTTTCATTGTTGGAGCTAATTTGTTTCATAACATTTCCTGCTGTACTATCTGCCCATGTTAACTATGATGTATGCAATTTGTTAGGGCTTTAATTAATTATGATTACATTTTATACTAAATGTTCAGCTTGTTTGGACAGATGGCTCCCATCGAGAAAACCTTTCAAACAATTAATTTGAAATCAATTGCTTCCTTTATTCACTCCCTTTAACTAGTATGGCACTATGTGGGAAATCTGTATGCTATTTGCTGCAGCTGTGACTGGCTGTAAATAGCTGTAATGAGTGATCATCTCCCCTCTCTGCTACTGCAGCAGTCAAATAAATAAATTTGGCTGTTGTAATGGTTGTTGTTAGTTGCCTACCCATGCTCACACTGCAGCACCCGCCTTAATTAGTCCTGGATTGTAATGTTTGTGGTTGAGGTGGTGCAGCTATTATGACTATAGCTATAGCCTTTAAACAGGACCTCGCTTCAAATATGTAAATCACTCTTTTGCAGGCAGAGTGGCAGGGCAAACCCAGCCCATCAATTTCTGCCAGTCAGCATGAGTGACAGGGAGTAACAGAAGTGACAAAACGCGTGACAAATCGTCTAGTTATATTGTACATTATCACATTCAATGTTATAAATGAACTTACTTTGTTAAGTCACAATATTTGCTCACCTAAAATTAATTTTCATTTGTTCTTTCTTACCTTATAAAAATAGCATGGCATATATTAATTTGCAAATGCTTTTAATGATGCTTCTAACTAATCAGAACTAAAAATATAATACAAAAGGCTTAGAACAGTGTAATAAATATATGAAATGTTAAATAACAGATTAGAAACATTCAGCATTCATGATTACATTATTTCAAGCACTGATACAGAGGCATACTAAACTAGAGAGACTAACTGATATGCTTTATAACACTCCTAGTTGTAATTTTCTAATAAACTCAAAGACCTTAATTGGTTCAGGTGATTTGTGGTTAGTTCAGGTGATGTGTGTTTAATTAGGGTGAGAACTCTGCAGGATAGTGGGGAGATTCATTCCTTCTTCAGCTGTTGAACACTCTGCCTCTAGATGGCGGCTTAGTTCTTTTAATCCCAGGTAAATTAATATACCCAGTGTACCCAATCGTTAAATTTAGTGCTGAGAAATGGTCACATTCTTGGGCATCAATTGACCGCTTTTCTGAGATATGAGCTCCAGTGAAATATTACTTTTAAATATAATTACTTGCATTATTACATAAACATATTTATAATACAAAACCTTGTCTGACATTGGAGATTACCATATACTGACCCGAGAATTTCCATGTTGTATGTTTTCTTTTAGTTGTTTAGTACACCATAGTATCCAGCTTCAGACCCACAGTGCAAGCAGTTTCAGGACAGCAGTGCCAGGCCAGAAGCCACAGACTGAAAGTCAAGGCGGAGCTTATTCTGTTTTAAGGTTAATTCACCCAAGATTTTGGTGAGCTGTCCCTTTAATAGAGTTGGACCTGTTAGATAACTGTTTTCATATGGATTTTAATTGGATTTATATATACGTTTAAGGACAATGCTGTTATATAAAGTAACTTCAATATAATACGATACACGATGTTCAATATTTTAGAACATATTAGTCACTCACACAGTCAGGCCACAGTCATTTAAGGACAATGCTGTTATATAAAGTAACTTCAATTATGGAATAATGTGATACACAATGTTCAATATTTTAGAACATATTAGTAAATGCCAATGGATACAAACACAAAACTTCCTTCATGTTAATGTTGTTACAAATAGTACTTAAAGAAAGACTAAAGAGTATAGGCATTTAATGTCAAATACGCTGCATTTAATAGCATTTTTTGTATTTGTAGTGATGCCAAATTCAAAAATCTTGATCTTAATCCGTCAAACAGGTTTGCAGCAAAGTCTGAAATTGTGTACAATTCAGTTTTATTCATTTGGACAGTTCACTTTACACATTGAATCATTTGCAGAAATTTCTCACACCAAAATACAGTAACGGGATACTTTATAAAACAGAACCTGCAATGTAGGAAACAAAACTGGCAAATGTCTTCTAGCATTTGACAATTCTGAAGCAGCTCTTTATTGTGTGTGGCTTGCGCACAATTCTACTGCAGGTAAAACAGTTTATCTTCATACATCCCTAACAGTTTTAAAAAAGAGTATCAAAATTTGGGAACACTTTTTGGTTGAGGGACTCTGCCCCAGCACTGATGAAGGGCTATAAACAGTTCTGGTCACATATGAGACACTCGTAGAATGCAATGAAACTTCATTAGTTTGTGAAATGTTTTGAATCCTAAAGAAAAAGATATTTTCAAAATGTATTTTAGAATTACAGTTTTAAAAGGCTTTAATGAACAGAAACCACTTACCATGAGCGTAGTATGAATATTCTACTCTGTAAAAAGTACAAATGCAGTTGTTACCTTTAAGAGCTATTTCTACCTAATCTGACACTTCTTGTATTTTACTCTAGTGCATCCAGCAATCATTTTTGACTAATACCTATTCAATTAGATGTTACAGTAACCTCACAAAACATTTTACAGTGTATCACCGTGACACAGGAAACGAATAAACATGGAATAATCCATTGGTATGAGAGTAACAAATAATATCCGCTCCTTAATCTGATCAGCAACAATACTTGAGTAAAGCAGTACAATGACTGTGGCCTGACTGTGTGTGAGTTGGTCTGATACAGTGGCAGGTGTTTGCATGGCAGCAGTGTTAAATGTCAGTCTGTAATGCAAGCTGGACAGCATCTCAGAGTTTAGACAGAGGCTTTATTGGCCCCTCCATGCCCTGTGGCCAGCCTGAAGCCTCATGAACAGGCTGACTCCTAATGCTACAGAGTCTGAACATTACTCATTCTCAAACACCTGTTCATCAATTTGTGCAGGAAATACACAAGTATCTTTTTCATAAATATTAGTATACAGCATTATTTTGAATTGCATGTTTGTTAGTTGATGTGTTGAAGTTGATGTGGCCAATTTATTTATAGAAATAATAATAAAAAAAAATATAGTAGTAGGGCAAGCATTAAACTGTTATATAAATTTATATAACAGTTAATAAAAGAATAAACTGTGATGTTTTATTTTGAATATAGATGAAGCGAGAATAAAATGATTTGTTTCATATATGTGACCCTGGACCACAAAACCAGTCATAAGTAGCACAGGTATATTTGTAGTAATAGCCAAAAATACATTGTATGGGTCAAAATTATATATATATTTTTTATGCCAAAAATCATTAGGATATTAAGTAAAGATCATGTTCTATGAAGATATTTTGTAAATTTCCTACCGTAAATGTATCAAAACTTATTGATTTTTGATCAGTAATATGCATTGCTAAGAACTTCATTTGGACAACTTTAAAGGTGATTTTCTCAGTATTTTAATTTTTTTGCACCCTCAGATTCCAGATTTTCAAATAGTTGTATCTCAGCCAAATATTGTCCTATCCTGGAAAACATATTTATTCAGCTTTCAGATGATGTATAAAATCTCAATTTCAAAAAAATTGACCCTTATGACTGGTTTTGTGGTCCAGGGTCACATATGATTTGTTCTTTCTGCTGGATTGTTGTGGGAAAAACAAATTATCAAATAAAATAAAATAAAAAGTCAAACTCACTCCTCCATCCATCACAAAATAAATTGGTACTACAGATGGCCTCCACAGCTGATAGTGTTTTAAGGTCTTAAAATCATGCAGAAGATCTGGAGAGACAAAAGTACAAAAGATATCCAGACTATCAAACATCTAAAACCCATTGATTTGTATCTGCAAACCCATGAATTTATTCTTTTATTATAAAGAATTTATAAGTTGAATACTTCTACATCAAAAGCCGGTTGATAGATGGTGGTTTTGGAGGAACTTGACACCCTTTGTTACATTTGTATGAGGCCTACTGCCAAACATGTCTTTTTATTATCATACAACGAAAGAGAAGATGAGCACACAATGTGTCTAAATTAACTTTCCCAATTTGGTAGTAAATGAAATCAATTCTATCCTTTATGTTACTTTTTCATATGCCTTTTGTCTTGTTGTGGAATCTTTTCTCTCTCTGCCTCATTCATCTGTTTTGCCCTTTCCTTGATCTGATAGCATTAAACATATAATTAAGCCATAAAGGAAGGGCTGATGAGCGTCGCAGATGGTAATTGCGTCCTACGTTTGAATGAAATGATATGCATTGCTACAATTTACAGCCTGTTCCTCATATTTTATTCAGAAACCTTTTATCTCTTTTCCCTCAGAATTATTCTGCAATAAATTTAGACATCTTATCAATAGCACAGTGATAGAGGTAGAAAACTGGAGACATGAGGGAGGGGAAGAAAAGAAAAGGAGGACTGAAAAAAAGGAAAATGTCCAATATTTTGCACTGTTTGAAATATTCTTCTAATAGAAGTTTACTGTGGTTGCCTCTTTCTGTTTCATATCTTTGATTGAAGATTACTTTAGTTATAAACACTTTTTTAAAATAGCTTTTAAATTATGATTGTTTTAAAGTGAGCTTTGCGCTCCTTAACATCAGAGTATGACATTTGATCCTGTTGTATAGTGTTTCTGTAGCTCAAACAGCAGAACATGGTGCTTGCAATGGCAAGAACATGTGTATAATTCCCAGGGAATGTATGAACATGAGAGAGAGAGAGAGAGAGAGAGAGAGAGAGAGAGAGAGAGAGAGAGAGAGAGAGAGAGAGAGAAGAAAAAAAAACTTTATACCTCGAATGCAATCTATGTTGTTTTGGATAAAAGCTTCTGTAAATGTTTAAGAGTGAAGCGCTTGAGGACGTCCATTACCAACTCATCCTGTCTGAAAGCAAACTGATTAGATTAGCTATGCATATACCATCAGAGTATGCTGAATAAGCCACCATAGAGCAGCATGAATGGTTATTGCTGTTCACTGGAAAATCTTGCTGGTAAGGCTGGTTGACCAACATGATTTTTTTTTCCCCTGACAAAGCTGCTAAACCAAGGAACTCTTTAAGCTAGTTAAGCAGCCTGCGAATAGGGACTGTAGGAGCAAGTGGAGCAGTGTCCAACCAAAATATTCATTCATATTCAAACCTCAAAATTTCAAAGTTTGCTTGCACACACAAGGAATTTATCTTGATACTGAAGCTTCCAGTACATACATATAAATATATCAAGACACATAATAACATTTAAGAATGAAGAATAAACTTAAGCAATACTAAATTAACTTTCTTCAACAAATATTTTTCAGAGATTCTAGACTATTTTAAGTAAGGTGACTTGGACATATTTATAATAAACCATAGAATTATGGAAATTCAGTGTACTCTAATTGAGACTCGTACGGGCAGAAATAAGTCTGTCCTGTTTTTTTTAAATCAACAAGTCAGCGAGTTTGTCAGTTTGTGAACACATCCGTGCTTCTTTAACAGGGGACAGGAGGATGTGTGGAGTAGCATACCAAAATAGGGAAGATATATAAATTGAACTGTAGTTAAAAGTACTAAATCGCCTGTTACTACTTCTTTAGTGTTTATGTTTATTCTGAATATCGACATAGCTTCCTTTTCTTCTACATCAACATTAAATATTAAGGTAATTCTACGAACATCATATATGTGTGTGTACTTGGAGCCTGTCAGTCAACAAGTCTCTGCCAGTAAGTGTTCAGTGATAAGAAGGTGTTAATCATAAACTAGCGCTATAACACAGAATCTGCCACACCGAAATTCATGCTCAAGAGTTGCTATTTTTTTATCTTCTCCCAAAGTAATGTGTCACTAGCAATCAACTGGGTTAAAAATGGTTTTGAGCAAATTTGAATGAATACAGGTAATTGTTATAAATATGTCTACAAATTTGTTTGATAGAAAATTGAACAGTTTACTCTAAACATTTTATATCTAAACAGCAAAAAAACAAAAAAGCCACAAAAATAAAATAAAAAGTTTTGGCCCATCTGTTGATGAAAATGAGATTTTATTTTTTTGTGATGCCCTGAAACTTCCAGCATAGCATTTGTTGATATGCATTGTCATGTCAGAAGCTGCTACTCAAATAAAACAGACCACCTTGTGCCCAACACCCCCAATGAAACTTTAACTAACGATATAACTAAATATGACTACTATTACAACTAGTATGACTACTTAATATTGCGATATCTAAATCTAAATTTAAACTTCATATTTACAAAAGTCCAAAACAATCTATGAATAAAGTATTTTTGAAGAATCATCCAGAGTTCACCAATAGTCAACAAGCAGGGGCCCTTCTACTTCTACGTGTTGGTGTCTACGTGTGTTTGTATGCGTACATATGTATGTGTCTATGCTGTAACAGACACCTCTACGTACACTGGTAAACTTTTTTCTCATTTTGAACCACATTGTTGGTTGAGTGGATTATCTTTGCTGTGTCCCTAGAGGAGATTTAGCCTTTAAAACATCAGAGTTTCTCGTTTGGTATTCCACCATACAACCCCAAAGAAACCATGAAAGTCATTAACACAACACCTTTAACACTGATTTTGATATTGCTCTGTCCAAACCGCTTATTCCTATACAGGACAGACTTGCTTTTTAAAACTTTCCTCCTTCAGTGAGCTGAACATGTTTGTGGGCCTGTAGCCAACACAGGCTGATAGTATTGAACTGTCCCTGGTGTCATCCTGCTCTCCACTGATACTTGAGCATGGGTAACACAAGCCATATAGGTTTAACTCGCGTGTCTCTTTGACCTGCCAAGTGCTGAGATATGCCAGCTGGCGGGCTTACTCCTTGGGGTTTGGGGAGGCGGGGGTTGAGTGTGTGTGGGGGGATTGAGCTCTGCACCTCAGGCCCCTGCTGTTTAGTCATGGTGTTACTCCATTACCTTTAAGTACTGGTGCTTATGTCTGCTGGCTGACTTTAACAACCCTGCGACCACTCTCAGCCTGGAATCCACTTCACCCAGAACCCTCTGTGCTCTCAACGCCTGGGGAGATGGCTGTGTAACGGGTAATAGACTGTAGAGGAAGGGAAACAAAAAACAAGACAATAATGCGTTTGATCGATCAGCACGAACAAATTTCATTTGAGAAATCAATAACAGTTTATAGATGACAGAACCAAACAAGTGCATTTATTTCCTGTCTGTGATTGAAGCTCTCTGGCAGAGAAGAGGAGCCGGTCCCTGATTCTGTGTGCAGTGGGAACAGAACCCCTTCTGCTGCTTTATTGCTCACAATCTGTATTTAAAACTAATATCAGCCTGCTGTGCATGGCCCAGGGCTACAGCCACATAACCTGATATATATGGAGCTCTTGTGTTCCCATTGTATTAGAATGTGAAAAAATACCTTTCCCCCACATTTCTCATTGGATATCCATTTATTTTTGTTTGTGTTTGGTGGCTATAATGATTGGTTTCTGTGGGCACTGGAGTAGTGATTTGTAATGCTTCTCTGTATGATGTAGCCCAGGCATATTACAAAAACTGATTCCGGAGAACGGTGAGGCAGAAGATGGAGTGGGTGTGGTTGGGGGTTGGGGTTTTAGGGGACTAGAAGAGAGGGGGATGCCAAGTTTATACTCAACCTTTCTCTCGTTGTTCTTCTCGTCGGTGTGTTGCAGGGGTTAATCTATATATACCCTCCAGACACAAGAGCCCTTACAGTGGTGCGCATTGAACGAAGTCTGGTGTACATCCACAGATATGGCACAAACAGAAAGAGAAAGCTTGTCCACACAGATAAATATTTACTGAAGGAAGTAAAGCTTCAGGCAAGCTCCTTAATCAGGAGGAGTATACAGACCTCAAAGGAGACCTGACTCATATTTTATGACTGGTCCATAAAGGGTAAAACACCTGTTGAGAGATTTAATGCAAAAATGAAGATAACTTCATGTTCATACATTTATATTCACTGTGTATACAAATCCATGGATTATTCTCCTTATTAGTGTTTTGGTGCGAGACATTCAGTAACACTTTCTTTGAAGCCTGTATTTATAATGGGTTGTAAGTGTATTCTTTTTTATTCTTATTTTTATTATTTTATTTATTTTTTATTTATTTTTATTAAATTGTATTCTTCATTACTTATCTTGCTGGATCTGTCTACTGCTTTTGATACAGTCAACCACCAGATCCTCCTGTCAACCCTATTGAGAAAGGGCATCTCAGGAACTGCACTCCAGTGGTTTGAGTCTTACCTCTCATATAGGTCCTTCAAAGTATCTTGGAGAGGTGAGGTATCCAACTTGCAATATCTAGCTACTGGGATGCCTCAGGGCTCAGTTCTTGGACCACTTCTCTTCTCTGTCTACATGGCATCACTTGGTTCTGTCATTCAGAAACATGGCTTTTCATATCACTGCTATGCTGATGACACTCAACTCTACCTCTCATTCCATCCTGATGATCCGACGATAGCTGCTCACATCTCAGCATGTCTAACAGACATTTCTTGCTGGATGAAGGACCATCACCTTCAACTCAACCTAGCTAAGACAGAACTGCTTGTAGTTTCAGCAAACCCATCATTTCATCACAATTTCACCTTCCAGTTAGGTTCATCAACCACAACTCCTTCAAAATCAGCCAGAAACCTTGGAGTTGTGATTGATGATAAGCTGAATTTCTCAGACCACATTGCTAAAACTGCCCGGTCCTGCAGATTTGCTTTATACAATATTAGGAATATTGTAAGAATATTGACCTTTCTTTCGGAACATTCAAAACAACTCCTTGTTCAAGCTCTTGTTCTGTCCAGACTTGACTATTGCAATGCTCTCTTGGCAGGTCTTCCAGCCAATTCCATCAAACCTCTACAATTAATTCAAAATGCCGCTGCAAGATTAATCTTTAATGAGCTGAAAAGAACGCACGTCACACCTCTGTTCATCAATTTGCACTGGTTACCAATAGCTGCTCACATAAAATTCAAGGCATTACAAAACCTACAAAACCATCTCTGGCTCTGTACCCCTTTACCTAAATTCAGTACTTCAGACCTATGTGCCCTCTAGAGGCTTGCGTTCTGCAAGTGAACGACGCATTATTGTGCCATCCCAAAGAGGCACAAAATCACTTTCACAGACTTTTTCATTAACTGTTCCCACCTGGTGGAATGACCTGCCCAACTCAATCCGAGCAGCTGAATCCTTAGCCATCTTCAAGAAACGGCTAAAAACACATCTCTTCCATCTTTATTTGACCCTCTAACTCTAGCACTCTCTATTCCAAATCTGTCTTCTTTTCATTAAAAAAAAAAACAAACAAAAAAAAAAACACACACACTTGACCCTCTATCAATTGCATTTTTATTCTCTAACTGCTAGCTTTTCTTGAAAAACTAACACTAGCTGTTTTTTTCTATTCTATATACTTGCTTCTTAAAAAAAAAACAACAAAAAAAAAAAAAAACTAGGTTTCTTTTTTCTATATTCTATCTACTCATTTTCTTTAAAATAACACAAAAAAAAACAAAAAAACAAAAAAACAAAAAACAAAAACAACCTTGCTACGTGTACTGCGTTAGGCTAACCGAGACTTGTCATCGCACTTGCATGTTGTTGCTCTTTTGTTGTTTTTGATTGCTTCTATTGTCCTCATTTGTAAGTCGCTTTGGATAAAAGCGTCTGCTAAATGACTAAATGTAAATGTAAATTCTTAATTCTTAATGCATTATTAAATCCTTGTAATATCATAATAAAAGCTCATAAATAAAATAAAAGCTCGTAGTAAATGTAACAAATTATAATACATCAGAATTCAGTATTTTGGTTATGTTATATCCATTTAGGCTGTAATAGTTCTTATAATTAGGATGGCCATTTCTATAACACATAAAAGGAGGATTTGCAGGATATGCAAATGGAGCCAGGATAAAAACTGAAAAATAATCCCAAACCTAAAAGCAGTGAAAGACTTTTCCATTTTTTTACAATTATTATTCTTTTTCTCTGATTCCTTGCACCCATGTCATTTTCCATTATGAATATTTTCCCGCCATTTTGATTTTTTTATGAAAAACCTATTTTTTTTTTTTTTTTTTACAAACTCCTCCTAGACGTTACTCTGATTTTCACACACACACACACACACACACACACACACACACACACACACACACACACACACACACGCACACACACACACAAAAATAATGAAGTATTTTTAGACCCTGCAGATTTTTTTTTTAGAATTCAAGTTGATTGGTTAAACTATTCTTGGTACACACCAGCACAAAGTAGTGGCACTTCTCACATATTGCTGGTACTTTGTCAAAGCATCAGTGTTTGGGTGATTTGGAATGTTACTATATAAATCACACTACCCAGAAAGGGGTAGTGTGATTTATATAGTGATTTATATATAAATTACCTCTCATATTAAGAAAATACAAAGCATTTTTAAATTTTTTTTTTTTTTTTATCATTGTAGTAATTTTAAATGAGACAGCAATGCATATGCCAGTCTGCGCACAAGAGAGTGCTGGTAATTTTTTCCTGCTTCAAGCACTGGGAATAACTGAATATAATGAGTTCTATGTGTTTTTGCCACAACACGTCATGCCTTGCTTTCTTTCAGCTTTCTGTAGCACAGCTGCTAAGCTTCCTGAGAACTTAGCATCTAAGCATGCAGACACAATATTAAAACCAAATTCGCTAAACAAACAATACATTTAATATAAATTCTCTAAGTAGAATAAATAAGAATCCTTATTTTTGTCTTGCGTAACATAATGACATTGAACAAGCTCTGTGTTGATTAATTTTCAGCAAATTAATTTATCATGAATTGGAAACTGCAAAGAATTGTAGGCGATTGAATGTACACCTGATGTATCCTTCACAACAAGCGAAGGAAGCGTAGGAAGTGAACGATGGGTGCTACTAAGTCCCCTTTAAACTGAGATGTCCTTCGACAGAGCTTTATGATGTAGCAACTTAAATATGCAGCCTTACAAGGATGTGTCTTTCTTCCGTTTGAGAAAAGCCCAATGATATTCCAACTCTCTGATCAAATCTGTTATTTGATATTTTTTTTAAAATTATTATTTAATAATAGTAGGCCTAATAATAATAATAATAATAATAATAATAATAATAATAATAATAATAATAATAATAATAATAATACAGTATATAATAAATAAATAAATACATAAATAAATAAATAAATAAAACAGAACAATAATCAACATTTATTCAGGAAATACATTTATCCTTTTTTGAGTGTTTAAATAAACAATGTCAAAATATGAAACGTATATGTATAATAAATTATAACTATGGCAATACATTACAATGTGTAATACATTATAACATGCTGTTCATCATGTGTTATATATTATCATACTCCTACAAGTTACATTAATACGTAAGTATTATAATGTATTATATCTGTTGCTATGATTATTCATGATATTAAATTTGATATTTTATAAAATTCTTTTTAAAGGGCATTATGCATGCATTATAAATACAGGTTTCATAGAAACGTGTTACCAGTAGACATACACACACACACACTACAGGACTTCGGGTTCAGAGGACAGTGCGACAGTGTCTCCTTGTCCTGGTGCATTTATATTTGGCCCAGGTTGGGCAAAGGGCTGAGACGCATATTGTTTGTGTTCATTTAAATAAGGAGAAATGTCAGCTTTCCATGGCTGCAGGCTGCTTGCATGTTAGATGATCCAGTCATTGGTGCCTGTGATTGTGGGGTCGTGGCTGGTCCTTCCAGGTCAGTGTCAGCCATGTGGCGGTTTCAGGCCATAATTGACCTTTTGACAGAGCACAGGGAGACAGCTTCTCTCCCAGGGCTGGAATAATCACTTTGGATCTCCTGGTGCGGAAACCTCACCCCGAGTAATTAAAAACGCTTGCAGTTTGTTTTTTGTTTTGAAAAAAAAAAAATAAAAAATTACTTAATACAATGTCTCTCTTTACAAGTCACTGCAAATGCTTTCCCAAAGCTTCCAATTTAATCGGAAATGTCCGAATACATCATCTTTTTATCTGTTTCTGTGAGACTTCCACTTAGTCCACTCTATTTTAGAGTTTTGAATATAAATAATAAATAAATTAATTACAAATAATTAAATAGCAAGTGATCTTCCATTTATGCTTTGCGATATCACCAGCGTAAGGCAGGTACAGTAGACTGAATTAGGCCTTAAGTGTGTGTTCCATGTGTGATCAGTGAGTCTCCACGAAACACACACACGTCCCCAGGTCCGCCCTAAGGGTGCAGAGCTTCACCCGGATCTCTGACGTCTGCTTTGTTAACCATGTGACCCATGGCAATGTCTTTCCCCTCACCCCACTCAGACCTTTTGTTGTTTAGCCTTCTTTTTTCCCCTACACAACGGGCCTCATTTATCAGTCAAACGTAGAAATGAGCGCAGATCCGTGCGCACAAATCAACTTACGACAGAGTTCACGTGTGATTCATGAAACATTCGTATGCCGCCAATTTCATCGTACGGATGATCGTATGTTGATAAATCTGGCGGCTGAAAACAATCTTGAGTATCACGCCCCTAAAAACACCCCGGTTTAGAAGCCTCGCCCCTAGAGTTTACAAGGAGAAACAAAACCCGGTCAAAAAGAGGAAGTAATCTCATGAAAGAGAAATTTATCTTACTCCAAAAAAAAAAAAAAAAAAAAAAAAAAAAAATTAAAATAAAAAATAAATAAATAAATAAATAAAAAAAATAAAAAACCCGTTACCCTTGTAACTGCAAATAATTTCATTATTTTTTATGATTTTTTTATGTATATTAAATACCGGTAAATATAAGGAAACCTTTACAAACATAAACATTATTTAACCTATTTAGTTCCTTTCAGTCCACAACAAATCATTTACTTTTAACGATATTACATAACAAGAATGATAAAATAAGCAGCTATAAAATTATATATTAAAATATAATATTAAAAAAAAAAGCTGGCATTTATTATAAACAGCACACAAACGTCAAGCAAAGCTGAAACGGCATTGCTCACAAGAGCCTCTCCCGTTCGACAAGAATCCAGATGTTTCCATTTTTGCAATATTTGTATTATTTGGTTATTAAACTATTATTTATTATGTAGCCTAAACATGGCTTTATACTTCACTCATGTTCTAATATTCGCGTAAAATCCTTCACATGCGTAAAAATGTTTGTTTGGGCACTGCGCGCTGATTTCACAGCGGGCCTTTTAAAATAAACAGTGTAACTTTTATGTTTCGTTGACTGCATTTTAGTTTGATGATGAATGGCTGAAATGTCAAGTAATGCTAGAACTAATGTTGTTTGTGAATGCGTGAGGCGCCAGCGCGATCCGATGAATAAAATCAAATAAAGATATAAGAAATAAAATGCATTAAGAGTGTCACAAAAACGAGCGTAGCCTATACTTGTTGCGCAGTTTTTTTTCTCTTTTGTTTTATAATAGGCCATTATATTATAGCCTATTATATATTTTGTGTGGTCCTATTTATTTTAAGCTTTTATAGACTTAATTTCTGTTTTTCTCCATTCACAGAAGTGTTGCAGGTGCATGATGCGACGATTGAATCCACATGGTCTGTTGTTTATGCTGCTATTCGCGCATATAAAGATAAAGCCCTGTATAAAACAAACAAACAAACAAACAAACAAACAACAACAACAACAACAACAACAACAACAACAACAACAGCAACAACAAAAGACATTCTAATCTTACTGGTTAACGATTGACTAATGAGCTTTGATCGGTTGATGGTCAGCAGTGTTAGGCACGTTACTTAAAAAAAAGTAATTAGTTATAGTTACTAGTTACTTCTCACAAATGGTAACTGAATTAGTAACTGAGTTACATCATTATAAAAGTAACCAATTACCAGGGAAAGTAACTATTGCGTTACTTAAAAAAAAAGGTTTAAATGTCAAATAACTTGGATGCCCCCAATATTAAATATGTTAAATTAATGAAATAGACACTAAATAGAATAAATTATTATTATAAAACATTGTACATTAATCTACACTATTTATCTACTGACACTTAGCATCAGTCAGTCAAGTATTATAATATGATCTTATGATAATTTAGCATTATATGATGATAGAACTTTAGTAATTAGAATAACCAAGTATGAATGCATATTTGTCATGTCGACTGAACTTAGGACTGGTGGTGGTGCTTATTTAGTGTTTCTATAAAAAAAAGGGGGGGGGGGGATAATAAGATAACAAAACTGCTACGAATTCTACTACTAATAACATTATAAAACGCACTAAGGATTAATGAGGGTTCATGAATATTAATCACGTTGTCTGCGTTCGCTCGAATTGATTTGCTGAAATCAAGACAGGGATGATAACAGGTGAATGCCAGCCAATGAGATTGTCGTTTGCGCATTAGTTCCGCCCACTACCAGAGAAACCAGCAGTCCTTAAAAGCTGAAGAATTCCAAAAGAACTCCGTTATTTTGACAGGAAAATACAACAAAGAATATCGTTTACATGTAAACGCCCCGTCAATTCTGTTATGTAAGATACTCTTGCTCTGTATCTTTCTTTGTGTGTGTGAGACAAAGCGACGGCGAGATGTGCGCCTTCACACTAGAGTTTACGGTAGTCAAATACAGCTACACTGCGCATCCATTCAGATAAACTAAAAAATAAAATTATAATAATATTATCATAAATTATAGTAACACCGCATTTTATCATCAGTAACAGTAACGGCATTGTAACGGGGAAAACAGTAATTCGTTCGATTACTCGTTACTGAAAAAAAATAGTAAAGCCGTTTATTTATAATATAAATAATTATTATTATAATTATTATTATAATCCTATTATTATTTATTCCCGTCACTGATGGTCAGGAAAATAACCTAAATGAACAAAATTCTGTCTTTCTGCAATTCTCCACCCGATTTACTATGCTGCGCGCAAGTTCAAAAATTTGCATACACGAGCTGAGACCAGACGTGAGATTTGATCGTAGCCACCGCTCACGTCCACATTGATAAATTCCAAGTTTTGCGTTGAAACGACCATACGCCCAGTTTTCTGTCGTACGTTCGTTTCGTAAATGAGGCACCATATGTTTTTGGCCTTCTCTACCTTCATTCTGTTATTATAAAGCTTGCAGTTATGGAATTTAAGGTGGAGAAAATGCATAAAACAACACAAGACCAATGAAAGATGCAGAAATGCACTGTATCTGAAAATGAAATACTCCATCAAATGATACCAGATACCAACAGCATGCAAACTACATACTTTACCACTATCATTAATTCACAAGTCTGTTTTATTTTTCAACACATAGCATTTTTCAACCACAGTTTCATTCTGTCATCAAAATATATGTTTGCACATAGGGAACTAAAGCCTCTCATATAACAAACCAAACGTAATAGTATAATTTCAGAGTGTGCAGAGGGAGAAAAATGCTTCAAGCATTTTCGCTTATGTCTTTAAAATGTTTACAAGACATAGAAAAATAAAGACACAGCTTCAAACGCTACAGGCTTGACTGTTGAGAATAGAGTATTATGATATTAATTAAAACACAAGTCGGCCTTCCCCCCTCTCTGCGTATAGCCCAAGGGTATACAATGTTGCACACTTGATTGAATCAGGTAGTAGCAGTCAGCTAGGCATTTTGTATTTTGCGCTTGAAGGGCTGAGAAAAATCTGAGTGTGGCTTCATTATTCTCAACTTGATGGGGAAATGCTTACTGATAGCAACCAAAAGCTGACAGCTCAGAAGGCAGCACTACATAGTCTGGAACTTACTTATATTTTCAGATGAATATCACGTTTGCAGGTTTACAGTTTGATGGTATATGATTTTAGAAGAGACCAAAATCTGGAAGCTTAATGTCGAGTCCTGCCATGTGTAAAATATATAATACAGTCATTTTCAGTTGGTGAGTCATTATGTTTGTGGAAAACATGTTATATATATAACAAAAATGAAACAAACCATATAATTAAGCCCATAGAACAGCACAGCAATTATGCTGTATGAAAAAGGACAAGAAAATGATTAATGTGTCCAAACGCTTGCTACAGGTTTTTGGCACAAAATCTGTCACCTGTTAGAAGCTAGCCAAATTCGATACATGGACAAGATATGTCACATGCCCTTATTCCTGAAAACCATAAACAAAACTTCATAGGGTGAAATAAAATACAAACCAAACTAAATTACAAAAGAAACTCACACTTCTGATTCTGTTTATGCGTGACTTTTTGTTATGTCAATGTTACAAATTTTTATATTGTTGTGACTAGCCAGTACATATGATATTATTAATAGCCTACATTTTTGTGTATGATAATGTCCAGTCAATGTAAAATCTGTCTCCTGCAAATAACCAGTTTAAAAGCACCATCTAATAGACTACAGGAAATGGGTTTCCCTTTGGATTTGGATGTGAGTGTTAATAAGTTATGTATTATGCGACTCTCTCTGAAATGAGATCATGGATCTAAATTGATTGTTTAAGAATGCTATAATTGTCCAGAGCATTTCTATAATCAGCTATCAATGCGATCAATAGCTTATGATTCTACTTTCCCCACTGTAGTATGATATTATTGACTGGCACTATATAGAAACTGTTCCTTTTCTAGCCAGGTCCCTCTGTTGGGACCCTGCTCATTATTGCTCTTAGTTTGTGTGATGGAAATGGACAGGAAAAACTCCATTAGTGAGTCCTCTCCTGCTCATTAAGGATCTGTCCTGCTGAGCTGTGAATATGTAAAGTTTTAATAAGCACAGTGACAGGATGAAAGCACATCTACTAGGTTTTAATGCAGAAGAAAGGTAATATAACACAATAGAGCAGAAAGTTGGCTGTAATTAGATGCACATGCATCACATGGCTCTGTGCCTTCTGACGACTACAGTTCATGGCTAAGAATGTGAGGCCAAAGCTGTCAGAGCAATTTCTTTACAGTATATATAGTTCATATTAACCCTAATGTATTAATGAATTTTAAGGTAATGGATTTAGGTAGATGCTAATGCTTAAATGCAAATTCAAACAATACACAGCTAAAAGCAATATTAGCTGAAAACGCATGTGTGGATGCACGAAAAAAAAAAAAAATCCAAATCTATACTGAGAGTGAGTGATGTGATGTGGCAACACATGAAAATTCACATAGAATTCTGCCCTTATAATCAACAAAGTTGTCTACACTGCAAGTGCGCAAAGTGATAAATATAGCACTGCATTGCTTACTTTTAGTAGAAATTGCAGGTATTAGTGAAAACTGTCTTTCCAATTTCAAGTCAACTACACACTTGTCCAAACATTCTGTGTTTGCAAATTCTGGCATTACTCTTTCTCACACTATTTGTTTCTCTATTTTCCTAATTTTCAAGCTTTCTCTTCTTTTCTTGCAAGATCTTCTTTTCCCTGTCCTCTGTTTTTCACTGACCCCAAATCTGGCTCTGTTAGATGTAGTCCAGGTCGTAATGGATGGTTGAAATATCACAGGATGCCCTAGGCTTACACATTTCCTTTTATGCTGCAGGTACAGAGAGAGTGCAGAGGCACAGAACGTCTTCTCCTCCTCCAGGCCGATATGGTTTACACAGGGCTGTAGTCAGCCACTCAGCCTCTATTTTTGCTGTCACATGCAGATCGTAGGGTTAATTAGGTCTTAATCCTGTGGAGCTTCTAATGTATAAAATGCTACACTTTCTAATGAGTTTAAAATATAGAGCAAGCACACAATGTAAAGACAAGTGATGTTTTATCAATGATTTTTTTTTTTGAATGAATCTTTTAAGTAAATTAATTGTTCGTTGTCTTCTATGCACTGACTTAAATTTTATTCTTTTCAAGGATATGTGATTGCCTTGGTGTCTTTCTTTTGCATTCAAAGTCAAATAGCACCAATACTTAGCATTTGAGTTAAGGCTTTAAAGATGATTTTTTTTTTTTTTTTTTGAAGTAAAAGTAAAAAAGGAAACAAATACGATAAAACAAGGTGACACTTTATTTTACAAGTCAAGTCAAGTCACTATTATTTGTATAGCGCTTTTAACAATGCAAATTGTGTCAAAGCAGCTTTACATCAGCTTGATATAAAGCTGGGTGGCTTTACATCAGCTTTACAGTATTTAGACGGGGAAATAGTATGTTGAAATAGTGTCATTCTCCTCTGGCCAGACAAAATCAGCAGTTTTAAATCTAGGCTTCAGCAGAGTCAGATTGTGCAAAGGACTCATCTGGTTCCTGTGGTCTTGTCCCTATGGCCGTCTAGGAGACAGGGTCTTCACTGGGGATCAGTCTCTGGGGCTCATCTAGTTGTCCTGGTCTCTGCTGACATTCAGGGCTGTAGAGGTCATCTCTAGGTGCTGATCCACCATCTGATCTGGATACAGTCTGGATCTGGGTGGCTACGGTGACCTCGGAATAAGAAAGAAACAGACTAATATTAGCGTAGATGCCATTCTTTTAACGATGTAACAAGTACATTGGGTGTTTTGGGAAGTGTTTCCGGTTCCAGTTGACATAATTAATGCAGCCTAACAATCCTTTAACGCATTTGAATTATAGAAATGCAATAGTGTATTACGTGGAAGCAAGGATAAAGAGATGGGTCTTTAATCTAGATTTAAACTGACAGAGTGTGTCTGCTTCCTGAACAGTGTTAGGTAGATGTTCCAGAGTTTGGGCGCTAAATAGGAAAACGATCTCCCGCCTGCAGTTGATTTTGATATTCTAGGTATTATCAAATGGCCAGTGTTTTTAGATCGCAGCGGACATGAAGGACTATAATGTGATAAGAGCTCAAACCATTCAGGGCCTTATAGGTAATTAGTAAGATCTTAAAATGTATATGATGTTTAATAGGGAGCCAGTGCAGTGATGACAGAACCAGGCTAATATGGTCATACTTCCTGGTTCTAATAAGAACTCTAGCTGCTGCATTTTGAACCAGCTGGAGTTTGTTTATTAAACGCGTAGAGCAACCACCCAATAAAGCATTACAATAATCTAGCCTCGAGGTCATGAACGCATGAATTAATGTTTCTGCATTTGACATTGAGAGCATAGGTCGTAATTTAGATATATTTTTAAGATGAAAAAATTCAGTTTTACAAATGCTAGAAGCATATTTTTCGAAGGAAAGATTGCTATCAAAAAGTACGACTAGGTTCCTAACTGATGACGAAATATTTACAGAGCATCCATCAAGTATTAAATAGTGATCTAGGAAAAGTTTTTGGTCCAATAATTAACACCTCTGTTTTTTTCAGAATTTAGCAGTAAGAAATTGCTAGTCATCCAGTTTTTGATATCAACTATACATTCCGTTAGTTTTGCAAATTGATATGTTTCATCGGGTTGCGAAGAAATATAGAGCTGAGTAACAGCAGCATAACAGTGAAAGCTAACACCATGTTTCCTAATGATACAGTATCTCCCAAGGGTAACATGTAAAGCGTGAAAAGTAAGTGGGCTAGTACTGAGCCTTGAGGTACTCCATACTGCACTTGTGATTGGTATGATACCTCTTCATTTACTGCCAAGAATTGATGGCGGTCAGATAAGTACGATTTGAACCATGCCAGTGCACTTCCTCTAATGCCAACATAATTTTCTAGTCTATTTAAAAGAATGTTGTGGTCGACAGTGTCAAACGCGGCACTAAGATCCAGTAGCACTAAAAGAGATACAATCACGATCAGATGATAAGAGCAGGTCGTTTGTAACTCTAATGAGAGCAGTCTCAGTACTATGATATGGTCTAAAACCTGACTGGAAATCCTCACATATAGCATTTTTCTCTAAGAAGGAACATAGCTGTGAGGATATTACCTTTTCTAATATCTTTGACATAAAAGGGAGCTTCGAGTTCGGTCTGTAATTAATTAATTCTTAGGGCCCAAGTTGTGATTTTTTTTTTAATGAGAGGTTTAATAACAGCCAGTTTGAAGGTTTTTGGGACATATCCCAATGACAATGATGAGTTAATAATATTCAGAAAAGGATCTATTACTTCTGGAAGCACCTCTTTTAGGAGCTTAGATGGAACAGGGTCTAACATACAGGTTGTTGGTTTAGATAATTTAACAAGTTTATACAATTCTCCATTTCCAATAGAAGAGAATGAGTGGAATTGTTCCTCAGTTGATTTACAGTGTACTATCTGATGCGATACTGAGACTGACAGCTGCATGGTTACAATTTTATCTCTAATAGTTTCGATCTTGGAAGTAAAGTAGTTCATAAAGTCATTACTACTGTGCTGCTGGCTAATGTCTGCACCTGCTGATGTTATATTTTTTGCTAAATTAGCCACTGTATTGAATAAATACTTGGGGTTGTGTTTGTTTTCTTCTAAAAGAGATGTAAAGTAAGCAGATCTAGCAGTTTTTAAGGCTTTCCTGTAGGAGAGAGTATTTTCTCGCCAAGCAATACGAAATACCTCTAATTTTGTTTTTCTCCAGCTGCGCTCCATTTTCTGGGCTGCTCTCTTTAGGGCCCGAGTGTGCTCATTATACCACAGTGTTTGACTCTTTTCCTTAATCTTCCTTAAGCGTAAAGGAGCAACCATATCTAAAGTGCTAGAAAAGAGAGAGTCCATAGTTTCTGTTAGATCATTAGGTTTTTCTGAGCTATTGGATATACTGAGGAACTGAGGAAGATTATTTATAAAGCAGTCTTTTGTGGTCGAGGTGATGGTTCTACCATATTTGTAACAAGGAGTTGGCTTTACAGCTTTAGCTATATGGAATATACACAAAACTAGATAATGATCTGAGATATCATCGCTCTGCTGCAAAATTTCAACGCTACTGACATCAATTCCATGCGACAGTATTAAATCTAGAGTATGATTTCGACAATGAGTAGGTCCTGACACGTGTTGTTTAACACCAATAGAGTTTAGAATGTCTATAAATGCTGATCCCAACGAATCTTTTTCATTATCAACATGGATATTAAAATCACCAACAATTAGGACTTTATCTGCAGCCAGCACTAACTCAGATAGAAAATCAGCAAATTCTTTAATAAAGTCTGTATGGTGCCCTGGTGGCCTGTATACAGTAGCCAGTACAAACATCACAGGGGATTTATCATTAACACTTGTTTCTTTGGATAACGTTATATGAAGCATCATTACTTCAAACGAATTATACTTGAAACCCGACCTCTGAGAAATACTGAAAATATTGCTATAAATTGTAGCAACACCTCCCACTTTGCCTTTTCGATGTGGCTCATGTTTGTAACAGTAATTTTGAGGGGTAGACTCATTTAAAGCAATGTAATCATCTGGTTTTAGCCAGTTTTCTGTCAAACAAAGCACATCTAGTTTATGGTCAGTGATTATATCATTTACAAAAAGTGCTTTAGTAGAAAGGGATCTAATAATCAATAAGCCAAGCTTTATCATTTGTTTATCTGTATTTAATCTGTTTTTTATTTGTTGAACATCAATTAAATTGTTACTCTTACTTTGGTTTGGACGTTTTCTGTATTTTCTAGCTCGGGGAACAAACACAGTCTCTATAGTGTGATATCTAGGTGAAAGAGTCTCTATGTGCTGAGAATTAACTGACTTCTGTGACATGAGGTTAGCAGACGGTCGGTTTAGCAAGTCTGTCTGCTTCCTGACCTGGGCCCCAGTTAGTCAAGTACGAACTCTAAGACTATGTGCCATATTTCTAGAGAGAAGAGCGGCACCACCCCAGGAGGGATGAAGACCATCTTCATCGCGATGGCGCCGAACATGGCAGCCACTGTGCTTAGCTCTCAAGTTGTTTTAGTGTTTTTGTTAGTTTTTCCTGTTTTTTGTTTTGCAAACACAATCAGTTTTACCAGGGAAGAACTGCTGAACATTCAGCAGAACACACCACAAAATCTTCTACCGGTTTTCGAGTATTCGGACGTTTTGCTGAACGTTATAGTTGGCGGAGCGGCGGCGCTGATCAAACGCTTCAGGACGCGCAGACGGGGGAAGCGAGCCGGCGCGCTCGTGAAGCTCAGACAGCGTGGATTTAGAACATCCATCTGGCGAATCTCCGCTCTCTACCCAACAAAACGGACGAACTCCTTCTGCTCTCCCGGACAAACAGGGATTTTTCAAACTCTGCTGCTCTGTGTTTCTCGGAAACCTGGCTGAACGATGCCATTCCGGACAGCACGCTTCATCTTCCGAGCTTTCACCTGTTTAGAGCAGATCGCGAGGCAGAATCAACGGGGAAATCGCGCGGCGGCGGGACATGCTTTTACATCAATGAGAGGTGGTGTACAGATGTAATTGTATTAAAGAAGATGTGCTGTTCTGATCTAGAAACGCTCTTCATTAACTGCAAGCCTTTCTACTCGCCGTGGGAGTTTTGCTCGTTCATTCTCTTGAGTGTTTACATTCCTCCGCAAGCACACGTGAGCTCCGCTTTACAGAAACTAGCTGATCTGATCACAGAGAC
Source organism: Spinibarbus caldwelli (assembly GCA_039654775.1). Taxonomy (NCBI): domain Eukaryota; kingdom Metazoa; phylum Chordata; class Actinopteri; order Cypriniformes; family Cyprinidae; genus Spinibarbus; species Spinibarbus caldwelli. The sequence goes on along the minus strand of CM077232.1, from coordinate 32,907,646 downwards.
AGAACAACAACACCCGGACTCTGTTTTAATCATTCTTGGGGACTTTAATAAAGCCAATCTCTCCTGTGAACTGCCAAAATACAGACAGCACATCACATGTCCCACCAGAGACAGTAATATATTGGATCACTGTTACACAGCGATAAAGGAGGCATATCACTCTGTTCCACGGGCAGCTTTAGGACTCTCTGATCACTGTTTAGTTCATCTCATACCAACCTACAAGCAGAAACTTAAATCTGTTAAACCTGTAGTAAAGTCTGTAAAGAGATGGACCAAAGAAACAGAGCGGGTTTTACAAGCCTGTTTCTATTCGACTGATTGGAGTGTTTTTGAAACTGCCGCCACCGATCTGGACGAGCTCACAGAGACCGTAACTTCATATATCAGTTACTGTGAGGATATATGCATTCCTACCAGGACTTATTTAACATTCAACAATGACAAGCCATGGTTTACAGCAAAACTCAGACATCTTCGTCAAGCCAAAGAGGATGCCTACAGAAATGGGGATAGAGCCTTGTACAATCAGGCCAGGAACACACTGAACAAGGAGATTAGAGTGGCTAAAAGGACCTATGCAAAAAGGTTAGAAGATCAGTTCACTTCGGATAACCCAGCTTCAGTGTGGAAAGGTCTGAAAGCCATCACCAACTACAAAACACCATTCCCCAGCACTGAGGTGAATCAACAACTTGCTGAAGACCTGAATGAGTTCTACTGTAGATTCGAAACCCCCCACACCCATTCTGACACAACCACACCCATTCTCTCTACACAACCGTTAACACCTCCAGCAACCCCCCTCTCCCCCCCCTCCTCCACTGCAGATCAGTGAAGATGATGTGCGCCAGGTCTTCAGAAAGAACAAAAGAAGAAAAGCACCAGGCCAAGACGGTGTGACACCAGCCTGTCTGAAAACCTGTGCTGACGAGCTGGCCCCCATCTTTTCACAAATCTTCAATAGATCTCTGGAGTTGTGTAAAGTCCCTGTCTGCTTCAAACACTCCACCATCATCCCCGTCCCAAAGAGCCCCAAGATAACAGGACTTAACAACTACAGACCTGTGGCACTAACGTCTGTCATCATGAAGTCGTTTGAAAAACTGGTTCTGGCTTATCTGAAGGACATCACAGGACCCCTACTGGACCCCCTGCAGTTTGCTTACCGAGCAAACAGGTCCATGGATGATGCAGTCAACATGGGACTGCATTACCTCCTGCAACACCTGGACAAATCAGGGACTTATGTGAGGATCCTGTTTGTGGACTTCAGCTCGGCCTTCAACACCATCAATCCAACACTCCTCCAGACCAAACTAACCCATCTCTCTGTTCCTAGCTCTATCTGTCAATGGATCACCAGCTTTCTGACAGATAGGCAACAGCTAGTGAGAATGGGGAAATTCATGTCAAACAGCCGCATCATCAGCACTGGCGCCCCTCAGGGATGTGTTCTCTCCCCACTGCTCTTCTCCCTCTACACCAACGACTGCACCTCTAGAGACCCCTCTGTCAAGCTCCTGAAGTTTGCAGATGACACCACACTCATCGGCCTCATCCAGGATGGTGATGAGTCTGCTTACAGACAGGAGGTTGAGCAGCTGGCTGTCTGGTGCAGTCTAAACAACCTGGAGCTCAACACGCTCAAAACTGTAGAGATGATAGTGGACTTCAGGAGGAACCCCCCTGCTCTCTCCCCACTCACCATCATGAACAGCACTGTGGCAGCAGTGGAGACATTCAAGTTCCTAGGGTCCATCATCTCCCAGGACCTGAAGTGGGACACTCACATTGACTCCATTGTAAAAAAGGCCCAACAAAGGTTGTACTTCCTTCGCCAGCTGAGGAAGTTTAACCTGCCACAGGAGCTGCTGAAACGGTTCTACTCAGCCGTCATTGAGTCTGTTCTGTGCACATCAATAACTGTCTGGTTTGGCTCAGCAACAAAATCAGACACCAGAAGATTACAGAGAACGATTCGGACTGCCGAAAGGATTATTGGTGCTCCCCCGCCCACCCTTCAAGAACTGTATACATCCAGAGTGAGGAAAAGAGCTCAGAAAATCACTCTGGATCCCTCACATCCAAGCCATCCCCTCTTTGAACTCTTGCCATCTGGTCGGCGCTACAGAGCACCGAATACCAGGACAGCCAGGCACAAGAACAGTTTCTTCCCCCAGGCAATCTATTTAATGAACAGTTAAATGTTCCCCCCATTATGCAATAACAATGTGCAATAACCTAATATTTGTTACCACCTCCATCTTACCACATCCCTGCTTTTCATTCTATTCTATTCCATTTTATCATCTATAGCACAACTGTACATACCACTTATTTATCTCTCAATTTATTTTTTCAAATCTTTGTCTGTTTATATTTACATGTGTAATTTTTTATTCTCATTATATTTTTATTGTCTGTGTGCTGTTGTTGTCTCTGTGTACTGGAAGTTTATGACACAAAAACAAATTCCTTGTATGCACAAGCATACTTGGCAATAAAGCTCTTTCTGATTCTGATTCTGATTTTGATTCTTTTTTCAACAGGTCAAGTCTGCCCCAAAAAACTCTTCCAATTGTCTATGAAACCTATGTTCCTCTTTCAGTCGGTCACTCCGAGTCATGTCAGATGACCAACGAAATTGGGATCTCGCCAGAGAGACCAATCCACTTTTAGTGTAACTAAACGAGCCAATGGACATTGGCATGCGATTATTGCTTCCAGCTGCCGCTGATCACAGCGTGAGTATAAGAGGCAGCCGGTGCACCGCATTAATTCATCCTTTCGCTTCGGAGCCGAGCGGTGGTGCATCACTACTGCTCTCTACTTCGGTGTTGTAGAGAGAACGAGAGTGCGGGCGTTATGGCAACAGCAGCGGTGGTCACAGTCTCGCAGCTTCAACAAAGATCGTGCAGACAGCTACACCAGGAGTGTGCATGTGACCAGCTCCTCTGCGTGCTTCAGTACTAAAAGAGCAATTTCTCTAACAGAGCAACACGGTTGATCGCGTATTTTTAAAGATGTCTTATTACCCGTGTGTTTCTGGGTGTGGTCATTTCCTGGCGCCTCAGTACGGTCACGATCGCTGCCTTACTTGTCTGGGCATTCAGCATGCTGAGGAAGCTTTTGTGGATGGTTCATGTTCTTCTTGTGGGGACATGACCATCTCGGAGTTGCATATAAGACTCCGCTATGTCAAACATGGCGGAGTCCCTCTGCCTCTGCCGCGATCCAGCGTTCGTCCCGGCACCCGGGGCGGCGCTGCGTCCGGTGGAGTCAGAGGTGATTTGAGGATGGTGAGGGCGTCCCCAAGTGGAGCTCCTCACCCCTCAAGCACTCCGCAGCCGGTGGAACTGCTGTTGGAGCGGGCTGGCCACTCGTTCCTTCGGTGCCCCCTCTGACAACCAGATGACGATCGCTGCATCTGAGGGCGAGCCCTCTCTCTCTGGGCATGACGACTCGGCTGCGTTGCCCCCTTCGGGTGTGGTAGCGTTGTCCGAGCCAGACCCAGAGATGACGGCTATACTTTCCCGGGCCGCCGAGAATGTTGGGCTTGTGTGGAATCCTCCACTGCGTCCCGATCCTTCGAGGCTCACTAGATCGTGGAGGGCACCTTTCACTGCCCGAAACAAATCTTGTGGCTCCTGCATCCTCACCACCCTCGATGGTGGGGCCGCTTGGGGTTACGCGGGCATCCCCTCGGTGGAGCGGTCTGTGGCCATGCAACTGTGTCCAACAGTCGCTACCACTCTGCGGGGTGACCCGTGTCTCCCCTCACGGGACTGTAAGTATTCGTCAGGCCTAACTGGCAGTGCTTGCAGAGCCTGTGGGGAGGCGGCTTCTGCCCTCTATGCCATGGCATTACTGCAGGTCCACCAGGCCAAAGTCCTGAAAGTTTGGTGTCTTGGCCTCTGTAAATAAGAAAAGGTAAATGGAAATTAGACAAATATTGTTTGTTTGGTAATTATGATTCTCCATATGGAGCTTCCTAGCAGGAGGGGCCGGCCCGCAAACAGGAAGCCATATTTATTCCATCCATGGAATTTATTCCATCCAGCTGATTCACTGAGAATGTGGAGAATGTTATTGTCTGGATTGTCTTGTGTCTTGTGTTTCCCTACCTCTTGTGTGCCCTTATTTGGTTCTGTTCCTGTTCCTGTCGTTATTAGTTAATTCTCTTCCAGCTGTGGGATGATTAAAGACTCTAGTTTTGGTGAATTCCTCGTCTTCCCTTTCCTGGCTTTCGTGTCTCCTCGTGAATCATGACAGAATACCGGACCGTACAAAGTAAACGGCGCTCCTTCTCCCTGTTTTGTTTTCCCCGTTTTTGAAAAGTTTTGTTTGCCTGGTTTTTCCCTCTCCCCACGGCATGGAATTCACCGCTATCTCAAGCATGCCGCCGTTCGCGGCTCACTCAAGTCCGCCGCCGCTAGCTCAAGCCTGCCGGTCAGACTTCAGTCAAGTTCGGCTGCCAAGCCTGCCGTCGTCCGCGGTTCCCTCAAGCCCGCCGGCAGTTCCTATGGCAAGCCCATTGGCGGTTCCTGTGGCAAGCCCGCCAGTGGTTCCTATGGCAAGCCCGAAGTCAAGCCCGCCGGTCGCGGCTCCTCGAAAGCGCCTGCTAGAGCGCCCTCCAGTGCCTGCTCCTCGAAAGCGCCTTCCAGAGCGCCCTCCAGTGCCTGCTCCTCGAACGCGCCTTCCAGAGCGCCCTCCATTGCCCGCTCCTCGAAAGTTCGCTCCAGTGATGGCTCAAGCCCCTGACTAGAGTCCAGTGATGGCTCTAGCCCCTGACCTAAGTCAAATCATGTCCCCAGAAGTCTGGTCGTGTCCACCGGAACAAATCTTGTCGGTCTTGTCGAGTCTTGTCTTGTCCGTTAAGGTTCCTGTGAAGCGGGCTGCTTCTCTCGTCATGGCCACAGAGGCCATTCCCAAGTCACTTGCTTCTCCAGCTACCGCAATGGAAGCGGCTCCTGAGTGCACCCCTGAAAAGGCCCCGGTCACCACGTTCAGCCCAGGGAGGGCTGTGGGTCTCATGTCCGGCCCAATAGGGACCTCAGATTCTGAGCCTAGCCCAGTGAGGGCGCCTGTTTCAGTGGATGACCCACGAAAGACTCCAGTTCCTGTGTTAAGCCCAGAGAAGGCTCCAGTTCCCGAGTTAAGCCCAGGATGGGCTCCTGTTCCCCAGTCAAGCCCAGGGAGGGCTCCTGTTCCCGAAGTAAGCCCAGGAAGGGCTCCTGTTCCTGAGTTAAGCCCAGGAAGGGCTCCTGTTCCCGAGGTAAGCCCAGTGAGGACTCCTGATCTTCAGTTCAGCCCAGAGAGGGCTCCTGATCCCCAGCTCATCCCAGTGAGGGCTCCTGATCCCCAATTCAGCCCAAGGAGGGCTTCTGATCCCCAGTTCAGCCCAGGGAGGGCTCCAGATACCCAGTTCTGCCCAGGGAGGGCTCCTGATCCCCCGTTAAGCCCAGGGAGGGCTCCTGATCCCCCGTTAAGCCCAGGGAGGGCTCCTGACCTCCAGTTAAGCCCCGTAAGCTCCTCCAAGTATTTTTTTGGGGGTGTAGTAGAGCTGTAGAGGCCGGGGGCGGGGGGGCCCGTGGCCTCGGAGATGGATCCGCCATGGCCTCCTGAGTCCCCTGATCTGCCATGGCCTCCTGAGTCTCCAGAACTGCCATGGCCTCCCGAGCTTCCTGCTCCACCGTGGGTCCCGGAACGGGCGCCGCCCTGGAGGCCGTCTGTCCTGTCTTCGTGTCCTTGTTCCTGGAGCCCTCCAGAGCGCCGTAATGTCAGGATTGTCTTGTGTCTTATGTTTCCCTACCTCTTGTATGCCCTTATTTGGTTCTGTTGATGTTCCTGTCGTTATTAGTTAATTCTTTTCCAGCTGTGTTTATTTAATTATCTTGTTTACGTTGTGTTTATAGTGTGTTCTGCCCTGTGTTTCCTGTCCAGTATTGAACGTCATCCCTTGTCCTATGTGAATGTCTTCCCTGCCTGTTATCTGTACTTGTCTTTTGAAATGCTCATTGGTCTTCATGATGAACACAGAGTCTATTAAAGAAGATGCTAATGTTAATGTTTGTATGATGATGTTGAAGATCATGTAAATTCTCAAGTGAAGTTTAGTCTAATTAGATTGTAACTGAAAAAGGATCATCTTTGGACCGTTTGAATTTGAGGGGAGGCCTCCCATATAAAAGCCTAACTGTTTGGTAAAGAAGAAGAGAGAGGGGGACATAACTGACTCTTAGTTGGACTAGTAGCCAACGGTTTCTTGTCAATATGTAAAGTGCTAATCCTTTGTGTGTTTTCTTTTTGATTTTGTTTTATCTTGTACTTTGTTTTTTCCCCCCTATTTTTGTTTGGAAACACGTTGGATGGCCTCTGTTCCATTGCTGGCTGCATGCCTGTAAAACCAATTAAAGCAACCGCAAGAGACTTCAGAGTTTTGTGCTTGTTTTTGCTGCCCACCTTGCCACTGCTAAGAATGGCCCCATAACAGTATAAGAAGGAAAGGTAACTGTTGATCTGGGAAAAGGATACCACTCTGCCTCTCTGCCACTCACACACTCCGTGAATAACCTCATACTAGGCAGTGCATTAACTATTACAGGCAGTTTTTCTATACAGTTAGTTGTTTTTTTTCCACTGTCTGTGTTTAAACGCATGACATTATAAATAAAGGTTATGATAATATTTCTTTTTATGACTGATATAAAGCTGAAGTGATTTTAACGTTCATTCAGTCATTAATCATGATAGGTAATTAAAACTAAACATGTTTAGACCCTTGTCCATTCAACTCTAAATCTCTGAGTTAGCCATCTTCTGCATGGTAAATCACAGAGGATCTGATTCAGAATAATGTTCAGGTTAAACTCTTATGTTTTCAGATCAGTTCTAAGAAAAATTTTTACCTTTAAACAATAAGACGTTAAATAATAACAACCAGAGTCTTATGAATCTTTTAACTTTTTGTTGTGATTATTGGTTCAAAATAGCAGCATAACCTTACAGGCTGTTTTTAACCAAGATGGTGAATCAGGGGCATACAAAAGTAATTGTACACACAAGAGCATTTTAGAGTAAAAAGCTCTGAAAAATGTCTTTGGTATAAGACGAATAACTGACTAACTGTCCATTGAGATGAAAAGTAGTTACCACCTTGTGATGTACATTAATTTTCAGCGTTCCATCGTTGATTATTTCATACAGACGTTTTACCAGTGACAAATTCTTTTTTAAAAGTCTAAAAATTTGAAAAAAATTTAAAATTTGGTTCAATAAACATTTTGATTTGAAAGAACAGCTGTTAATGCATTAAAACCGACACAAACATTTGCATACAGTCAGGGCAAAGGATATTCTTAAGGATAGGTTATACATGTAAATACGGTTTGACCTAATTTTTTGTCAGTGACCAGCGAGTGTCAGAAACAGAAAGGGCCGGTTTGCACCAGAAGTGTTTTTTGTCGATCTGATTACAAGTGGATAATGCTACATACAGATGTAAATGGGGTCTGAAACTTTTTGAGCCTGTTCACTTTTGATCACTTCCAGAGGTAGTTCAAAACACATTAATTCGGATTGCTTTCATAATGCTTTTTGAACAGCCACAAAAGATCTCTTTCTCTCTGCCTACTGACCAAATTCTTAAATATTACAGATTTAAAATTTACCGGCTGAAATTGTAAATTTGGTTTGAAAGCACAAAAAAAAAAAAAAAAAAAAAAAAAAAAAAAAAACCTAAAATGTTATATTACTAGTCCTGGTTCTACAAAACCACAGTTTGGCGTAGTTATGCAGCTATCAGAGCAGAAGCAAAAGCTGTCTCCTTTCACATTTAACTTGTACAAGCTTATTTTACAATATTAAATCCGAAGATCAGAAAAAGCCAATACATAGACTTGCCCAGAGAACCTCTCCTAAAAGAAATCACGACAGAAGTGGTTGAATGTGGACAAAAGAGACAGATTAAAACACCAGGTATAAACGGGAATGTATCTGCCTTGTCTATTGGTTATCCAATCAAAAACCAACCAAAAATGCATCTTAATACCAGGTGTAAACAAGGTATATAGCTTTGTTTACTGGAGTAACCAGGACTTTTCTGCTTTTCTGTAAGCACCACCTACTTTCAGAGAGTGAATCTGCATTTCACTATTCAGTCTGCCTGTTTTTTATGCATTGGTCTGAAAATCTGAATCACATGCGAAAATCTGAACGAATTTTCAGGTTGATCATTCATGTTGTTGTCAACAGGCCTATAACAAACAAACACATGAGTATGCTTTCAGTAAACAGCAGAAGGATCTTTGAAGAAATGGTAAATGTATTACGCAAATTCTGTCTGAAAGTGAGGTGTGCTGGGTTGTCAGCCACAGTAGACCGCTTGAAGAGAGGCTGTGTGTTATTGATAACCAGGCTTGTGTTTTTAAACCCAGCCTGAACAATAGCTGCTTGCCCTGCTGTGCCCCACTGCACAACAATATCTGCTCTCAGCACACATCACAAACAATCACACCACAACAAAAGCCTTGCTGCCTGTGTGTGTTGGCAGCTCTGTGCAGCTCTACACTGCCAAAGTATTTTTATACCAACATTCTTAAACTTATATTCAGTTTATTTAAATCTGCTTAAAAATTCTAAGCTAAATGTACAAACCGGAAAAATAGCAATTTGGGTGAAGAAGGTAGTTTTCACATTTTCTAAAGAAAATATGAACAGTGCGTGTCTGCACAAAACATGCTACCAAAGTGTGTGGTGGGTGGTTATAGTTTCTCACATCTGGTCCAAAGTACTAAGGCTTTAACTTGAATAAATATCCCCCCAACAATCAATTTAGTGTTCAAACAGTATTTGACTATTTTCTCAATCCTATGATGTTAAAGGAAAAGAAGGACATTACCTATAGAAGTTTTATATCATCCTTAACTTTCTTTTATCTCTCATGTACTTTCTCAGAAAATGCACAAATAATTTTAAAAAGCATTTAATAAAAAACATTTATATATAATGCTTATACTGTATAGACTTATTTGGAGCTGGGCAGGATATGTCCTAGCATCTCTCTCTGTCGCTGGAGGTATAAGGGCATTCATCAGCTGCACACATTCATTCTACTGGCAGGCCAGTCTATGCAGCTAAATGGCATCGTTACAACGCACTTCCGTGATGTGTTGACAGGTCCATATGCTAATTTTAATGGATACCGAAAGGCTGCAATGTGTACCACGTCTCTCAATGCGGAGCCGAGTGTGAGCACAGTAACGTAAGTGCAGCAAATTGAAATTAGCTCATTATAGACTGAATATGCTGTTTCCAGTGGTTAAACTGAATTATTTTCCTCAAGGACTCCATTAGGAACACTAATTTGTGACTAGGATCAGGATTGTATTGTCCAAGTAGTCATATTTTTAATGGTGGTCAGAATTTGTATCCCTAATTTAAATGTACAGAAATGAGACTCTGTACAAACGGAGAAAACTGAGTTACATTTGAGACTTGTTAAATGTGAATATGATGTTTCTTATGTGATTTGTAACAGTTTGCAGAGATTTTGGCATATCTTAGTATATATGGTTCTAGAAGAGACACACATGAGATTACTACAACCTTTCTCTCAGGAGAAACATGTAAGGAGCTGGAAACTTTAGTAAAGGTTTCCATTTGCTCTGATTTAATATCATTGCTGTTTATCACAAACACTTTTTATAATAATATATACAATTTTGTTTTGGTTTGTATAGCTGGATAAAGTAATTTTACAAGGTTCTCCACACAATGTACGTCCTCGTGTATGTTTGTCCAAGCGTGTACGCATGCCTTTAGGACTGACACCAGCATCTCAAACACGTTGTGACCAGCCCATGCTCCCTAGTGAGAAGAGCCTGTGGACAGGCTGGTAGGGTTTAAGTGACTGGGCCCAGACTGTGTGCCGATTGCACTGGAGTGTAAATGCCAGGTGCTGCTTGTGGCATACCAGAACCCATGTCTGAAGCCATGAGCGCATCTCAGAAACACTGGAACACTTCTTCAGTGTTTTTATTTATTTATTACAATTAATTTAGACAATTATGTAAAAATGTATCTAATGCAAAAGTATGTTATGTTTTAGTTCCCATTACACTCTTAAAAATAAAGGTGTTTCACGATGCCATAGAAGAACCTTTTTTGTCTTTTTTTTAACATCAGAAAGAACTTTTCTGTTTCACAAAAGGTTCTTTGTGGCAAAAGAAGGTTCTTCAGATTATAAAAAGGTAAGAAAGAGATGGTTCTTTAAAGAACCTTGGACTGAATGGTTCTTTGTGGAACCAAAAAATGTTCTTCTATGGCATCGCTGTGAAGAACCTTTTAAGCACCTTTATTTTTAAGAGTGTAATGTTGATATAGTTGGTACAGTAAATGTTGTAAATATTCTTAAAGCTGCAGTATGGAACATCTGGTTAAAAATCAATTAAATACATAAACAGTAAGCTTCACAGATTCACGGCAGTGAGCTTATAATAACAAGGGTAAGGTCAGATTTTGTGTGAAATGTCATCTTGACATCATTTGTCTTTGGGTCAGTCTCTCGGGTGGTCCAACAATTTAAAAGCTCGTTGCTTGACCATTTTTAATTTTCTTTATTTTATCTTGGGTCTCTGTATCTGTATTGCAACACCATTTTTTTTTTTTTTTTTAATAAATGGTTTAACCTCAGTAGGTGCCCTCAACAAATTTCAGGTTAAACAGCTGTTTACGGAAATCTCAGCTCAGGAGAGTCCTAGCTCTCTGAAACAAAAACTGATCTCTAGTGCACATTACATGTACAAGTACATATGTATATGAATATTTTGCCCATTCCTGTTCCTTAGAATTTAAGAGAAGTCTCAAACCTGAAATGTTTTAAATGTACATTACACTTATCTAGGTACCCTCTAAAAACATCATGAGAGACTTAAATCCTTCCCAATATAAAATAACCCTAAATGTGGAACTTTGAGAAATCTTGATAATTACATTTGGGCTTATGTTCTAAGCCTATAAAGAACAAGAATAAGGAATTCCTAGAAAAATTAAAAATGCAAGCTACCTTCATTTTACCTCCGCTTTATAAGTAAGTGTCTATATATTTCTATATATTGCACTTTATATGGAAGTGTCTATATATTTCTATAGAATCTATATATTTAGATGGTCTGACCCCTTTGCATGGTTACGTCTCATGCATAAATAAAGAGAAGGTCTAGCTGTGGACTACTTGCAGAACTCCTTCCATGTTATTTATTGTTCTTCCATATTGTTCTTATAGTTGTTATTGTTATTCCATGTTATTCTACTTATTACAGATCAGGAATTTCCATGCATTTGGTGGGTATCTCCACTCTCACACATAGAGCATTGCAGTGTCTGAAGCATGTAGTTATTTCACCAAAAGATTGCTGGTATGACACCCTAAATCTCATTAATCCTTCTGTGATTTTAAGTTCAACTTGATCTGTGGTTAAATGTCTCCTACAGACATCTGTGTGATGATGGTTGGCAAAATGTGATTAAAATGTTTACCAGATACTTCTTTCTAAGATCAGCTCGGCAGAATTACAGATTTAACAACTTTTAACCCACTGTATTTTGAAGACAATGTACACAGTAATGTTCATAATATTTCCTCTTGTGTCTGTGAAAATGTACAGACTGACACTCATTTTAAATGCAGTTTCCAATAGCTAGGCAACAACAGCACATTGTAATACATATATAAATAACGTGCTGTTTTACTTCTACCTGGAAAAATGCTATAAAGCTCAGTGCAAGTAGCCTATTACAGTGAGTGTGTGGTGCAGAGGTGTGTTCCGAAAACCTGTGGCCATTACTAATAAGCAAAATTTATAAGAACAATAATAGAAAAATTATATAAAAATAAATGAATAAATACATAAAGACAGAGACGTATAAATGAAGTACAACACAGACTCACAATGATATTCACAGTGAATATATAATTGTTGAAAATTGCTTTATCCATCCAAAACTACAAAAAAAACAAAAAACAAAGCAAAAACAAGATTATATAACTTAGTCAAAAACAAGGCTAAACAGTAGCATTAATATTTACATACAAAAAAGACATGCAGTGCAGGAATTCAAATGAAATATTTTGAAATGCTTAATTTACATGAACCATGTACAAAATTGTTTCAGTCAGTTGGCATCGATGATCACTGTAGCACTGTATCAAATTTGATCACTTTACTAGAAACAGCTTTTAGGACAACTCAGCCAGAGAAAGAGAGGTTTCAGAAAAATGGGAGAGGAAGTCAAGATTATCTTTGTGTCTCTCTTCTTGGCTCAGGTGCCAGACACAGAGTGACAGGTCTTTCAGATGAATGACAGGTGTCCTTTGAAATGCCGGTGAGGTGGCGTCTGTTCCAACTGTTGAAATGCATATTTGCCACTCTTATCATAACGGCACGGATGGCTCCGATAGGTGCTGTTAACATTGCAAATGGCTCTGGAATTATTCATTGTCAGCTGGGCTGGGGTGAAGTTAGATTATTCTCCTCATACAATAGCGGGTCGTTTAATGATTTCTCTCCATCCTGGCAGCGGTGGCGTGCCGACTTTAGGTGTTAGCGTGAACGCGGGTGACATGGGTCTGGCCAAGTGTTAGAGCAAGATCATAACGTCTGAGCCCCATTTTAATTTCTAATACATTAATCTTTCCTGCACAGATCCTCCATGAATATTCTGTGGACTCCTTGTTTGTCGGGGAGTCTGTCTCTTTCATCTATTCAGGTGCTTTCATTCTCTGTGAAAGCCAGTTAAATAGGCCCGATCAGTCAATGACAACGGCGGCACAATAGCTCCTGCTAACACGCTTCTTTTTTCCTTTCAAGCTGCTGATAGACAACTCTGACACTTGGTCTCTAGGGACGTTTGGGAGCAGAGTCAGCTCTCTGGGTCCTTGAGAGACTTTCTTTATTTTATCACATCCATAAAGGATTGCCACAGGTGAATGTATCTGCAGTTTTGAGACCGCCAGTCCTTCTGACCCACCCTGGCACTAGCCTCAACACGTGCTGCACCTCCACATCGTATTGCTAATGGATTAAGATGGCTGAACTAGTGTTGAGCACAAGCGTGCCCCACGGATCGAATTTTTTACGCACCTTTTGTTCTCAGTCAGTAATTAGCATTGTCTTGAGTTCATTAGAGTGATGTAATGTTTTTAATGACTGGAGGTGGACAACCTACAATGATTCCAGCTTTGTACTGGGTGACCTTACAATGGTTTCTGGGTCTCAGAACAGAAAGAAAGGGAATGCGAGGATGGACGAAGGAAATGTTAGCATTCATTCAGTCATATCATTCTAGAACTTACCTCAGTTCTAAAAAAAAAAAAAAAAAAAAAATGTCCCGAAGTTGTAAAAAAATCTAAATTGCAAAAAGTTCTTCTAAAAAATGTAGAAAAGTAGCTTGAACAAAGATTTTTTTTTAGTAGGAGTCTTTTTTCTTCTGTGAACTGAACAAGAATACTTTTTTTTTTCCAACAAAAAGTAATTTTGTTGACAATTAGATACTCAAGTATTTGATTAAAACTGTTCAAATGTTGTCCCATCTTTCCACATTGAGTTATCTTAACAAATATTTTAACACCCATCATGTATATATAGCAAGTTTATATGGTTTCTATTGTTAAAAAATGCCAATGGCTTTACATTTTACTGGCTTCATTTATGCTGCTGCTGTTGCCACTGTTAGCTGTCATATGGTTCATAGATCACAGTTTTGCTGAATTAACATTTGTTGATTATCACTGTGTTTGGGATTTGTGTGTTGAGGTATTTGTGCATCTCATTGCCACTGTTCTATTAAATTTATTTGTCTGTGTGATATGTGAAGTGTTTAAGTGTTTAAAAGTATTGACATTTTTAGGATGTCTTTGCAGCAGTATACCATATGAATGTTGGCAATGAAACCATGGCATAGGCCTATATCAAAATACAGTATTATTAGTTTTATAGTTTATATTGTACTGTGGTACCTTCTCTCTTCTCTTAAGTTGGTAAAGGGTCTCCTCTGCATTATGAGCATGTAAAGACATCACAGTATATGTTTTTAAATATACTGGGAGCAGCTGCCTCACATGTACCCTTAACTCAAGCTATATATTGGTACCCTTTGCTGAGACCTTACAACGTATTTAAATATTTTACATGGATCTTGATATGATGACATTCATAATTTTGATATCTGATTTGGTCCAGAGCAGTGCAGTGCTCTACAGAGGTAACACAGGGGAATAGAGTGATATTTTAATGTGCTGAAGACAGACTTCTCCCTGAAGGTACATCTAACACAACACCAGCTGTGGCTGAATTGGGATTTATACTTCCTGTTTTCGATTAATATGGAGATGAATACAGGTGTTCTGTGTCGTAAAATTAGCTTATCTCACACAAATTGCAGTTATGACCCAGGAGAACAGGAAAAGAGGAAAATTAGATGAAAAAAGTCAAAACAGCAGGATTTAACAAGGGAATGATAGCATTCCGTCATGACTGTCTTGTCCCAGAGTGCCGTTTGGCATGGGCTCCTGTTTGTGACTGTGGAGAGGAAGGTTGGCATGAGCCCCGCCACGCTAGTTGGACACGAAGAAAAGCACAACAAATGAGCTTTGAATCATTGTCCCTTTCAAGGGTGAGGACTTGGGAAGGGCTTCAAGCTTTAGGAAGTCATCCAAAAGCACCCGTGTCCCTAGAGGGCAGAGGGTTGAGGTGCTGGAGTGTGTGTTTTGGGGGTTGTCTTTGTCTGTGTGCTGAAGCATTTGCACTGGAAAAGTATATAAAGCACATACACTACCATTTAAACATTTTGTGTCAGTAAGATTTATTATTATTATTATTATTATATTTATTTATTTATTTTTTTTGCATAACATTGATTAAAATTTTAATTTTTAAATATTACTTGCACATTATTTGTATTTTAAATAAATTCATCAAAGCATCCTGGGCGGGGGAGGGGGGACTTCGACAACCATTTTCAAATAAAATTATTAATAAGAAAGTTTCTTTTGAAGTTTTTTTTTTTTTTTTTTTTTTTTTTTTACTGAATGTAAATTAGAACGATTTCTTAAGGATCATGCAACTTATGAAGACTGAAGTAATGACTAATGACGATGAAGTTTTGCTAAAAAAGTGAAGGTTACAGACAATCATCACACCTGAAGGGTATTTCCATTGTGTCAACTACTGCATCTCTTTCTCTACACAGGGAATGTCTCAGGTTACATAAGTAACCATGGTTTCCCAAGAGGGGGACGAGATGCTGCGTCCTAATGATGATACTATGGGGAATGCCTCTGCGTGATCTGAAACACGCGTAACTACTCCAATTCTGATTGGTGCTGAGTCACTCATGACGTGTGACAGCCAGTGGTGTAGTGTAACGAAGTACTTTGTTACAGTACTTAAGTATTTTTTGGGAGTATCTGTACTTTATTTCAGCCAACTTTTAATTTTACTCCACTACATTTCCTAATGAAAATGTATACTTTTACTCCGATACATTTCCCTGAAGCATATTCGTTACTTACTACAAAATAGTCAGAAGAACACAGACGGCAAGAAAGCAGGTTTAACAAATCAGTGGTCTGGCGTTTGCAAGTTAGACTCCTAAAACACCTTTGCTCATGCAAACAAGTGCGCGCACATCCGCGGATGGTTTCAATTTCCACTCAAGTCGAGTCTGGGGTGTGCAATACAGCATCAGCATACAGTCTGCGATAATATGGTAAGTGTTGTTGTAATGATATGTGATCTGACATTTTCAAGTAGGCTATATCACCAAATCACACACAGAGTGCACACACGTTGATTTATACATCTATTAAAACGTAAAACAGGCATTCTAAATTGTAGACGGCAAAAATGCTTCTGTATGCTTTTTATATTTATATAATTTAATATAGTTAACTTCTATATCTACAGGTGCATCTCAATAAATTAGAATGTCGTGGAAACGTTCATTTCAGTAATTCAACTCAAATTGCGAAACTCGTGTATTAAATAAATTCAATGCACACAGACTGAAGTAGTTTAAGTCTTTGGTTCTTTTAATTGTGATGATTTTGGCTCACATTTAACAAAAACCCACCAATTCACTATCTCAACAAATTAGAATATGGTGACATGCCAATCAGCTAATCAACTCACACCTGCAAAGGTTTCCTGTGCCTTCAAAATGGTCTCTCAGTTTGGTTCACTAGGCTACACAATCATGGGGAAGACTGCTGATCTGACAGTTGTCCAGAAGACAATCAATGACACCCTTCACAAGGAGGGTAAGCCACAAACATTCATTGCCAAAGAAGCTGGCTGTTCACAGAGTGCTGTATCCAAACATGTTAACAGAAAGTTGAGTGGAAGGAAAAAGTGTGGAAGAAACAGATGCACAACCAACTGAGAGAACCGCAGCCTTATGAGGATTATCAAGCAAAATCGATTCAAGAATTTGGGTGAACGTCACAAGGAATGGACTGAGGCTGGTGTCAAGGCATCAAGAGCCATTTGAATTTGGCTACAGTTGTCGTATTCCTCTTGTTAAGCCACTCCTGAACCACAGACAACGTCAGAGGCGTGCCTGGGCTAAGGAGAAGAAGAACTGGACTGTTGCCCAGTGGTCCAAAGTCCTCTTTTCAGATGAGAGCAAGTTTTGTATTTCATTTGGAAACCAAGGTCCTAGAGTCTGGAGGAAGGGTGGAGAAGCTCATAGCCCAAGTTGCTTGAAGTCCAGTGTTAAGTTTCCACAGTCTGTGATAATTTGGGGTGCAATGTCATCTGCTGGTGTTGGTCCATTGTGTTTTTTAAAAACCAAAGTCTCTGCACCCGTTTACCAAGAAATTATGGAGCACTTCATGCTTCCTTCTGCTGACCAGCTTTTTAAAGATGCTGATTTCATTTTCCAGCAGGATTTGGCACCTGCCCACACTGCCAAAAGCCCCAAAAGTTGGTTTAATGACCATGGTGTTGGTGTGCTTGACTGGCCAGCAAACTCACCAGAACTGAACCCCATAGAGAATCTATGGGGTATTGTCAAGAGGAAAATGGGAAACAAGAGACCAAAAAATGCAGATGAGCTGAAGGCCACTGTCAAAGAAACCTGGGCTTCCATACCACCTCAGCAGTGCCACAAACTGATCACCTCCATGCCACGCCGAATTGAGGCAGTAATTAAAGCAAAAGGAGCCCCTATCAAGTATTGAGTACATATACAGTAAATGAATTTCCAACAATTTCCAGAAGGCCAACAATTCACTAAAACTGTTTTTTGTTATTGGTCTTTTGAAGTATTCTAATTTGTTGAGATAGTGAATTGGTGGGTTTTTGTTAAATGTGAGCCAAAATTATCACAATTAAAAGAACCAAAGACTACTTCAGTCTGTGTGCATTGAATTTATTTAATTACGAGTTTCACAATTTGAGTTGAATTACTGAAATAAATGAACTTTTCCACGACATTCTAATTTATTGAGATGCACCTATATCTATATCACACAAAGAGTACTGTTTTTCTGCAGATATCATGAACACATTTAATAATCATTTTATACAAGTTCAATAAAGCAATAAGTGACTTACATTTTAGACAAAATATTGCTTGTTTTTGCTCAATTTTGTCAACAAAAATAGTTCCAAACAAAGATCACAGCACTGTTTTGCGTCTCTGAGCAATGGATGGTGTTTACTTATTGAATGAATCAGCTTTTTGAACAAATCAGTTGAATAAATGATTCAGTGATTCATCCATTAACACAGTCAAATGCTTTGTTTCTGAATGAATCAGTCATTTGAATTAATCGGTTGAATCTCAATGACTCACTCATTAACAGTCACTTGCTGTCACCTACTGGCGGTTTTAATTTCACATTTTGACTATTTTTTTTTCTCATGTTTTAAATGATTTCAAATATCAGTATTCAACGTTTTATGTTGAAAACAAAACATTAGGCCTATTTATGCATCTGTAACTGCAGTTTAAATGCATCCATGTCCCTTCTCAGATATATAAACTGTGTAAATACATCTAAATGCTATTTCAGATGCAGATTCCAGAAATGTTTTCTTATAAAAGACACTAAGTACCAGATGAAGTTCTTCTTATTCTTACCCAAAAATACAAAGTGGAAGAAAGAGTTAAAACTGAACACAATCTTGCTACTCAAGCTGTATGAATATTTTTTTTATGTATATATTTATTTGCTTCTTTTCCATTTTGCATTTACTTGTACTTTTACTTTCAATACTTAAGTACATTTAAGATTTAAAAAAAAAAAAAAAAACTTTTTGTACTTAAGTACAATAAATATCAAATACTTTAAGACTTTTACTCAAGTAATATTCTAAACGGTGACTTGGTAAGATATCTGTACTTTTACTTGAGTATGACTTTCAGGTACTTTATACACCACTGGTGACAGCGTACTGTGGAAGCTATAGGATGCCTGTAACAAAAACAAGTTAGCTTCTTATTGGCTGAAGGAAGTCACTCACAGGCATGCAGGAAGTATGGCAAGGGGGCACACCCTCTCGTTCTCCTCTCAGGGACCTATGGTTAACCATATAACTTGACAGGTCATAATAATTTCAGCCTCTCTTGATCCGTCGTAATACCTGGAGGAGAATGGAAAGCCTGCAGAATTGTAGACCGTGCGATATTAGATGGTACTTCTGGTGTGTAGCCTGATCTAGGGTGAAGGATTGCTTGCACCCTACCTGGGTCAAATTCATTTATGGTATTCATTTAATCGTTGCTGTACCTGGGTCAAAGGGAACAGGGACAACCCCTCTAGAACCACAGCCAGATCCCAAGCCAAGACTCTAGCATGAACCACAGGCCTCATCTTCTAAGTGCTACAATGGAACCAAGTTATCAAATGGTTGTCTTGGCCACGTCAGTACCTTGGCATCCACTCCAAGAGGAGCTGGATGTGTCAGGGAGAACCAGACCAGACAGTGAATCATCTACTGTGATTCTTTACAGGATGTCTGCTCCCACACTGAGATGCCCAGGAATGTACACTGTTCTGAGAACCCCTTG
Source organism: Spinibarbus caldwelli (assembly GCA_039654775.1). NCBI lineage: Eukaryota > Metazoa > Chordata > Actinopteri > Cypriniformes > Cyprinidae > Spinibarbus > Spinibarbus caldwelli. Next base: position 32,888,569 of record CM077232.1, on the reverse strand, counting down.
GTCCTGAGCCATCACAGCAATGGTCTCATATACAGCAGGCCAAAAGGTCATGTTGGACGCTGCTGCCATCAGACCTAACAGTCTCTGAAACTGTTTGAGAGTGATGGCCCGGACTAGCTTGACACTACTGCACCCATCTAAATCAAGCCTCAAACGACTCCCAGAAAAGTTGTCCTCTGAACGGGAGAAAGCATATTTTTAGTTTATTAGAGTTTTTATTTTTATTTTTATATTATTAGAGTTTAATCTTAACCCCAACCACTTTATGTGGGTGATGCTGTCAGTGCGAGGGGATAGTGCAAGGCCGAAAGGAAGAATCCAATGTTGATATGCTTCACCCCCAAAAGAGAACCTCAGGTACTTCCTGTGTTGAGTAAGGATGTGTGGAAGTATGCTTCTTTTACATCAGTCATGACAAACCAGTCCTCTGATCTGATTCTGCTCACAATAAGAGAGATGGTCAACATTTTGAACCTGTCTCTCCTCAGAGTACAATTTAGCTGATGTAGGTCTATGGTGGGACGTAACCCCCCATCCTTCTTTGGAACTAACTGAGCAGGGGATGAACCTTTGGAAAGCTGCTAACTGCTTTTTGAGAGGGCAATGTGTTATTCCACCTTCCACCTCACTGGAGGTAAGAAAGGGCAGAGGCCATCTCGGACTTCTCGAAAACTCCACTTCTACCCCCATGACTTGAGTTGCCATGCTGTCTTGCAAGACCTGAGTCATAAGGGGCATGAGCCTGGCCACTCTCAACAAAACTGGCCAACCAATAAGCGCTCAGATTGTGCATGTGATGTAGCATGGGCAGGGGACACACACTAAAAAAATATTTGAAGGGTTTACGATTATCAGTTTCCTCAAATCATCTGAGTTAACCTAACTAGTAGGGTTTTACAATGATGCTATTACTCAAGGGCCTCAGTTGCTCATGGCTGGGTATGACAGCTGTCATACCTTGTATTTGCATTGTCCTTTATTCTGTTTATTTGATTCATTGTTCATTGTTTTTCATCGCTCCATGGTTGATTCTGCTTTGTCATTTCCACTGCATCTGCATTTTGGATGACAACAGTACAATTGTGCATTTTGACTGACTATTTTTATTCCCTTTGTGCTCATGACTACAACAATATGAGGAGGTGTGTTAAAGTCTGGAGGCTCACAATGCAATCTCTCTCTGCTTGAATGATGTTTTTGTGTTCTGTGGTGTGCAGTTGGTGCTTCGAGCTACCAAACATTTAGTGCTCTGTCAGTTCCATCGCGTGACATATTTGGTTGTGTATAGCGCATACTGAGTCCCTCATGTTGAGTCATGCTGTATATTCTCTTGTTTGGGGACAGGCTAAATTGGAGGGCTGTGTGAGACCACTGAGGCTTTTCTGCCTTTTCTCCTTACAACATGTTGTGCTCCATGTAAGGGCCCTCATACTCAATCAATTCCATTTCCCATGTTCTGCATTTTGAACGACAGTTTTTCTCACAACTCTGTGTCTTGGGTCATGTGTCTACTACGTACATTGTGGCTTCCACTGGTTGTGGTCCTCCATGGTATATGTTGGACCTCCTGTTGAGACAATTGTCCATGTGGTTCATCCACGTTAAGGTCTTTTGGGAAGGTCTGCAGCAGACAGGGCACAAGACATCTCTATGTCCCTCAAATGCCATTCGCTGATCAGAGGTGTAGAAGCTTTCGCTGATCTATGCACTGTTTGGGCCTATGGGCCTTAGTGGTCACTTGATCAACCAAAGCCCTTCTGCCACATAGCATCTGATACCTCTCTCAGTTCATATGACATTGTGTCTACCTCTGCCTAAACTATCTTGTTGGTTTCTTTGAACCATAGAAAAAGGGTATATTGGCTGATTTTAGTTTTGTTTGCCTCAGAGTGCTCTCATAATGATTGGATTTTGGGAGACTATGATTTTATGACAGGATATTCATCCTCTGTTGGAGAGAGGAGTCTTAAAGGAAATACCTCTGTATGACCTCAGCAAATTAGGCAGTAATGATCTGATAAAAACTGTGTTGAAACAGATCAAGAAGCAGAATTCCACAAAAGACCCTGACAATATATTTACAGTACTTCTAGTCTGAGCTAGCTACTTACTTCAGTCCCCTTTGGGATTGGTTAACCAGCAGAGTTAAAAAAACAACAACAAAAAAACATGACATGAATAAATCATCAGTCTATTCTGAGTCTACTCTGGCATCTTCTCTAAATCTTCATCTAGAGATGTGAAATCTTTGGGGTTGGAACTTAAATGGAGCACTGCGGTCTGTCTTCTGAGATTGCTGAGATCATCTGGAATGCTAGGACCCCCACTACAAGCTTGTGGAGCATTTCTCTGCGGGTGTACAGTAGCTCTAGCTACACCGAAGGTGTATGTAGCGACAATCCTGCTGAGCATGTGGCAACTGATGGTGTTTTTTTGGGAAAGAATTCGGAGACCAGTGTGAGAGTGTTCTGTCAGAGCATCTGTACAAAGGACTCAAGAGAAATGAAGTTATAATTTTAAACAATTATAAATTGAAGGCAATATTTTTTATTAAATTATAGACAAACAAAAACTTGCTGGATGGTTGAATTTCGTTGCTGAAAACTTGCTGAACAGAGCATTTCGTTTCTTGATCAGTAAAGGAAGGAGCAAAACTCTAAGTGGATGAAAGCAAGTGTTTGATGTAGTGAACAGCACATCCCAGTTTATGGCAGGGCCCCTCTCTGACCATAATGGTGGACAAAGGTTTGCTGCAAACTGTCCAACACCATCAGATAAAGATGCTAGGACAACAGCCAGATACCTCTTAGAGGGCATGAAGAAGACCTCTGATACCAAGGCCAGGAAAGACAGGACTTCTCATTGGTCAAAATGCAGTTTCTGCCCTTCACCAACCTAGAGACTGATCCCTAAGGTTTTGGTTTGTGATCACCATAAAAATTCCTTAGGAACTCGGATACAGCATCAGTGGGTGAAACAAAGATAGATCACAGAGATCCATCCAAATCCGTTCATAACTATGTTTTCAAACCTTAAAACTGATACAAACTACAACACACACATCTCAGTCACATATTCTCAGTCACAGCGATGTGTAGTGCAACATCTTATACAAAACTGTTAATGGACAAATGAATGCATGCATGACCATTCAATCTTTTTCCATCATGTTTGGACTTGATGTGTTTCTAACATTGCCAAAGGTATTCTGGTTGTGGTTTAGAAAGTGAATAATGCATCGGTAAAACTTTAGTGACACTTTTCTTTGGACTATGCAAATAAGTTCCACAGGAGGAAAGAATGGTGGGCCACCCTGTTCTGATGGAAACAGCCAATCACAGCACAGAAATGGAGAAGCAAATTGCAATCTCCTCCTCATTGAAAAGGGATAAGGTACCCTTCCAAAAGACACTCCTTGTTCTGAGTCTCCAGACTGTTACAGGGAAGGCAGCAACAGACACAACCGTTCAGAGTCTGCAGCCCACTACAGGGCAAGAGGCAATAACCGATACCAAGTTCTGAGTCTCCAGCTTTTGAGGCAGCAACAGATACAACCATGTTCTGAGCCTCCAGCCTCTGAGGATTTCCTAGGTATTCTACGTTCAGAGGCTTTGTCCAATGAGACAACAACAGATGCAGCACGTCATGAGTCTCCATCCTAGAGAGACAAAACGGATTGACCAATATCTGAGTCTCTAGGCCAGGGGTCACCAACCTTTTTGTGACTGAGGGCTCCCTGAAGGGATAAAATAGTCTCAAGGGCTACTTGTTTGTAAACAAACAAACATATATATATATATATATATATATATATATATATATATATATATATATATATATATATCATTGTCACATACATAAATACATGCATACATACTTGACATTAATGTTTTTATCAATCCAGGAAAATATTACAGAAAAATTTATAAAAATAGGCTATCACAATATATAAATATATATATACACATGGCATCATTAGGTTCTGTCATTCAGAAACATGGCTTTTCATATCACTGCTATGCTGATGACACTCAACTCTACCTCTCATTCCATCCTGATGATCCAACGATAACTGCTCGCATCTCAGCATGTATAACAGACATTTCTTGCTGGATGAAGGACCATCACCTTCAACTCAACCTAGCTAAGACAGACCTGCTTGTAGTTTCAGCAAACCCATCACTTCATCACAATTTCATCTTCCATTTAGGCTCATCAACCACTACTCCTTCAAAAACAGCCAGAAACCTTGGAGTTGTGATTGATGATAAGCTGAATTTCTCAGACCACATTGCTAAAGCTGCCCGGTCCTGCAGATTTGCTTTATATAATATTAGGAAGATCAGGCCCTTTCTTTCGGAATATGCAACACAACTCCTTGTTCAAGCTCTTGTTCTGTCCAGACTTGACTATTGCAATGCTCTCTTGGCAGGTCTTCCAGCCAATTCCATCAAACCTCTACACTTAATCCAAAATGCCGCTGCAAGATTAATCTTTAATGAGCCGAAAAGAACGCATGTCACACCTCTGTTCATCAATTTGCACTGGCTACCAATAGCGGCTCGCATAAAATTCAAGGCATTAATGTTTGCATACAAAACCACCTTTGGCTCTGCACCCCTTTACCTAAATTCAGTACTTCAGACCTATGTGCCCTCTAGAAGCTTGCGTTCTGCAAGTGAACACCGCATTATTGTGCCTTCCCAAAGAGGCACAAAATCACTTTCTCTGACTTTTTCATTAACTGTTCCCATCTGGTGGAATGACCTGCCCAACTCAATTCGAGCAGCTGAATCCTTAGCCATCTTCAAGAAACGGCTAAAACCCCATCTCTTCCATCTTTATTTGACCCTCTAACTCTAGCATTCTATTTTCTAATTTTATTTTATCTATCTCCTTTCTTTTTATTAAAAAAACAAAACAAAACAAAACACACACACACACACACACACACTTGACCCTCTATCAATTGCATATTTATTCTCTAACTGCTAGCTGTTCTTAAAAAACTAAAACACTAGCTTTCTTTTCTATATTCTATCTACTTGTTTAAAAAAAAAAAAAAAAAAAAAAAAACCTTGCTACGTGTACTGCGTTAGGCTAACCGAGACTTGTCTATCGCTTGCGTGTTGTTGCTCTTTTGTTGGTTTTGATTGCTTCTATTGTCCTCATTTGTAAGTCGCTTTGGACAAAAGTGTCTGCTAAATGACTAAATGTAATGTAAATGTAAATATTTATTTATTTATTTATTTATTTTCAATATTATACAATATTGATATTTATCATGATATTCATTTACCATTAATGGGGAAGGAAATGTTTTCCACATGTTTGTTAGACCTTGAGAATGAAGGTAAACAACTTTGTTCACAAATTCCACAGAGGACCTACCTTTTAATTTAGGGCCCCAATAAATAGACTACATTTTATTTTTTTATGGATTCTGTGTTTTATGATTCAGTACAAAAAAAATAAATAAAAAAAAAATAAAAAATGGAATTTTCATTTTATCAGATAAGATACTGCACAACAGAACTGTATAAATTATTAATAATAAAAAAAAAATAACTTGGTTGTATGATATTCCTTAAAATTATATTATTAATATTATTATTATTACTATGAGACAGTATACAGTAGTAATATATTCGGTCAAAATATATTACAAAAGTCAAATATATAATTTAAACCGGGCTTTTATTTTGGCGGTTTGTTGTGAAGTCTTTTGAATAGACTAGAAAACTTTGTTGGCATTAGTGGAAGTGCCTTAGCATGGTTCAAATCGTACTCATCTGACCGCCATCAGTTCATAGCAGTAAATGAAGAGGTATCATATCGATCACAAGTGCAGTATGGAGTACCTCAAGGCTCAGTACTAGGGCCGTTACTTTTCACGCTTTACATGTTACCCTTGGGAGATATTATCAGGAGACATGGTGTTAGCTTTCACTGTTATGCTGATGATACTCAGCTCTATATTTCTTCACGGCCCGGTGAAACACACCAAATTGAGAAACTAACGGAATGTATAGTCGATATAAAAAACTGGATGACGAGTAACTTCTTACTGCTAAATTCTGAAAAAACAGAGGTGTTAATTATCGGACCTAAAAACCCCACATGTAATAACCTAGAACACTATCTAACACTTGACGGCTGCTCTGTCAATTCTTCTTCATCAGTTAGGAACCTAGGTGTGCTGTTTGATAGCAATCTTTCATTTGAAAGCCATGTTTCTAGTATCTGTAAAACTGCATTTTTCCATCTCAGAAACATCTAAATTGCGACCTATGCTCTCAACGTCAAATGCAGAAATGCTAATTCATGCGTTTATGACCTCAAGGTTAGACTATTGTAATGCTTTACTGGGTGGTTGTTCTGCACACTTGATCAATAAACTACAGTTGGTCCAAAATGCAGCAGCTAGAGTCCTTACTAGAACCAGGAAGTATGACCATATTAGCCCGGTTCTGTCAACACTGCACTGGCTCCCTATCAAACATCGGATAGATTTTAAAATCTTGTTAATTACTTATAAAGCCCTGAATGGCTTAGCTCCTCAGTACTTGAGCGAGCTCTTATCACATTATAGTCCTCCACGTTTGCTGCGTTCTCAAAACTCTGGCCATTTGATAATACCTAGAATATCAAAATCGACTGCGGGCGGCAGATCCTTTTCCTATTTAGCGCCCAAACTCTGGAACAATCTACCTAACACTATTCGGGAGGCAGACACACTCTGTCAATTTAAATCTAGATTAAAGACACATTTCTTTAACCTGGCTTACACATAACACACTAATACACTTCTATTATTCAAATCTGTTAAAGGATTGTTAGGCTGCATTAATTAGATCAACCGGAACTGGGAACACTCCTCATAACACACGATGTACTCGTTACATCGTAAGAAGAATGGCATATACGCTAATATTTGTCTGTTTCTTTATTATTCTGTTTCTCAGTCCGTGTCCGGATCAGATGGTGGATCGGCGCTGGGAGATGATGTCTGCGACCCTGACCGTCGGCGGAGGCCGGACACCTGGATGAGCCCCGGTGACATATCCCCAGTGAAGACCTCGACTTAAATACAATAAAACTTAAAATTAAACAAAATAACTATAATATAATAAAATACCTAACTACATAATACTATTATTGTTAGAAATTGCAACAATATAAAAATAGAAATATAATACATTTATACATTTAAAATTTAATTAAAACAATAAGTAAAAAAATAAATAATAATATCCTGGCCAGAGGAGAACTGGCCCCCCGACTGAGCCTGGTTTCTCCCACGGTTTTTTTTCTCCATTCTGTCACAGAGGGAGTTTTGGTTCCTTGCCGCTGTCACCTCTGGCTTGCTCAGTTGGGGACACTTAATTTCTAACGATTATCGTCAATTTGATTTCATAATACTATTTAAACTAAACTGAGCTAGACAATGACATCTCTGAATTCAATAATGAAATGCCTTTAACTGAAAATTGAGTGTTTAATCTTATTATTATACATTACTGACACTCTATCCTCCAATTTGATACTGTTAAGTGCTTTGACACAATCTGTATTGTTAAAAGCACTATATAAATAAAGGTGACTTGACTTGACTTGACTAGAAGGTCTTTCACTTTTGGTTTTAGTTTCAGCATGTATTTGACGGTAATGTTTCTCAAATGAAACTGCTTAAAGCTGGTGAAGTGACTCTCAGAGCAGCTCTGGAGATGAAGTGCATGGTTGTGTCCGACTCTGAAACCGGCTACTTCTCTACTATATACTAGGGGAAAAGCAGTAGGCGAGTGAATAAGTATGTCCGAAACCTCAGCATTCATAAAAGAGTAGGCGAGAAGTTCCCGGATGTCCTACTGCTTCTGCCCAGATTCTTGAACGCTCATCGATGGATACTTTTCTATCCCAGAAGCTCACGGGAGATCAATACGTCATCATCGAACATGACAGAGAACAGCGACGAGGGTGTTTACAAATGTGAGTATTATAAATCAAAAACACGTTACATGTGTTAAAATCGCATTTGTTGAGCTATTGTATCGTAAACTGTTGATTTGCTTAAGGTTTGTTGATTTGCTTCTGTACATTTGATGCAGAGCTTTTGTGGTGGAACATGTGACAGCGGCATTTGTGAAAAAAGAAAGAAAAAAAAAGAAAAACTTAAAACAAAAATATAAAGTAAGAAAAAGTATGAAATCAGTTTGTTACTTCTAATACAGAAATCAAATGACACGTGCTGTTAAAATGGCTGCTTTTGTTTTGTGTTTGTGCATCTTTGCAGGAGCTGAAATGTCTGCAGACTGGTGTGAGCAGTGAGAAAGGAAAAATCCACAGCAGCATCCTGAAAATGATCCAGTGCCATGGATGAGATGCTCCGTCACTCTACCTGACCTTACTGCCTCATCTGGGCCGGATGTTCCTGAGGTCTCTTTCAGAAGCTTCAAAAGCATCATCAAATAAGGTGAAGAATCTTCTGAAAGTCAGGCTTGATTGACTGATATTGTATGAACAGAAACCAGCAGGACAAACTTGACCAAAATCACCTTTTGTGTTGCTGGAGGACACACTGATGGTGACGACTGCAGAGATCGAACCAGCAACCTTCTGCATACCAGTTCACTACACCACAAAAGTAATGAAGCTATATCAAAAATTAGCATGTAATTGTAAACATGTGAAATAAAATTTGGCAAGAAATGGAATGCGGACAACATGAGATGTATAATGTTTTACTCTGTGTAAATGTTTTACAGGTAGTTGTTCTCATAGAGAGCAGGCACACAAATATTTGGAGCAGATGGAACGGCAGCTAGATTTTCCCACACGTTCTCCTGCTCTTGTTCAAGATTGTGTGGTACAGGGGGCCTCATCCTCTCTGTGCACTCAGGCAATGATAGCCTCGATGCCCCTTTCTCATCCATGATCAGATTCAGTCTGACAGCAGCAATGAGGGACGTGATGGACGGCAGAGAGAGGTGAAGGTGGACACGGTGGTCAGCTGCTTCATCAGAATAAAGCTGCAGAGCTGGCACAGCTGTGTTGAGATGGCAGTAGGATTTGGGTTCACCATCTGTAAATATATGATTGTCAGAACAATGTGTTTGAATAAAGCTTTGTTTCATGTGTCCTTGACTTGTATTTATTTATTGTCATGATTACTTTTACTTATTCTTTACTCATTTATTCATGTTTCCTGTTGTTGTCAGTAAATAAAATATAATTGTTTCATTAACATGCATTAATTCATTACTTGACTGAAAATTGAGATGTATTCACCTTGGCTGAATTTGTCTAGTGTGTAGTCATGCATAGCTATGGCATATGACAAAACAAAATACATTTTGCTTATTTTACTAAAAAAAATATAATTAATTATTGGTCAGAATTTTTTCCTGTGGGTAATTTTACACAATGATTACAAAATTGGTCTCATTTTTAAAAAGGTTTCTATTTAATGAAAAAAAAAAAAGCCTTAAATTAACTGTCATTTATAAGTTTTTTTTTGTTTGTTTTTTTTTCCTTCTGGGGCTTGAAATAGAGGAATTTTGGTCAATATTGATAATTAAACAATATTTTGCTGAATGTGTTTTTGTGCTGGCACCTTGGCTGATTTAGGTCTGTCATGGAAAATTAAATATGACAATAAAACCACCAGTAGGTGGCAGCAAGTCCCTGTTTTAATAAATGACTTACTGAATCATTCATATCAAACGATTTGTTCAAAACAGCATTGTCCAAAGTACATTGCTTGAGCAATGAATATAAAAACGTAACTCATACATGGGTATTTTTGTTTCATTGCTGGAATTACAAGGGCATTCTAAATGTATTCTAATTGGCTTCATCGCGCAGTGAATGCTTTTGGACTCTCAAGACGTTTTTTTTTTTAATTTTTGTTTTTTATCAAAGTTGGATAATGTCAGCTCTCCTACAGTCACACATACATTATGTCAGGAGAATGTCTTTAAGTTCTAATCAAGGAAAAATCATACCATCTGTTGTCTTATTTTTTTTCTTTTCTTTTAAATTTTTATATCTTTTAAGTTGTTTTTGCGCTTGTTATAAAGTCATAGATCACATGATAACGTAAACATGGTGGATCGCATTCATACTCAACGAGATTTGGCTGTAGAGTACGTACTCTTTTAACGCTCGTTAAGTAAGTACTTACTGAAATTAAGTACCTACTCATTGAGTAACGTTAGGTGGTTTCGGACGCAGCCCATGTGTCCATGTCCTCATATATTGAGACAGATGCTGAAAACCATGGAACGATTTTCCAGACTATTTTCAAATAGAATTGCAAATTGTATCTTCAATTGCGTTTTCCATATGTGGACGCATAAATTGTGACATAATCCAAATGCAATTGCAAATCTTTCATTACCGTTTGCATTTTCTCTTTCGCGAACGCACAGTGACTGCCACATTTCAAATGAAAAAGCAAAGTCTATTTTTAACTGTATTTCCCATGTCTTACGAGTTATGAGCCTGTCATATTTAAATAGCAATATTAATTACCACATTTGCTTTATCACTTTCTCTGTGCCGCGCATATAACCTGTCAAAACTCAAATTGAATCGCAATTCCTTTTGCATTTGAATTTCCGATGTCTGCACTGAAAGCTGTCAATCAATGTGAGGGGGCGGGACTAAACTAGGGGGCGTGTTTGTTTTGGGAGGTGACGTCTCTCACAGACGACCGTGCCGAATGCTTTGATCAGAATCAGAATCAGAATGAGCTTTATTGGCCAGGTATGCTTACACATACGAGGAATTTGTTTTAGTGACAGAAGCTCTACAGTGCAACAGAAAGACAGCAACAGGACAGGACACAGATAATAAAAGAATAATATAAAATATACAAACAGGCAATGTACAAATAGCAAAAACACAATATATAATATAGACAATTATGGTGTACAGGTCTGATATGTGCAAATTTGAAAAAAAAATAAGCATGTGTGGTGAATAAATAGTTTATAATAGTGTTGTGTGTTCCACGTTTAATGCCAAGTGTTCATGAGATGGATTGCCTGAGGGAAGAAGCTGTTCCTGTATCTGGTCGTTCTGGTGCTCAGAGCTCTGTAGCGTCGACCAGACGGCAACAGTTCAAAGAGGGAATGTGCTGGATGTGAGGGGTTCAGAGTGATTTTGCCAGCCCTTTTGCTCACTCTGGATAAGTACAGTTCTTGGAGAGTGGGGAGGGTTGTACCAATGATTCGCTCAGCAGTCCGGACTACCCTCCGTAGTCTTCTGAGGTCAGATTTGGTAGCTGAGCTGAACCAGACAGTTATTGAAGTGCAGAGGACGGATTCAATGATGGCGGAGTAGAACTGTTTCAGCAGCTCCTCTGTGGCAGGTTGAACTTCCTCAGCTGGCGAAGGAAGTACAACCTCTGCTGGACCTTTTTGACAATGGACTCAATGTGATTGTCCCACTTCAGGTCCTGAGAGATGATGGTGCCCAGGAATCTTAATGATTCCACTGCAGTCACAGTGCTGTTCATGATGGTCAGTGGGGGGAGAGCAGGGGGGTTTCTCCTGAAGTCCACGATCATCTCCACAGTTTTGAGCGTGTTGAGCTCCAGGTTGTTAAGACTGCACCAGACAGCCAGATCCTTAACCTCCTGTCTTGTAAGCAGACTCGTCAACGTCCTGGATGAGGCCGATCAGTGTGGTGTCATCTGCAAACTTCAGGTGCTTGACAGAGGGGTCTTTAGATGTGCAGTCATTGGTGTAGAGGGAGAAGAGCAGTGGGGAGAGAACACAGCCCTGAGGAGCTCCAGTGCTGATCGTACGAGTGCTGGATGTGTATTTTCCCAGCCTCACTAGCTGCTGTCTGTCTGTCAGGAAGCTGGTGATCCATTGACAGGCAGAGGTGGGGACGGAGAGCTGAGTTAGTTTATTCTGAAGGGTGTCCGGGATGATGGTGTTAAAAGCAGAGCTGAAGTCTACAAACAGGATCCTCACATAAGTCCCTGGTCTGTCCAGATGCTGCAGGATGAAGTGCAGTCCCATGTTGACTGCATCATCCACAGACCTGTTTGCTCTGTAGGCAAACTGCAGGGGGTCCAGTAAGGGTCCAGTGGAGGATTTCAGATAAGCCAAAACCAGTCTTTCAAATGATTTCATGACCACAGACGTTACAGCCACAGGTCTGTAGTCATTAAGTCCAGTAATTTTGGGTTTCTTTGGGACGGGGATGATGGTGGAGCGTTTGAAGCATGAGGGAACTTCGCACAGCTCCAGTGATCTGTTGAAGATCTGTGTGAAGATGGGGGCCAGCTGGTCAGCACAGATTTTTAGGCAGGCTGGTGACACACCGTCTGGGCCTGGTGCTTTTCTTCTTTTGTTCTTCCTGAAGACCTGGAGGACCTCATCTTCACTGATCTGAATTGGGGGAGAGGGGGGTTGCTGGAGGTGTGAATGGTTGTGTGGAGAGGTGTTCAGGGCGGGTGTGGGGTGTTTTTTCAAACCTGCAGTAGAACTCATTCAGATCGTCTGCCAGTTGTTGATTCTCCAGAGTGCTGGGGGATGGTGACTTGTAACTGGTGATATCTTTCATACCTTTCCACACTGAAGCAGAATCACTGGAAGAGAATTTGTTCCTTAGCTTTCCGGAATAATTCCTCTTTGCCACTCTGATCTCCTTTTCCAGTGTGTATTTGGCCTGTTTATACAAGGCTTTATCCCCCTTTCTGTAAGCATCTTCTTTGGCCTGACGAAGCTGTCTGAGTTTTGCAGTGAACCATGGTTTGTCGTTGTTGTAAGTTAGATGAGTCTTGGTAGGAATGCACATATCCTCACAGAAACTGATATACAATGTTACAGTCTCTGTGAGCTCGTCCAGATCATTTGCAGCAGCTTCAAAAACAGTCCAATCAGTGAGAGAGAAACAGGCTTGTAAAACCCGCTCTGTTTCATTAGTCCATCTTTTAACAGTTCTTAATACAGGTTTTTTAGATGTGAGTTTCTGCCTGTAGGTTGGTATAAGATGAACCAAACAGTGATCAGAGAGCCCCAAAGCCGCCCGTGGGACAGAGTGATATGCATCCTTTATCGCTGTGTAACAGTGATCCAATATATTACTGCCTCTGGTGGGACATGTGATGTGCTGTCTGTATTTTGGCAGTTCGCGGGAGAGATTTGCTTTATTAAAGTTCCCGAGAATGATTAAAACAGAGTCCGGGTGTTGTTGCTCACTCTCTGTGATGATATCAGTGAGTTTCTGTAAAGCTGAGCTCACGTGCGCTTGCGGAGGAATGTAAACACTCACAAGAATGAACGAGCAAAACTCCCGCGGCGAGTAGAAAGGCTTGCAGTTAATGAAGAGTGTTTCAAGATCAGAACAGCACATCTTCTTTAACACAGTTACATCTGTACACCACCTCTCATTGCTGTAAAAACACGTCCCGCCGCTGCGCGATTTCCCCGTTGATTGTGCATCGTGATCTGCTCTGATCAGCTGGAAGTTAGGCATATGTAGCACGCTGTCCAGTATGGCGTCGTTCAGCCAGGTTTCCGTGAAACACAGAGCAGCAGAGTTTGAAAAGTCACTGTTTATCCGGGAGAGCAGAAGGAGTTTGTCCGTTTTGTTGGGTAGAGAGCGGAGATTCGCGAGATGGATGCTAGGCAATGCTAAATCCGCGCTGTCTGAGCTTCACGAGCGCGCCGGCTCGCTTACCCCATCTGCGTGTCCTGAAGCGTTTGACCAGAGCTACGGCTCCACCAACAACAATATCCAGCAAAACGTCAGAATAATCAAAAACCGGTAAAAGATTTTGTGGTGTGTTCTGCCGAATGTTCAGCAGGTCATCCCTGGTAAAACTGATGGTGTTTGAGAAACAAAAAACAGGAAAAACAAAAACAGTACAAACATTGAAGAGCAAAGCACAATAGCTGCCAGCTGCGGCCCCATCTTAGATCAAAGGAGGTAATCGCTAAAGTCTCCGCTAAAGGCAGCTGCCAATCAGTTCGTGCCTGTGTGAAGGAACAGACAGTGCAACCTTCTTGGCACAATACATAATTCTGTCCTTTTACCCCAAATACAGCAATTATCCCCTGATAACAGAGCCACAAACGGTACGCACAATAGGTCAAAAGTCACTATTACCCAAACGCTTTTCACCTGTCTCAACATCTCTCACTGTTTCTCTCACTCTGATTGATGCAAGTGAGAAAACAGACAGCGCAATTCTAGACTTATTACAGTACATTTTATTCATAAGCAAACAAAACAGTGCCAATCTATATTTATTTACCCATTTTCCACCTTACTTTATATTTTATTCAACAGCTTTAATCCATTATGGAGCACACGTCCCGTGGCACCAAAGCGTCACCAAAAAGACTTTATTTTTGTCGTGATCTCTACATAACAAAAGTTGCTTTCTCGTTATCAGAATGTTAGATATCTACATGTTAGATATCCCACCAACCTTTCTTATCTTGTGTATTCATAACCGCATCTTAAGTGACGTGATCCAAAAATCAACTACACTTTTTCACCTCCCTAGGTTGGTAAAAGCAAAATCACTACACTGCTAATGATTGTGATGTATGGCAGCATTTTACAGGGTTATTTGTTCATTTTATGGTTTAGAAACCAATTGCTCAACAGTTGCTACTGGGATTTTTAGTATGTTTTTTTTTTTTTTTTTTTTTAATAAGTATATATATTTTTTTATATTCTATTTGTGTAGCATGGACTTTTCCAATTTATGATTTCATTTACCTTCATTTAATCAATCCTTTATCATTACTTGAATGATAACTTCAGTGGTATATACTGTATGTGACCCGTGCTGGCAATATGAGTTGGAATGCGCACGGACTAATTTTGAGCTACAGGCAAAAGAAGTGAAAAATGTCAGTTTTGGTCAAATTTGAGGTTTTCACAAAAATTTATTCATTAAGCCCTCTTCTAGCGATCAGAATGCTCCAAATAGTAATTAAACATCTAAAATGATCTTTATTTGTACGTTTTCTGAGAGGACTACCTTTTCTCTGCTCACTTCTGGACGACTGCTGCTGCTTCTCACCACAAGTTCGTTAAGTCTATTGTTGCAAAGCACAGCATTCCAGCTCTGTGAATATTCATATCGAATTCTCGATGACATGAGTCCAAACCAGTGAAATATGATTTTTAAACCCCTGCCGGGTCGGAAATTCTGATAAGCTGTCAGACAAGGGCCAGGCTAGGGCCTGAATGTCACGGGCCAGGGCCAGGCTAGGGCCTAAATTTGAGGCCCGTGCAGGGCTCTAGCCTGAACATCTTCAAGTGAGTGGCGGGGCAAACCTGAAAGTTGATGCCGAAAGTCCAGCACTCTCCTTCACTGCTGATACTGCGACTATTCTTGTTTGTATGTGTTCCTTTGCTGGCATTTTCCACATTTCGTTTTTCTCTCTTAATAACAAATTTGTCCATTCTGATGCTCAATTTTACCGAACTAATGGCTGCTGATGACTATTTGAATTGAATTCTGCCAAAGTGCGCGCTCATAATCGTTAAATGCGTAACGTTAATACGTGAGTACAGGTCTGCTCATGTCTGAAAATAATATGAAAAACAACATTATTTTACACAACATTATAGCTTATATTTGTTTAGTACATTTTTTAAATTTAATGTAAAAACTAAAATTAATTGTAAAACTGAAAGTTATTTTTTAAATTGTATTCAGCATGGTGGGCCGCATTTGAATTTGTGATGGGCCACGGGTTGAGAACCACTGATCTAGAGAAACGTGCGAGCATGTCAGTGAGGTACGGTTGAGACACAGTGTATCAACTGCACCCGGATTGGTGTCCTATTGCTTCACATGCTGTTTAGTTGTAGTGTTGTGATAATAGGATAAAAGTCACATTTACACATATGCTACACAAATTCTATAAAAAAAAAAAGAAAAGAAAAAAAAAGATATTTGTGATATTTCAACTGTCTATTATTCATGGACATATTTTCTAACATGAATGTTAAAAGGATTAACATTTTAAGAAATATACAAGGTGGTAAAGTGGGTACAGTTGAGACACCCTTTATAGGTTGCTATGTACTGTATACAGTAACAGTTCAATCATAGAAAATAAAATGCATACAGAGGCTGTGTGTGTTTGTTGACCAAATGCCCCCACATAATACCAGTAAATTCACCTTATGGGAATATTGTTTCGGTCCCCATGATGAAACAAGCTTATAAATGATGATGCCTGAATGATTTAAAATGTAAAAATGCAGAAAGTTTCGAGTGATGCATAAGTTTAGGGGTAGGGTTATAGAATATACAGGTAAGTATATTGTTATTTTCCTGTTATGTTTACGTTTGTACAGTTTGCCATATATTTTTTGTAGTGTTAATTATTTGTTCCTGTTTTGTTTAACTGAATCTGAATTAAATAAAGCAAATAAATAAATTTATTTTTAAACTGTAACTATTTAAAACTGTAATTTTGTAATTTTTTACATTTGCTATAAATGGTTAGCCAGCTTTAGAGCTTTAAGAATGGGTGTCTCAATTGTACCATGCTACTGTTTCAACTGTACACCATATGGGTACAGTTGAGACAAAAATGCACCTCATGTGTATGAGCCAATTGTGGAAAATATAAACTACTTATGGCTATTATAAATTTATGATATTTTAGTAAACAAGCAAAATAAATATCGTGAAAAATCACTTAATTTCAGCATCTAGCTTTTGTATAGTGATGAAAAAAGCAGAAAGTGTCTCTACTGTACTCAGTCTACCCTACATTATTGCGAAATATGTCTTGGCGAGATTCATACAGTCATAATCTGTTATGTCTTACATGAACGTTTAGTTAATGGTTGTGGGAATGGTTTAGTTATTTTTTATTTTTTTGTCCGATTCCATCAAGTCATATATCATTTTGAAGGTATTTTAATGGAGAATGTGAAAATAAAAAGAACTCATTTTTGAAAATTTGCACATTCCGACTCATTTTGCCAGCACAGGTCTCACACACACACACACACACACACACACACACACACACACACACACACACACACACATACACACACGTTTCGCTATGCTTGTGGGGATTTCCATAGGCATAATGGTTTTTCTACTGTACAGACCGTATATTCTATTGCCCTACACCAACCCTACACCTAAACTTAGCCCTCACAGGAGACTTTCTGCATTTTTACTTTCTCAAAAAAACTCATTCTGTATGATTTATAAGCTTTTGTACCCCTGGGGACTTCAATTTAGGTCCCCACCATGACACGAGTCCCCATATGAGTCTGTGTGTATTCAGGTTTAAGTCCCCACCAGAATATATAAACCAAACCACACACACACACACACACACACCCACACCCACACACAGATATAATATATATGAAAAAAAAAAAAAAAAAATGAGACATTTCTCAAATGATCTTCTTTTATGTTCCACTGAATGAAAAAGTAATTCGTGTTTGGAATTACATGAGATACAGAACTATTTATATTAGAAGAGTTAACAGGAGTAGAGACTGCTAAACTGTAAAGAGATTACTGTAAATTTTACAGTATGATTACTGTATTTTCTTTTACAGTACTATAATGTCCTTACTGTATTTTCATTTACAGTATTATTACCGTATTGTCATTTACAGTATCAGTACTGTATAGTTTATTTTCATTTATTTTAAACATTTTTTACATGCAAAAAAACAATCCAACTGTAATCCATGATTTTATACCTTATTTATGATTTTATAGCTTATTTTTATTTATTTATTTATTTATTTTTTAAGAGACAAGTATAATTAATTATAATTTGCACTTACAAATTGCATAAATATTATGAAATTAATGTTTTAAATATAAAATTTAGAACACAGAAATATGAAATGACAAAAAAATAGAATGATACTTCTAAAAATGATACTAAAATTACCAGTAGGTGGCAGCAAACCACTACCTTAATGACTGAGTCAGACTTAGTTCACACTGCGGGTCTTAATGCTCAGATCAGATTTTTTGCTGAAATCCGATTTTTTTGCGCTGTTGTACACATTGTCATTTAAACGCGACTGCCATCAGTCTCATGTGTGAACAACATACGGCCCTGAAGTGACCCGCATGCGCAGAAGAAGACGTAATGTCAGACGCAGCGCACTGTGTTTGCGGAAATAAAAATGGATGCTGCTCGTGTTAGCGTGTGGTTAGCAATTTTTGATGTGCAATCGGAGCCTAAATAACGAAGTGATAAGAAGAAGAATATTAAGAAGAAGGAGAGCACGATTTCTTCCAGCGTAGAATTGTGACGTCTGTCGCATTTCAATGACGTAAAAAATCGCATGAAATGCGACATGGCTGTTCAGACTGAAGTCGCATTGCAAAATATCGGATATGTATCCGATTTAGGACCACATATGAAAGTGGCCTGGGCCTGATTTGAAAAAACTGGATTTGTGCTGTTCAGATTGTCATAAGAAAATCAGATATGGGTCACATTTGGGCAAAAAAGTTGGATTTGGGCCACTTTAGCCTGCAGTGTGAACTAAGCCTCAGTCATTTATTCAATCAATTCATTCAAAACTGCTGATTCATTCAGGAAGGAAGTAAGAAATTTATGAATGGGTCAGTGAATCGCTGATTCAAGGCGTTCAAAAAAGGTAAATTCATTCAGTAATGAAACACTGCTGAGTGCAGAGATGCACAACATGGCTTTGTTTAGAACCATTTTCGCGAAATAGAGCAAAAAGACAATATTTTCTCTACGATTTAAATCACTTAATATTAACTTCTTGTTTATTGAATTTTGTTGCCCTGACACCAAGTAAACTCTGCCATAGACCATGCTAAATGCTAACCAATCTGTTCATATAATCGTTCTAAATGCGTATGTGTCCTAGAAAGTCTGCTCAAATAATAGGCGTACCATGATAAAAAAATCTATATTTGTTGCTATACAGAAACAATAATCTCATTTTGACAGATGGTGAGATCGGTATTATGAATTTATAGTCTACAGTAAGTTAAAGATACCTGAAGCAGCTGCATTTTGCTATTTAAAGGGTTAGTTCACCCAAAAATGAAATTCTGTCATTAATTACTCAACCTCATGTTGTTCCAAACCCCTAAGACCTTCATTCATCTTTGGAACACAAATTAAGATATTTTTGATGAAATCCAAGAACTTTCTGGCCCTGCATAGACAGCAACACAACTGAAATGTTCCCAGGCCCAGAAACGTAGCAAGGACATCGGTAAAATAGTCCATGTGACATCAGTGATTCAACTGTAATGTTACGAAGCTACGAGAATACTTTTTATGCACAAAGAAAACAAAAATAACAACTTTATTCAACAATTCTTCTCCTCCTCATACTGTCTGCAGCGGATGCGCATGCTGACGCATGTGTGTTTAACGTAAGCAGCACCATGCACATGCGTTGTTTACATCAGGCGGAAGCAAGCACATGCGTCGTGATACTCCCTCCACAATGGCAGCGTGCCGCTGCAGATGTTATGAGGAGTAGAAGAATTGTTGAATAAAGTTGTTATTTTTGTTTTCTTTGCACACAAAAAATATTCTTGTAGCTTCATATCAGTACAATTGAATCACATGGACTATTTTGTCAATGTCCTTGCTACATTTGGGCTTAGGAACATTTCAGTTGTGCTGCTGTCCATGCAGGGTCAGAAAGCTCTCGGATTTCATCAAAAATACCTTAATTTGTGTTCTGAAGATGAACGAAGGTCTTACGGGTTTGGAAGAACATGAGGGTGGGTAATTAATGACAGAATTTCCATTTTTGAGTGAACTATCCCTTTAAGTGCTGGCTTAATAGAAATAATTTTAATGCGCATGAAAACTCAATCCTGATGCGCACAAGACAATGTAATAAAAACATTTGGGGTTTCAGCCCCCTTAACCACCCCTAGCGCCACCCAGCACCGCCCCTGTTTGATTCCCAGGGAATGGATAACTCAATAAAATGTGTACTTTAAATAATGTAACTTGCTTTGGATAAAAACATCTGGCAAATGCATGAATGTAAATGCAATGTAAAACAAAATGTATTTTAGGTTACCTAATTCTGCATTTCTGTAAAATGGACAGCTGGCTGTATGATGATTCTGCCCCTCATAGTCAGCATCCTGTTTTTGATTGGAGAAATCTCCTGTAACAGACATAGTCACAATAGCCTTTTTATGTTATTATAGATTATGATCAGAAAAAAAAAAAAAAAAAAAAAACTATTGTACAATAATACAATAAAAATTTTATTTCTATAGCACATTTAAAACAATTGCCGTTGACCAAAGTGCTTTCCAGCATCATTACAGTCATACAAACAAAACAAAACACAAAAAATTTAAAACCTGATCACTTTAATCAACAGAATAATAGAATTTACATGTTTAATAAACGCATAATATTTATTAGCAAAAGTTGCTATTTTAAGATATTGCTAGCCCGTTCCTCTCTTTAAAAAGTCAACACGTTCTGTGAATTAGTGGAGCTAATTTGGCTATTTTAGTAACTTTAGTTAAGTTGATGGAAGCTCACCTGTTGTTAGCACCGCTACGACAGCAATCACAAGAAAAGACTTCAAAACACCTCCGATGCAGACGAGATGACCACAAGACCAGAAACTTGAAAATAAAATACAAAAGACGTTCTTAACAGTGGTGTTCGGGATAGTTCACCCAAAAATGAAAATTCTGTCATCATTTACTCACCCTCAAGTAATTCCAAACCTGTATGAATGTCTTTGTTCTGCTGAACACAAAGGAAGATATTCTGAAGAATGTGGGAAACAGAGCAGTTCTGGTGCACCATTGACTTCCGTAGTATTATTTTTTCCTACTATGGATGTCAGTGGTGCCCCAAAACAGCCTGGTTACAAACTTTCTTCAAAATATGTTCCTTTGTGTTCGGCAGAACAAAGACATTCATACAGGTTTGGAACTACTTGAGGGTGAGTAAATGATGACAGAATTTTCATTTTTGGGTGAACTATCCCTTTAACTCAGTTTTCCTCAGTATTTCATGTTAGCTGGTTGGTTTATGTTACACAGAGGTGGGTAGAGTACCCAAAAACTGTACTCAAGTAAAAGTAAAAGTACTTGAAGAAATATTTACTCAAGTAAAAGTAAAAGTAATAGTCTGAATAATTACTTGAGTAAGAGTAAAAAAGTATCGGATAAAAAAACTACTCAAGTAGTTAGTTACTAGTTACTTTGGATCATTTACTGAAAATAGTCTATTTTTATTTAGATATATAAATTTTATCTAAATATCTCTCTCTCTCTCTATCTCTCTCTCTCTCTCTATATATATATATATACACATACATATATATATATATATATATATATATATATACACACACACACACACACACAGCCATTCAAAATACTTTTAATGTTTTTTTTTTTAATGTAATTTATTTCAGTGATGCAAATCAGAATTTTTATCAGCCTGATTTATTATCAATGCTGTTCTTTTATAGCTTTCTATTCATAAAAGAATCCTGAACAAAATGTCACAGGTTCCAAAAAATATTAAGCAGCAAAACTGTTCCCTGTTGAAAAAAAAACAGCTTTTGCTGGTAAGGTATGTTTTGAAGCATGGGATGCTGGTTTGAGCTGATTTAAGCTGGTCTTTTGCTGGTTTATGCTGATCCTTAGCTGGTTTAAGCTGGTCATGTGCTGGACCAGCTTAAGACCAGCACATGACCATCTTAAACCAGCAAAGGACCAGCATAAACCATCATCCCAGCTTCAAAACATACCTAACCAGCAGATGCTGTTTTTTTTCAACAACACTGATAATAAATCAATATATCTGAATGATTTCTGAGGGATCATATGACTCTGAAAACTGGAGTAACAGCTGTTAAAAATTCTGATTTGCATCACTGAATTGAATTAAATTATATTTTAAAGTATATTAATTATGTATTATAAATGTATATGTTTATAACCTCTGACACGGAGAAGAGTGAAAACTCCTCACATGACCGCTACAGAACATCTGAACATGAAACAAATACCCATTGACGGATCTTCTTCCGTCTGTTCTGCAAAATGTAAACAAATGTAGCCTTTATTTCTGCAAGCGTAAATATTGTGAAAATATCAATATTAATTGTGTCTAGGCAAAGGCATTCCTCCTGGAACTAACGCGGGTTTGGCGGGTGTTCATTTCATACTCTGTGACGGCTTATTTAATGAATAAATTATACATTGTATTTAATGTGTAAGGTACATGTACAACAAACTGGTAATGTCATAGTGGTATCGTGTACTGTAATTGAATCTCTACCTGTGGAACCGACAGCGCACGCGGTGTTCATCTAATAAAGATCTTCATAGCTAGCAAACCATAGCCTTTGAAGATTTGCTTTCAACTGACTGTAGATCCAAAGCCACGTCTTCAACGCTCTTGATGTTACAGCTCTGAGTGAGAACCGCTTCAGACGATCAGCGCGTGCGGCAGAACTGAACAAATCATTCAAACTGATTCGCGAACCGATTCACTGGTTTGCCAATTGGTTTGATCAAGCCTTCGAACAGAATTGACTCAAAAGAATGAATCATTTGCGAACGGGCATCGGTCATTGCCCAGAAAAAAAGTAGACGGCGCGTTTGGAATAAATTGTATTACATTAAGGTAACGAGAGGAGCGTCGCCCACAGTAACGAAGTAAAAGTACCGTTTTTTCACTAAAAATGTACTTGAGTAAGAGTAAAAGTACCCATTTTTAAATATACTCTAAAAGTATTAGTTACCCAAAAAATTTACTCAAGTAAATGTAACAAAGTAAATGTAACTCGTTACTACCCACCTCTGATGTTACATTACCTCTGTCACTGAATTTAGGGACCGTCTCTAAAGTTATACACGACATTGGTGTAAGTGACACGTTTCTGACTTAAATAGCATTTGAAGAGAATAACCTTACTTGCAATAAAGAGGCAATGTAGAAAAGTTATTATGCTTCTCTGTGTTCAACTAAGTTAGTTAACTTCAGCTAACTGACATTAACTTACCAGTTGATGTTATCAACAATGGCATTCACAAGAAGAGGATCCAAAATACACCTCCGACGTTGCAGATGACATCCAGACTAGAAACTTGAAAATAACAAACAAAAGAAGTACTTGAAAATACTGTTTAAAATCTGCACTGAAACAGTGGTGTTGCCTGATGCACTTTACCTCAGTATTTCAAGTTAGTTCGCTGTTAAGGTTAACAACTCGCCAGATTAGTTAACTTGCATTACAGGACAGTAGAACGTATAAACATGTTTATCGGTTTAACTAAGGTTTATTTTGACTAGTATAGGTGACCTTAACTTACTCACCAGTTGACGTTATCACCGTTATGGCAGCATTCCGGTCGTCACTCAGAAAACAAAGGCTCCAACCACTGATCTATACTAGAGAACATTATATATAGATCAGTGGCTCCAACTCCCGACATGAAAAACGACACGATGAATAATGTTAACAGTTAACAAGTGAAAACATCTTAAAATATCTCAGTTTTCCATAAAACATAAATAATATACTAACCTTTTTGTCGAGTTAACGCCAGTACAACATTTCTCTTTTGTCCTTTTACCGCCACTTCCACCAAACAGTGAAAAAAGAAATGGTCAGCTTTTCGCGGGCAAGTTCACTAGTGTAAATTTACAGTAGTTTACTGTACATGTATTTAGAAATACCATAGTGACCGTGTATTTTCCCATAATCCTTTGCTGTTTACGGTAAAATACTGTACACACATTTTACAGTATCTTACTGTACATATTACAGTAAAATACTGTTCAAATTACAGAAATCGTTTACAGTGCAGTAATCAGACCCATAAGGCCCATGTTTTCATGCAAGATTTATGCATGTTGCCCCCCCTGAGCAAGAAAGTAATGTAATCTCCATTCATAAGAAACACATCCAACTCCATTTAGCAACGTGCTGGGTGGCTCTGGTTATAGACGTTAATGGAGAGGCAGAGGTATTAAGGCGAGACATTAATTCACTGTGTCAAGCTGTCCCAGCGGAAAATTTATTATACTAAATACAATTAATTAGCAGCCCCCATTGCTGATATAGAAAACTGCATTGTCAGTAAAAGTAAGGATTTGGAAGTGTACATTTCTCTGTTTTGTGTTAATTCATTAAGTCTAGCATCAGAGGAATTTAAAGAGGCTTTTCTGTGTAGCATGGATGTAGAAAATCTAGCAAGCAGAAGTTTGAAACACTGCTTGATGTGACATACATTCATGGCCACATGTCCATCTTTCCTTAAAATGTTTAAAAAAACTCAGCTGTGATGTATATTTCTGTTGGCTTGAGAAACCTATACTGTTCTTCTATTTAAACTTATTAGTGGTGCTTATGAAGCAAAGCAACACTACTATTATCTCACTTGCTTATTACGTTGGCCTGAGAAAGCCAACATACTGTCCTTTGATTTAAACTTTGGATTCTTCCATAAAATTTTGGCATCTAACTCATCCCACACACACACACACACGCACACACACACACACACACACACACACACACACACACATATATATATATATATATATATATATATATATATGTATGTATATATATATATATATATATATATATATATATATATATCAAATGAAAGCTCTTGATGAGCTCTTTCTACTAGCAAAAGTATACTGTCATCCATGAGTGTACAATTTTTTATTATAAGCGGTTGAAATCAGTGCACATAGTCAGATCTGTCACGAGTTCCCTGTCACTAGTCACCTGCCCTGGACTCCATATCCCAGCATCCTCCCCGGCTTACACCTGGTTCCATTCACAGTCTTCAGTCACGATCCCCGTCACCTGGATTTCTAATCACCCACACCTGCAGCCACTGATCAGCTCCACTATATCACTGCACTCTCCTCACTACCCCCTTGTTGGGTCTACTGTTTGCATACCGTTGGTATCACAAGACTAACCCTGTGTTTGACTTACCTGATTCACCTACCTTTGTCTTCCTACCAGTTGTTCCTGTGTTCCATTCCCCGCTCTCCATAGCTTCTGTGCTCCACCGTCTCTAT
This sequence comes from Spinibarbus caldwelli, assembly GCA_039654775.1. Taxonomy (NCBI): domain Eukaryota; kingdom Metazoa; phylum Chordata; class Actinopteri; order Cypriniformes; family Cyprinidae; genus Spinibarbus; species Spinibarbus caldwelli. The sequence goes on along the minus strand of CM077232.1, from coordinate 32,863,493 downwards.
GCTCCATCTGGATCCCCTGGAAAGGAAAAAGGACTATTTACACTCAGTTAAGACTCTCTTGCACTTTGCCATTTCCTGCTCACTCACCTGGACTCTCCACCTGGCCTCACTCCGCTCCATTGTTAAATAAACCTGTTGTTGTGTTCATACCTCTGTGTCTTGTGACAACCTATGGTGTGTGTGTGTGGGTTTTTTTTTTTTTTTTTTTTTTTTTTTTTTTCCCCCCTTCCAGTAAAATTGGTGAAATGTCACTTACGCCTTTCTGGTTCTCACCCCTTATGTTTTTGCCTGTATGGTAAATAATTGCTTTGTGCGCATGTTCTGTAGGAAATCTGCTTCGGAGAGGAACCCCAACTCCACTGTCTTGCCATAACTATCTAGCTTACTACAGATACAGTACACTCTGTACAATGGTTGTTTGTTAATTTAACTTTATTTACCGAAACACTGGGATGAAGCTGTTGGGTCATATTTGTTTTTTTTAGTCTTTGGTAGTTTTTGTCTTGTGTGAACGCCTAATGTTAAAATGTTCTCAGAGCTGTACACCATTTGTTTATGGGAAGGTTACAGAGTCAGTCACAGCATATTGCAGCTATGAGTGAAACACAGAGCGGTGGTCTGCAGTTTCCCTGAGAAGAAAGGAGACCGGTTGATTACACTTGAATTGCTTTAAAGTGTTTAACTTTTGATTATAAAATGTTTGTGAAATTAGTTTAAATGTGGGCAGTATACATGTTAAAACGGAATAAAATATGCTATATTAAGAAATATTCTCATCTGAAATAAAGATCGTAAACATTGTTGTGTATTTTACAAAGTTTGATTACTTTTATAGAGTAATCATTTATCTTTTTTTTTTTTTTTAGAGTGTAATTTTGATTTGAGTCAAAATGTAGTAATTATTATTTACTAATAGGTTCACTTTAGAATACTGTTTCAGGTTCTAAGTAATTCCTGCGGAATTATCTGATGATTCTTTATTAATTACTAAAGGTTTCACTATATTTTCACTTTAGAATAGGCCTACTGTTCCAGGTTCAAAATAAGTCCTGCTGAATTATTTGATAATTCTTTATTAATTACTAATGGGTTACCTGTATTTTCACTTTCCCTCAGTCCTTGCCTTACATACAGGAATTGAATTAATGGTGATGTGGTATATGTTGAGGAGGCACACATACAGTACTGTATATAAAAACTAAGGTAAGTTATCGAAAGGCACTGGAGTGGTGGTGGGGTTCCTATCGTAAGCTGATTTCTTACAAAACACACTCACAAAACAATTCACTACACAGGCAAAACCTCTATAAAATTTATTGCATTTATTAATATTGCATTTTCATACTACTACTACTGCTAATAACATTTATATGAAAGGGTCACAACTCAATGTAATTGTGTATGACTGTTCATTAGTAGTTATTTCATAGTTATTTTTCTTGAACCTTAACTAGTAGATAATTAATAGTAGTTCTTCAGGAGGTATGACAGAATACATTAGTTATTGATTAGCTGACTGTTACTTAACACAATCATAAAATTGTATTACATACTGACTAGTTAACACATCTTCCTTAGTGGTTAACAGTAGTGAGTTCAGTGTTAATGAATAATTAAATGTTAGTTCTTCAGTAATTCCTTATTAGTAATGCAGTAAGTAAGAAACAGTATTGCCGTGTTACCGAATACAGTTGCAAATAGCTAGTAATTCCTTTATAAGGATGTAGTAACACTTATTACTACTGGGTTACCATCATTATTACAAAAGGTATTAATAAAACCAATTATTAAAATATTACTTATTGATTATGTAAGTGGTTAAACATTACAGTGGTGGTTAAAATATTAATTTGTCCTTCATTATTTATTTAATTATTTTCACATTAATTATGAAACCGTAGCTTCTCAGTAGTTCTCTGGCAGGCATGAAAAAAAAAAATAGTAGTTACTGATTACCTAATAGTGAACTACTTTCTTGTTACTTAATAGCAGTCACTGGAATGCTAATATCGCATTACTCATTTGTTCCTGTGTAGCTATTCATTAATGAAGGAAAAGCATTCGAAAGTGTTACCACAAACATATTGAGGGTGATCGTTTTCAGATGGATGTGATGGTAGTTTATTTTACTCATATGATGACAGAACACCTGCTCCTTTCCCTGCAGAGTGAGACATCATGTCTGTCTCTGTCCCACAGTGTCTGTCCACCATCTGCTGTGCAGTGACATCTGTCAGAGTGTGTCAAACGGACTGGGAAATGACCAGTTCTGCTATCTCCGGCCGGACCGTGCAGACCCACGCTGTAACAACAGACTGAATGATGCTAAATAGCTGATCATATCTGGGCCATGCTGACTGACATTACACCAGATCTAATGTTGCTGAAGGTGTGTGTGAGAGTGACACACAGATTAAGTACTATGACAGGCCACACAATAAAGCCATCAGGTGGAGTGACAAGTCAGATGGATGGAGAGAAGGATGAATTGTCACTCTGTGTCAGTCCAGATGCTGTCCTCATCCCTGATGTATCACACACACACACACACGCACACACACACACACACACACAAACAGCAGTAGCACCATGGGAACAACATCCACAACATTTTTTTTTTTTTTTTTGATGATGATATTTCACAGATATGTCACTTTTTCTTTACACAGCTCCTAAATACAGTTTACTATGGTGAGATGTGGGTTTGGCTTTTTAATATCTACACAACGGCTGATTATAGATGCTTTCTGTGTACCAAGGAAAGCTTGGATAAAGCTATTGGGCAAGTACAATGTGACTTATAATAGACCATATCAATAACTGAATGGGTCAGACCTCAATCGTGAATAACAAGCAAAGAATTGAAAAAATTATCATAATTTTAACAGTGCAAGACTATTTAAAAAAAAAATGCTATGGTAAAATCCTGTTAATTGGTTAAGAGGAAGTTTCCTTTTATTTTTTATCATGAGTTGCACATAGGGTTTAATGTTACATCTTTTGTTGTTAAATTGTTTATTGCATTAGTGTTATGTTTGTTATTGTGATGGTGTTTGGGTTAAACTTTATTTTAAGGTATCTCTGTTACAGTGTAATTATACATTTAAGTACTCAGTAATATTAATTAACTCCATGTACTTACTATATGGGTTAGGATTAAGGTTTGGCTTAGGGTTACTTGCATGTAATTATGCATAATTTATTGTTATTATAATAGTAAGTACATGTAACGTGTAACAAGGACACCTTAAAGATAAAGTGTTACCATGTTTTGTTTTTATGTGTACGACACCATGTATCATCCATAAATTAGTATTTAACTCAGATTGTGGAAAAGCTACTTTGATTCATCATGTAACTTTTTCTTAATCACCTGTGTTAACAGATTTTAATTATTTGGTATATCAACAATATTTTAGTTAATGAAATATGCTTTTTTTTTAAACTATAAATGTAAGTTCATTCTGTAAAACTTAAAATGTTGCTAACATTTTAATAATAATAATAATAATAATAATAATAATAATAATGTGTGTAAGCCATTCATAAAACCAGTCTAACATGAATTTTCTGTTGTTCAATACAACAGTTTATATAAGACTAGTTTGAAGAAATTAGTTTTGCTTATCCTTTACGTCCATCAAATTAAGTCTATGAACAAACTGAATTAGAATTTTGCATGTACTGTGTAAAAAGACAACCTGTAAACACATGACTCATGATGTTCTTTGGATTAGCTTTTTTACACAGAACTATTTTGTTTATTCTTGAAGATGGGATTCTCCACACACATATATATATATATATATATATATATATATATATATATATATATATATTTTTTTTTTTTTTTTTTAAATAAATATGTGCATTTTTCATAATTTCTTCTCAGCAGTTGCTTTAATTAGCTCGGGGGGTGGTAAATATTACTTCAGATAATATTCCTTAAATGCTTGAGTTTGTATTGAAATTTGGTATACTGGCAAATTTGAGCTCAATTTGGGACATTGTTGAGATCTCTTTTTAAACTCCAGAGAACACACAGTACACAATACACACAGATTACTGGGGCCTTTTTCTACATCTTCATTTAAATTTAATTAAGTTTAAATTCTTATTTCTTGCTACCTTAAAAACAAAGGTACAAACATTCTCAAAAATTTTGCTGTTTGGTGTTACAGAAGAATCTTTCACAAAGTTTCACAAAGAACTGTGCAGCATGCTGCCAAAAGATGGCAATGTTGCTGTGCTGAATTCCACTATTAACCTCTTTCTTTCTCTGTCCATTTTTTTTTCTTGCTTTCTCTCTTCTTCAGTTTGACCCTCAGATTGACAGAGAACTGAGGACATTGTGGTTCTTCATCTAGACATACAACGTTTGGGTTTAAACTGTTTAAAACTTGTAGTACAACAAAACCCTCTCATAGGGGTCTCTTAATCCATCTCATAATTCTTAATTTATAGAAATCTCTCTTTGTTCGTTTAGGACTTCATTACTGCATGGATAAGAAAAAGTTGAAACACTCTTTGAAATGCCCATTTTTGGCAGAAGAAAGAAAGTCATGCAGGTATTATGCCAAAGAAAGTAGAGTAATTGATGACAAAAAATAAATTTCCCTTGAATAGCAGAATTGTATATTGTGTCTGGATCAAAATTCAGGAATCATACATTATAAAAAAGTAACAAAAGTGTTATTTCTTTTTTGTGAAGCAATTGCTCCTGTAAAAGACAACAACAGATAATAAAAGATATAATAAGTTGTCTTACTCATCAAAGCACAGACTCATCTGTTTTGCTCTGTTCTGTTCTCTTCTCTTCTCTTCTCTTCTCTTCTCTTCTCTTCTCTTCTCTTCTCTCCTCTCCTCTCCTCTCCTCTCCTCTCCTCTCCTCTTCTCTTCTCTTCTCTTCTCTTCTCTTCTCTTCTCTTCTCTTCTCTTCTCTTCTCTTCTCTTCTCTTCTCTTCCTCTCAGTTTATCCTCCTGTGTAATTACATAGCATGAGGGTGCATTGCCATGCGTTTTAGAGCAGCCAAATGGACCCACAGCAGGCTAGCAATTCAGCTACTATTACCCCAAAATGTGTGTCTCTTAATGGCTTATGAAGCAGCATCCTGCAGGGGAAGGGTTAACAGAGCCGTGTCCATCCCAGAGAAATTGCCACTCTCCACTAAATTACATCCTTCTGAGAATCTTGCAGAGGTAAGCGAGAGAGAAAAAAAAAAAGCCAAGAAAAGTGTGAGGATGTCACGTTTTCACAATTTTATTAATTGTCCAGAAAAAAAAAAAAAAAAAAAAAAAAATCTTTCTGGAGAAAACTGACAGAAGAGTCAGAATTAGGACAGATTTAAGACAGACTCAACTTCTGATCTCAAATGTGTGAGAGTAAGTTTCATAGCAAAATAGAAAGACAGAAAATGCATCTCCTCTCTGCTATCTACTGCAAGACATAGGGATGCTCTTAATGTGTTCTATACCAACAGGTGTTCCTGTGTAGTTTAGCTGTAGTTCTTGTGCCATTGCTGAGGATATACCTCATGTTAAATAAATGAATGACATTGAAGGGCTGATGGTTGTGCTGTTTACATTATGTGTGTGTGTGTGTGTGTGTGTGTGTATGTGCGCGTAAGGAATAATTGAGCATGGGCCGTTAAATTATTAGAAAAATAATGCACACCTTCACAATGTGGCCGTTATACCTCGAGTGTGCATTTTTTTTTTTTTTTTTTTTCTAATAATTCAGACAACCTGAAATTATTCTGCTTATACTATGGTTACTACACCTTAAGACATTATTCAGATCATTTATTTCAAATATTTTGTCAGGTTTTTGTCTTTACACTCTTGTGTATGACTACTTTCTTGTCTTTACTTTCTTTCTTTTCTTTACCTTCTTTCTCGCATTTCATCTCATCCCAAGCCTCCGTTGCTAATTGCAAGATGTCATTTTAGAGCTAGTAACTGAGGCTTGAGACAGTGATAAAGCAGTTATTAATGCAGTTATTAGAGAGAGAGAGAGAGAGAGAGAGAGAGAGAGAGAGAGAGAGAAAGATTAATTGGAAGTTTAACTGCTTCAAGAAGAGTGATGTTACCACCTCGCTACTGAGAAATGTCGTGTAGCTTTTCAAAGCGGAGTGGAGGGTTTTGCATCATCCTGAAGGGGTTTATTCGGGAAAAACAACCACTAGAAATACATTATTGCACAGCTACCTGCCACATAAATAAATAATTAGACACAAAATATTGATTTAAGTAGAAATATTTTATTAGCTCTTTAAATGCAACGCTCCCGCAAAGAAAAACAGTTCCTAACAAACAGTTTAGATGAAGATCAGACAAGACGGACAGTTAATACTGAAGTCCTCCAGTTTCATTTTACAGTAAATACAGTCATAACTGAGGTGCAAGATGATAGAAGATGCGTTCGAATGAAAATAGAGAGAGCACGGCGGTGTGATATGACAGATGTGAAACAAGCGTCGGCCTCAAATACCTGCAATGGCGGTATGTTATTTGGCATTGCTAATGACAAAAGTTGTTATAGGGGAAAAACACACATCGGAATTTTGTACTGACCAAATAGAATCAAATATTCTAGAGAGCTGTGTAATACATAAGAAAGAGAAAATGATGACTTGAGTGATATGAGCAATATCACACAAGTAGGAGTGTGATATGGCTCTATATCGGCAAGGTTGTGATTTGGTTGCAGGAAATCACAGTCTTGCTGATATAGAGCCACATTGCACTCCGTGATATTGGGTTTGGGTTTATTACTATTATTATTATTGTTATTTGATGGCTCAAGTGTGTAAAAAAACTGTGTGTGGAACTACTTCCTTTCACAACGAATTCAAATCTCAAGTTGACCGTTTACCACGCCGCTGTTTTAATTCAAAAACTTCACTTTTCAGTTTAGAGCAAGAGTGAGTGTGATTTTATGATCTACATCATGCCACCTGCACCATACCTGCAAAAAAAAAAACAAAAAAACAAAAAAAAAAAAATTAAATCATATACGTCTAGATAAAGTGACACTATAATTTAAATGATCTCTGCTAATGCAGACATTAAGGCTGGATCTAAAATACTGCTCCTATCAGAGGCCAAAAAAAAAAAAAAGCCCAAATTCCAAACCCATGGCCCGAGTCAGAGAAAGCAAGTCTTTCCTGATCAGAACTTTCCAAGAAGGTTCCTCCAGAAATTACATAAAATCTTAGAAGCGGGATTGAGATGGTCAAAATGAAGTTACCAGCAAGAGGTGTATCCTGTCTTGCTAGGCTCTCAGTAAGATCTCCAAGAGGAGGCATAACACTGGAAAGGCATACCACTCTGAGTCATTCTTGTGCTAGGGCATCTAGACCCAGAGGTGCTGGAGGAGACCAAATGGGACACTGAGTCATTCTGACAAATGCAAACAGATCCCCACTGCTCCGGGTGTGTGTTCACGGTGTGTGTGTGTGTGTGTGTGTGTGTGTGTGTGTTCACTGCTGTGTGTGTCCACATGTCACGTCACTTTCACTTTCACTTTCACTTTCACTTTCACTCTGCTTCTGTTGCACTGGATCACAGATTTCTCTGGTGCTTGTATTGTCTTCAACTCTAGGATTCAGAGCCCAATTCACTTGGGGTGTGACATAATCTAAGGTGTTATCAAAAGGGTATACTTTTGCTAGATGTTTGTGCTGCAGCAGGGTGGTCCTCCATGCACACATTCATTAGGTTTTACATTATGGACATGGATTCAACCCCAGGCTCAACGTTTTTGGTTAATCCATTCCTTTTGTCGGTACTTATGTATGTAAAACTACTAAGTTTGCAGGGCAGGCATCTTTTCAGGTTGGTGGCATTGGTATACATGTTCCCATAGCATCAACACACACACACACACACGCGCACACACACACACACACACACACACACAAATAAAAAAAAAAATAAATAAAAAATTAAAATAAATAAATTAAATAAAAAAATAAACCCTGAAATTGGTGTGTTAAACAAAGGAGCCATACAAAATGTGCAGTGTTGGGGAGGCTCCAGGAACAGGGTAGAGCACCAAAAAATTTAAAATTGCAAAAATTTGAGTTAAAAATTTGAGCAGAGTAGGGTTTTTCCCATGATCTTGACACCTCAGTTTGGAGATTGGGGAAAAAGGAGAGGTTTTGAGTGAGCTGTTCAGATGTAACACCAGTCTTGACAATTTCCACATCCAACTTCTCGGAGCTAGATGCAGCAAGTATTAGAACCTTATTTGAATCAAAAGAAACAGCAGAATGGGGACCTCAGACCAAGCATGCTCCACTCCACATAGCACATATGAATTATGAATTACATTTTATGCAGCCGCCATTTTAATGTCATGATGACACTTCATAACCTGACCTCCCTCACATGATTTCACATGTGCTCAGGCACCAACACATGCTGAATGGAGGTGTTCCCTTAGCGTTGAAGTTCCCTTGATAAGGAAACTCAAATTCAAAACTATATATATATATATATATATATATATAAAACAATCAATCAATCAATCAATCATTCAATCAATCAATCTTAAGTGAAATCTAAAATATATACAATAGTTAAATTCAAAATAAAAAATTAAACTGAAAAATAATTAAATTTTTGAAACTATAATTACTTGTGAGATAACAACAGGTAAACACAGAATTTCATAGACACAGAGAGAGAGTGAGAGAGAGAGAGAGAGAGAGAGAGAGAGAGAGAGAGAGAGAGAGAGAGAGGGAGAGAGAGGGAGAGAGAGATGTGTTTTTTTTTTTTTTTTTTTTTTTTTTGAGACACTCACAATTTGCCTGCCACCATCCTGGAGTTGTTCTGTTATGCAGTGCTTAGCTATGTATATTGATAACTTGAGCCTATGTTAAACATTGTGTTGGCTAGTCCTATTGAGAGTCACATTATTCAAATTCCTATGCAGTTGTGTGCAGGTAGTTTAATATTTGTGATTTATACGCTTTGCTCATGGAAATACAGCGATATTGCAGTGTGGCTATGCTTTTCTCTCTATATCTCTAATCCCAGAGTTCCTATTCCTCCTCTCCCTTATGCCAGTCACATTTTCTAATTAGCTCTCCCCGTGGAAGAAGAAGATGGATTATATTTTAATATCTTGGCCTAAAATTAGTTTAGATTTTAGCAAGTTAGCACTTCAGAGCAGCTGATTTACTCTTGAAGCTGAAAAACCTGTAAGCTTGCAATTAATCATGCTTGAGCCAACTCTCCTAAAGAAGGAGAGAAGAAAAGAAGAAAAAAAATCTGGAAAGAAAAATTAACCCATGTTGTAAAGAAATAATTTTATTATTTTAAGATTCCATCTGTTATTGCACAACTGTGTAATGCTGTACTCTTGTGATTATCTTCCCCTGTTGTTATTAATTATTTCTCACACTAAGCATCTGTTTCAGTGATGACTATGGGAAGTACATCACAGTTTAAAAAAGGTTTCCTTTCATCAAAGGATACACTGTGGGATACACTGACAGTTGTGGTATTTATTAATTTATTTACATTTAACTCTACTCTGATTAACCTGGTCTGTCAGCGAAGGGGGAATACTTAAATAATATTGGATGTGACAGTTGCACACTGGAGTCAATTTCTTTTACAAAATGTTTCACTTCCACAGTTTGTCCATATGTATCATCATTCAACCAGGTAGCCAGCCAGCATTATTGCTACCCACTGGTTAACTGGACTGTATAACATGATATACATGAGTCTCACACAGGAAAGAGTGTAGTCAGGTCAGATGATTAGTCTTATTAATGTTTTACAACTCCAGTTAAGTTCTGTTTACTGTCCTCTAGTGGAGAGAGAGAGGGATCTGTAGTTTGTGTAAACTGTAGTTTGAAGTTTGTGTACACAGTTTACCACAACAGTATGACATGATTCTCTCTAGTCCTGCAGAAGTCTCTGACTGATCAGTCTGATAATACATGAGGGAGGGTGAGAATGTGCTTTTTTTGATCTGAACATTCTCTCTTTCTTGCTTTAGATAGCAATTAGATACCAATATCTAGTTTAATTACTGCCGAATGCCTCAAATTAAACTTATCTCATTGTGTCAGCCCACCTTGTAAACACAACTTTATTTTTAATTTTGAGAAAAACAAAACAAAAAAACAAAACAAAAAACAAACAAAAAAAACAACAACAAAAAAACCAACCAACCAAACAAACAAACAAACGAACAAAAAAACAACAACAAAAAACCTTTAAACATTTTTTTTTTTACACTCCTGTGTGACCTTACTCCTGGAATTTGAATAAAGCCAGCCAATCAGATTAGAGCATGCCAGACTGAAAAAGTGCTTACCAGTTTTGCTTGTAATAGGCATCACATGGTCAGTGAATAGTCTGTGGTCTGTTGATATGCAATTTGAGGCTAAGACTACATTATTTCTCTTTGGCTATATTTCCCCTTTCCATTGGAACTCTCTGGATTCCACTTACTGTTTTTTTTTTTCTCCTATCATCTCTCTCTCTCTCTCTCTCTCTCTCCTGTTCTCATATGTGTGTTGGCCCCTGGGTCTGGGTGGAGGTGTGTTCGGGTCTATGAGTAGCTCCAGCTTCATTAATCATCAGTACTGGGCTTAGCATCAAACCCCCGCCCCGTCTCCTCCTGCACAACCCCTTGGATTACCCTGCGCTGCTGCTGAAATGTCAGCCCAAATCTGAGTCTCCATGCAGATAATAATTTCAATAATATTTCTCCATTTGTGGCCTCCTTGCCAGGGGAATAACGCTCCCATCTCAGTCAGGTAGTGTAAGTCTGCCATTGCTGGAAATGCTTGACTCTGAGCCAGACGGCTTAGCTGCTCTCACAGCATATGTTCAACAAGATCACACACACACACACACACACACACACTGAGTTTTATTAATTTGAGTGAGTGAGATGCATATAGGTTTACATTATCCTGCTTTCTTAATCTGTGTGGGTCCATCAGTAGAGTGTGTATTTGTGACAATGAAAATTGATCAAATTGGAAAGGGCTTTATATACTTTATATGGTACTTATTGCAAATGTCAAGTCTTGCAGCATCTCTCAAAAGTGAACAAGTACAGACTGATATGAAACAAACATTCCCAGTCCACAGGGATGATGTGCATGTGTGTATTGAATTTCCCCTAGTAGATGTCATTTGATAATATTGAAGATGATCACATATTTTTTAAATTCATGTAAACTCCGCAGGTAACATTTAAAATAGAGAAACCACAAATGAATGAAATAGATTTGAGATTAAATAGATAGGAAACTCAACTCATATGTAAATGTAATATATGAAGGCCTGTAAATTACAGTAGCCGAGAGAGAGCTCAACATGCTGCAACTTAAGAAACACATGCAAATTGAAAAAACACCAGCAAATTACAGTTTTTTTCAACTGCTTACACACAAAATCTTTACTTGTCACACAATTTCTGAAACCTGACACTCAAACACCAGAACCACACACCAAATCTGCAAAACCATACACTAATTCTCGGCCTTTGACTCATTTTTTAATTTCATAAAACACTTTTTGCGAAACACAACACACAATTCTCAATGTAACACACAAAAATCTAACAGGAAGTATCTTGATTTCCTTTTTCAAACACAACCAGTCAAAATGCCATCAGTGCCACATTCATCAGTGCCAAACACTAACTCCTCACATGTGCAAACACTCGTTGCTTTACTTACAGTTTTTTACGATTGCTTACACTCTAAAATTAAAAATAACACACAGTTAGTGAAACCTTACACTCAAGGAGCTCAGTCCAGATCTGCAGAACTATAAGCACATTCTCAGTCTCACACTTTTTGCAAAACACTACACACATTGTTTTGCAAGACACTAAACATACTTCTCTACATTAGACACAGAAATCTAACATGATGTCTCTTGTTTGCCATTTCAAGACACTGCTTTCCAAAATACCACACCTATAAACTAAATGATCAAACACAGCCCTCAGGTGTGCAGACACTTAGGTGCTTAACTGTAAACTCAACAATCAGGTGCAAGCACTATAAAAAGGCAAAAGATGAGTTTATGTGTCTTCAAAAATGGAAGGCAATGTTGCAGTAAGAGGGAGAGGGAGAAACATCGTTGGCCACAGAGCTATTTTGAATGTGCTGCAATCATGCAGAATGGGGTCTTCCACCAGCATGCCAACTTAGGCCCTTACAACACGGCCCACATATTCACATTTTTAGACAGACTACACAATATTGTCACAGCAGAAGACCAAATGGATGCAGAGCAGATGAGATACATTGTCATCTGGGACAATGTATCTTTCCACTGATCTGCTGTGGTCCAAAATTGGTTTCATAAGCGTCCACAATACCTCCCACCATTAGAATAGGCCTATAAATAGGCCAAAGGTCAAGTTATAGATTTTTAACAATGGATGAAAACAATGTGCAACACACCCAACCATCTCGCCCACCAACAAACACACCATTCCTTTGGAATAATCACCTTTTTCAAAATTCTGTTTGGTATCTGTCCAACTACACATGATTGATGTATTTCTATTCTTTTCATATTGTGTAATACTGTAAACAAATACAAATGCTTACAGTAAAAAAACAAAACAAAAAAAAACAAAAAAAAAGTTTGGTTTCAATCTTGCTTTCATGTTTACCGTGAATTTGTCAAAATCTCTCTGCCAGTTACTTTCAATCTTGTACAGAAATGTACATAGGGGTTCATGAAAGAAGAGCTTTAGGTTTTGAATAACTGTGTATATGATATATCCAAAAATATAATATTATGGCAAAGGTGTTTGCAATGTAAGACAAATGTTTGCTTTTGAGATGTGTTTGTGATATTTTGAATACAGTGCTCCATTTTGCAAGAGATATGAGGCATTTTGCATTTTGTGTGTGCAATTCTTGGATTTGTGTGTAAAGTTTTGAAAAAAAGAGGCAAAGTTTTGAAAATGCGTGTAAGCAGTTGAATAAAAAATTGTAAGAAAACAACTTCATCAGTTTGACAGCACATGTTCTGCAAATACTCACAACACAACCAAATACAGAAACCGCTGCAAATACTCACAATACAGCCAAATACAGAAACGTGCTGCGAAAACAGAAACGCGCTGCAAAAAAAAAAAAAAATATATATATATATATATATAAAGAGTATTGCTCTGAAGGTGTAAAACCATTGAGCACAGTACAATTAAGCGTGTGAGTCTCAGAACCCCTCTGTGTTTGTTATAATCAGAGCTCTTGTCATTTATAAGGTGACTGCGAGAGTGACCTTCCAAAATACTTTGTAAAAGCAAAATGGTGGAGTGCAGTATGGTGAACTTCCACATGCCATGCTTCTAAATTAGCATAATACTCATCTTGTTACTTTACACTGTTTACAAAAGCAAAAGGTATTTCAGTTTTGTCATATATAGCATTTACTTTATGTGCTGCACGAAGGTAGGTGTGGACGAATGGAGGGCGGAAGTGTGGCTGAAGCGCATCATGTTTGTTTTGGTGTCATATGCTGTGTTCCTTTACGACATCTAGTGATAAAAAAAAAAATTAAATAAATAAATAAAAATCATATGTAGCACCTTTAAAGGGTTTGTCAAATGCATTGATCTCTTTGTAGTGCATCAGCCTCACCATTAGTTAAACCTTTTAAAGTGGTGTTCAAAATTCAAATAATCTGGGCACCTTGTTTCACTCCTGAATGAATCCTGAATGTGTTTTTGAATGTAGTAGTTGAATGAATGATCAACTGACTCACTTATTGATGTGCACAAGCCTCTGTAACTAATTTTAAAGGATGTGACACACCAAGCCAACATCAAAGTCAAATCAAGTAATGTACCTAATGTTAGGATTGCTTTAGTTATTTTTAACATTTTATTATGCAGAATACATATTTTCAACATTTTATTATTATTATTATTATTATTATTATTATTTTAGTATGCTTTATGTTACACCTTAAATTACAAGGAATTTTTTTAATGCATATTAAAAAGGAAATCCCTGCAAAACTTAAAAAGCAAAACTTTTTTTTGATAAACATCATCTGAAAGCTGAATAAATAAGCTTTCCATTGATGTATGGTTTGTTATGATAGGACAATATTTGGCCGAGATACAACTATTTGAAAATCTGGAATCTGAAGGTGCAAAAAAATCAAAATACTGAGAAAATCACCTTTAAAGTTGTCCAAATGAAATTCTTAGCAATGCATATTACTAATCAAAAATTAAGTTTTGATATATTTATGGAAGGAAATTTACAAAATATCTTCATAGAACATGATCTTTACTTAATATCCTAATGATTTTTGGCATAAAAGAAAAATCAATAATTTTGACTCATACAATGTATTTTTGGCTATTGCTACAAATATACCCCTGCTACTGGTTTTGTGGTCCAGGGTCACAAATGGCTAGAATATGCCAAGTATTTGCAGGAGGCTACCTACCACTGGTATTCACGTCAATTTGATAACTCAGTACTCTTACTGTGTTACTCTTACAGTACTCTTACTCTTACAATTGGCTCATTTGTTTTTACTTGATACGTCAGTTTTAGTTGATACTTCAGTGAAACATAACTAAATAAGCATTTAGCCTTTTGAACTAAACCAAACATGCTATTTGACAAGCATAAGAGCAACCTTTGAGCTATAAAATGTTCCTTTGTGAATATGCTTTGCCTAGACCAAACGTGCTATTTGACAAGCCAATATACATATTTAAGCAAATATAGCAAGTTTCATTATTGTGCTGTAGAAGTAGAAATCTTCTCTCCTTGTATTGCTTCCCTTGTTTCTGTGAGTTATGGCGTTCTAGTGAAGGAAGGCAGTAGAAGCTCACTAAAATGTCAATAGAAATACTGAGTCGGAAGGGGAAGGTGCTGCTAATTAGCACCCATTTAGATTTTATGATAGTTCAGTGATAGCCCCACCTGACACAGACTGCTATAGTTACATATTGTTCTAGCCTGAGGGAACCATAGGAAAATCTGGATTTATTGGTTCTATCATACCAGCATATTTCACTTGCCATTATGGCATGCCAGAGCTCAATGATGGTGGATTATTTATTGCAGATAAAACTGGTAGAGCTAGTTGGCGGCAGGATGGCCTGGTGTCTGTGTTCTTCATTGTTAACACCCGCATTATATGTCAAGATCCATTTCGGTTCATCTGATGCAACATTGTTCTTTATGCAAAGATACAAGACGTTCAGAGGTGAGTTTCATTCTAGTACTCTATTCTCCCAATATAAAATGGTTGTTAAAATTGATATTTCTAATGAACTGCATTTAAAACCATTGTAAAATAAATAAACACACACCTGTACATTGATCTATATTAAGGTGCCAAGTTGCTACATCTTTTGTCAACTGCGAATAGCTTACTAGAACCTATAAAACTGAGTGTGATGCTCAGCCAAAAGTATTGCTTTTATTAATATTTCAAAGCCATTTTAAAATACTGGTACTAATATACAGTCCTTAAAAGCATAGTGTCATTTTTGTTTTGCAACAATTCCAAGCAAATACCTTTTGACCCTTGTATTGTGTTAACAGTGAAGATGCACTTTAGGTTTTCCAAGGTCAAATAGGTATGATGTAACCAGTATTTTAATATGTTCATGTTTTGAACTGTTCTACTGTAGATTTGATCAGATTTCTTGTTTCCTTAAAGGTCAAATTGACCCACAACTTGTGTAATAGCTTAGTTTATAAAATCATGTCTTTTTCAATTTAAATTTGTTTTAATGAAGGATGGATCAAATTGATTCCAAGGAAAGGTTAAAAAAAATTGTTCTCTATCTAAGAACACTGTAAAGTGTGCTTTATATGTTTAATAACGAGAGAGCCAGAGCATTTCCTGATGGTGTTTTCATTTCATTGTTTTCATTTCATTTTTTTTTTTTTTTCTCTGCATGTGTGCATATTGCGGCTCATATTAGGAAGGTTTAAACCTTTTCTGTAGTGCATTATTGTGTACCTCAGATGCAGGCATGATTTCTTCCTTAGTATCTCTTCGCCTTCTCCCTATCTGAAATAGACCATTGCAGTGTTTATGCCTGTTGTGTATTAGTTGATGTTTATTTACTACATCCCTTAAACCCTTAGATGTTGGTATTTATCCTATTTACACATCAATATTACCTCTCCATGAGGGCCATAAGAGTGGCATTTAGGTGCTTGTATGTGCGGGTATTAAAATGCGATCTGTGGCGTGTGGGGAGTGCGTTAGGGAATAGACTGGGCCCTCGCCTCCTATTACCCAGAATAAAAGTGTCAGCCGCCTTAATTACATCCCTGCCTGCCTCTGCCATTTTTTTTTTACAGTGTCCCCGCTGCAGTGTCTGCATGGAGAAACTCTCCATTACTGCTGCTTTAGCTGGACGCAGGAGGGGTTGCTAGAAGTTTAGCAGAAATTCTGCAACTTGGTTCAAATTCTGTGAAATTCAGTTTGCTGTAAAATCTCTATTATGATTTTACTTTGAATACTGACAGTGATGAAAAAAATCTGTTGATTCAGTGATATATATATATATATATATATATATATATATATATATATATATATATATATATATATATATATATATATATATATATTTCTGCCTTTCATCCATGATTATGAGTGTTCCCTCAGCATCCTGATACAGTCCGAACACTCTGTCACCAAATATCAGTGCTGTCAGAAGAGCTAAGCACCTTCACAGTGGGTTACCCTGTGCGTCTGCAGGGGTCACAGTCTACCAGCCAATCTCTTCTACAGGAAGTGGGGAGCGTTGCAGATCAGTTGCTGTTTATTCCGGGCTATGGATCAGTGCTTGGAATATGTCTACATCCTCTCAGACAGTCTCACAGCGTGGAAGAATGTGTGGGCGACAGACAGTGCTCATTCTTCACACGTTCCCAGGCCCCCAAGAGCAATAGCCTAGAGAGACCACAGACTGTCTCCTTGGAAAAACAATGGGAGAATCAGAGGGATGACGCTTGGATGAGGATTTATACGATAGAAGAGAAAGCAGTTTTGCAGTTTTCGTCTTTCCTCATTAAAGTAGACAAGAATGACCAAGATGGCCGCAGAGTGAACATATGTGGTTCAAATTGGCGCCACTTTTGAGACCCTATTTCACCGGCGCACCCCAAACCCTCTTTAGGATAATGGATTCTTACAGAGATGAGGCCTAATGCACTCAGGTGAATTGTCTGGATCCTCATTCATTAGTTTTAATGGTTTGATGGTGACAACCATGTTAGCCATAAAAACTATTTATGACACGCATTACGCGCAATCCTCACATGCGGCTAAAATTCCTAAGCAAAACTATGGACCTCTAATTAGAAGAATACGATTCTAATTAGAGGAGAGAGGAGCCATCCGGTGCTGCCCCTGACAATCCAACAGCGCAATCAAACTCCACTTAACTTACACTCAAATTACTCCAGTTAATGCTCTCTTTTTCACTTTCTTTCTCTCTGTTTTTCTTTCTCATCCTGTATTACTTTGTCACTCTTTTGTGTTGCAGTCTGACATTGTATTGCAGTTAATTAACACTCAAAATTTTTAATTAAAATTGTAGACAGAAAACCTCCTAGTACTTTTTTTCTAAGAAAAATTCCTTATCACTATGACGTCTATATACTTATTTCTTTGATCGGCTGCATTTTCCTCCGGCCAGAGGCCGTTAAAGCATCACTCGGCTCTAGAATGCAATCAGGCGCACCAGCTAGCCAATTATAGGGTGTAAATTTGGATTCTAGAGTGACCTTATCATGGTGATCCTAG
This sequence comes from Spinibarbus caldwelli, assembly GCA_039654775.1. Taxonomy (NCBI): domain Eukaryota; kingdom Metazoa; phylum Chordata; class Actinopteri; order Cypriniformes; family Cyprinidae; genus Spinibarbus; species Spinibarbus caldwelli. Next base: position 32,845,694 of record CM077232.1, on the reverse strand, counting down.
CTGCGACCCCACTATAAAGGCTCAGCGTGTCCCGTGCCTCCCCTCCATGTTACCTCCCGTTTTTCATTTGAGAGATCTTTATAAGGGTGGATATGAAAGGAAGCAGGTCGTGTGTGTGGTGTCTCTTCCTCTTTGGAGGTGCAGACAGGAGCAAGTCTTTGTTTGCTTTGATTCTGTTCGGACTACTCCAGCAGAGCAAGGGTCGGATATTGCACAACATCGTCCTTTGTTTGTAATCGTCCCTCAGATCTGGAAGACTATATGGTCATACCACTTTGTCTTTCTCTCCCTCCCTGTCTTTCTATCGGTTTGTTTCTGACTGCAGAGAGTTAAACTCAAAAGCTTTGTGTCATGGAAACGTGATGAGATTCTGGTTTTACAGTCTACTGCAAATCCTCCATCTGTCATAGGTCATGAGATGTGTGTCTGATGTGATCTGTCTATATGTGAAGCATCATCACATTCATTTGATTGTGGTCCTTGAATTTCCTTTCTGTCTTTTTGAGATGGTAACTCGGGTTACAGTCAACATTTTCATTGTAAATTGTTAAAAGTGTGAAGAAACACAGTGAAATTTTAAACCATCTTGGGTTGTAATTGGGAATGGTTACTTTTCATGTTTTTCTTCCCCTTATTAGCTTCCTCTAGAAGTTTCACATTTCCTAAAGTCAACATGATATAGATTTCAGCACCCATTATACATTCTTAAAATCATGATGTAACAGAAGTAGTGACAGTATAGTGTACAGCGACAGATAATGTATAGTCATACCACCTATTTTTGAAAATCTTTTAAAATCTGTTAATTGTCTTATGATCCATTAAAGTGTACAAAACAATCATTCTGACACTATGACACTATAATACAGAACTATACTTTAAAGTATTACGGTCTTTATTTGACATTTTTATATTTTCATGTACAATATGCAATAAACCAACACTTTGATAAGCAAAAAAAAAAAAAAAAAAAATCTGTTAGAAAGCATTGTGTGGGTGATGTTATCTATTATAGGTCACATCGCAGAAATCATTTCATTTGCTTTTCACAACAATCTCATCATATTATTCATGAATTATTCAGAAAATGCATGAATTTCTTATATTTGCCAGGATTCGTGCTGACGTTTCACACAGACACATAAATGGGAAGTGTTAGTACTGAAGCATATCCAAAATGCTGAGGGGGATTTTTAACAAATTGCAAGCACTATTATTAGCCTAAAACCTCAATGAATTTATGCACATAACCCAAACTTATACAGACAGAAAAGCCAGTTTCAGTCTTGGGACTTTTTTTTTTTTTTTTAATTATTATTTTTTTTTTTTAATGGATATTATAATTATTTCTCTTAAGCTTTGACACCCCTCTCTTCACACACACACACACACATCTGAACGTGAAGCACACACCTTCTGACACTGCCTCCAGCCTCGCTGCCCCCGGCAACCTGCTGCCGAGCAACGCCGTGCCAGTTGCTGTACTTTAATTGGTCATTTGGGGAAAACTGAATGCAGAGGTGGGACATTCATCAGGAAATTAACCCAGCAATAATCCAGCCTTCCCATAGGGCAGCCACCAGCTGTGGGCACGGCAGAGAAGACTATGGGATGCTGCAAGAGTCGCACTGGGAGTGGACAGGGGCGTGTGGTGGGACAGAGTGAACATATCCTCTGTGTCCTGTGATAGGCTCTTTGTGGTAGTGCTCCTACCAGAAATCACTGGGGGGTATGTGGGGAGGATGGGGGGCTGGGGGTGAGTAGTGGGGGGAACCTGGCAACGTAATTGTCAGTGTTAAAAGTAAGTGACAATGAAATTTCTGAATATCCATTCAAACTACACTTAGTTTAAGCTAAACAAGGAAACTTAATGAACCGGTTCTGTCAATTTATTTTTGATTTAGACCACATTTTGTTAATGGTTTTGTGAATTTGCTTCTGTGAATGTCCCGTTTAACATGAAAACCATCTCATTTACACAAACAGCCTCTTCAAATAGATCAGAAGTAGAGGCCTCACATCAGTTTATCTCTTTATATCCACAATGCGAGCTATTAATATAAGATAATCAGCTGGAGACATGAAATGACATTTATATGTATTTGACCCTGCTCTCACAGATCAAAGCAAACATGAATGCTTGTATGAAACTAATTATGAGCCAAGAGATTCATAAATGCAGGTATTGTTTGGATAAAAAAGTCCTTTTTTATGAAGCTGAGATGCCATACAATGTCATGTGGCATACTCCATCAAAAAATATTTTAAAAAGCATTGTGCAAACTCTTGTATTATGATTATTCGTAATCATAATATAATTTTTTGAGCACAAATTCACTTATCCAAGAGAATTAACAGAAGCTGCTAATTAAACTTTGGAATAGGCTGAGGTCAATGGTGCAGAATATAAGTGAAAATCATATTAATCAAATATTTGTTAACAAAAATAAGCAAAATATTATCAAATCACATTTTTTTTAAAGTGTCTGAACCCACTGTTAAAGTGTGTGGTGATGTCATATATGAGTGATTGCACATTTCTGTTGCACGTCAATAAATTCTGAACACCTCTCAACCATATACATTTTCCCCTCTGCACTTTAGATAGACATGAAGTAATTGGCATGCAAGGAGTTGCACGTTTCACTTTCTAATTTTAAGGGTCAACAGCATTTTAATACCATTTTAAACACAAGGCCAATGTTTTTCTTTTTTTTTATGACGCATGTACAAGCGGCTTTTGATGGTCGAAGCAGTCAAGCATGGTTAAAGAGAGGAGAGACGGCAGCTGCTGCGAGTGCCTCTTAATTTCCTCTGCTGACCCTGATTCACCTGGCTCAGCACAGAAATCATAATGCTATTCAACTGTGAAGAGAAATGATATAGTGTATTTACCCTAACTATTTATGCAGGACTGCACTAACAGAGGAGCCTGCTCCTAATAAAATGAAGTGTTGTAACTTCTGCATAGGCAGGGCTGTGGTAGAACCACCTGAGGGCTTTTGGTCTTGCAGCATTCATCACTGACACTGGAGAATACTGTATTTCTAAAAATGATTTCATGCTTTTCTTTTTTTAAATTGATCATTTGTTTGTTTCATAAATGGAATGTATTCATTTTCAGATCCCCTGGGATTTGAAGTTAATAGACGTTAAGCTCTATTTGGGCTCATCTTTGGGAACACCATTAAATTTAATTTTGATCACTCAATTTGTAATAAAAAATAGATAAATAAATAAAAATAAAAATAAATAAATGATGATGCACTTTCAAAGGAAGTCTAAGGGGGCGATTATTTTCTAATTGACAGCTAACTGAGTTTTTAACCTGAAACAGGTGTCATTGTTTACATTTATTTATTTCTGCCATGCTTTGCAATTGTAGCTCTGTGTTACTTTGTTTTTCTGTTGGAAACTCTTACTATCGCTCTCTGTTTTTTAAACTACCAAAATATAACTTAATTCTCACCAAATTTCTGATATTATCTATCAAACTAATTTGATATTCACTTTTTAATCTAAACTGCTAGCGCAGCATGCTAGCTTGTCATTTGCGTCTACCGTTTCTTTTCTCTCTCTCTCTCTCGTTTTTCAAACAACTGTTCATCAAACGACTGTGGTAAGTCCAAATCATTCAACAATCATGGTGAGTTATGGCTTATTCTCCTGTTATTGTCACTTGCACTGCTTGCCACATGCTTAGTGTAGCCGTCTCTGTCAGCGGTGAGGGATTCACATGTGATAAATGCAGAGAAAAAGGTATGCTGGCAGAGAAGATTTCAGAATTAGAGACACACATCCATGCTTTAATTGAGGATAGTAAAAATGTGAGGGCCTTAGATATGGCTTTGGATGCTACTAGATTAGTGAGTCCCATACATTGTTCAGTTCCGGTTGCAGAGCCCCCACAGCAGGGCGACTGGGTGACTGTGAGGCGGCATAGTCACGGGACAAAACACCGCTTTTCCGTTCCAATCAAAACATCAAACAGGTTCTCCCCACTCAGTGATGAGAAATCTGATGAAAGTGCCCTAGTTATTGGTGATTCTGTTTTATGGAATGTGGAAATAGAGACACCAGTCACCATAGTCCAATGATTACCAGGAACCAAAGCACCTGACATCTTGTCAAATTTAAGAAAGTGTTAGCTAATGCTAAATGTAAATTAAGTACGATTGCTATTCACATCAACACTAATGATGTTTGACTTTGCAGTGGGAGATCACTAAAAATAACATTAAAGAGGTGTGTGAGCTTACAAGTACGATGTTAGACACTGTAATATGTTCTGGTCCCCTCCCTGCTTACTGTGGTGACGGATCTCTAAGAGTTGCCCACAGAATAACATAGGTTACATAGACAATTGGATGAGTTTTTGGGGCAAACCTGGCCTGTTAAAAAGAGATGGTCTTCATCAAAATTTTTAGTATTCCTCAGAGGTCTGGTTTCAAGTATAATTCGTTTGATGTAATGGTCCTTTGTATAACATTATCTAGAGTAATAAGTATTCAAATAAATCCTTATTGACATTTGTCTACTGTATCTACTGTATACAGGCTACCAAGGCACAATATAAACTTTATCAAAGAATTTGTTGATTTTCTGTCTGAGTTAGTGCTGGATGCAGATAAAGTTTTAATTGTTAGCGATTTTAATATCCCTGTAGATAATGAAAAAGATACATTGGAATCAGCATGTATAGATATTCTAAACTTTATTGGGGTTAGTCAACATGTTTCAGGACCTACTCGTTGTCGTAATCATACTTTAGATTATATGCTATCAAATGGAATTGATGTCAATGTCATTGAAATTCTGCAGCAGAGTGATGATATCTCAGATCATTATCTAGTCTTGTGTATACTCTAAATAGCTAAAGCTGCAAACTCAGCTCCATGTTACAAATACGGTAGAACCATCACTAATACAACAAAAGACTGCTTTGAAAATAATCTTCCTGATTTGTCTCAACTCCTCAGCATATCCAATAGCTCAGAAAAACTAGACAGGGTTCTTCCTTTATGCTTGAAGAAGATTAAGGAAAACAGTCCGACACCATGGTATAATGAGCACACTCATGCAAAGAGAGCAAAATGGAAAAAATGGAAAATGGAGCGCAGCTGGAAGAAAACAAAACTAGTAAAACTAGGCATTCCGTATTGGAATACGGTATTTATTCAATACAGTGACTAAATTACTGAAAAATAAAGCATCAACAGGTGCAGACATTTCCCAGCAGCACAGCAGTAATGGCTTTATGAACTTCTTTACTCCCAACATCGATAGGTTTAGCTCCTCAGATCCTACAATCTCAAAACTCTGCCCATTTAATAATATCTAGAATATCAAAATCAACTGTGGGTGGCAGATCCTGTTCCTATTTAGCGCCCAAACTCTGAAACAATCTACCTTGCGTTATTTGGGAGGCAGACACACTCTGTCAGTTTAAATCTAGATTAACTACCCATCTCTTTTACCTGGCATACACATAACACACTATTACATTTCTATAATTTAAATCCGTTAAAGGATTGTTAGGCTGCCAGAACCGGGCACACTTCCCATAACACCAGATGTACTTATTAAATTGTGAGAAGAATGGCATCTCTGCTAAGATTAGTTTGTTTCATTCTTATTCTGAGGTCACCAAAGCTACCAAGATCCAGTCCGTATCCAGATCTACCACCTAGAGATGACCTCTACAGCCCTGAATGTCAGTGGAGACCATGTCAATTAGATGAGCCCTAGAGACAGATCCCCTTCAAAGACCTCGCCGGCAATCGGCACAATTCCTCAGCAAAGGCTACAAGAACCAAACGAGTCCTCTGCTCAGTCTGACTTGTGTTTCAGCCTGGAATTAAACCACACCATGCTGGTTTCGTCTGGCCAGAGGTGAATTGGCCCCTGATTGAGCCTCGTTTCTCTCAAAGTTTTTTCTCAATCACTGATGGAATTTTGGTTCCTTGCCTCTGTTGTCTAAGTCGGGGACACCTAATTTATGGAAATATTGTTGGCTTGGTTGCACAGACACTATTTAAGAGAACTGAACTGAACTGGACAATGACATCACTTAATAAATGGTGAACAGACTTTAACTGAAAAACTGACTATTTGCTATTGTCCTTTTGCAGTAAAGCTGCTTTGACACAATTTGTATTTATACAGTTTATATACCCCCGGTTTCACAGACAAGGCTTAAGCCTAGTCCCAGACTAAAATGCAAGTCTGAGCTGTTTCAACTGAAAGAAACTTGCATTGACCGATCTTTAAATATATCAGTGCCTTTGTTTTGTCTCAAGATGCACACCAGCAATGTTTTTTAATAAGACATGTTTATAAAAATTTCTCAAATGTCCTAATTGAACTATGGCCTAATCCTGGTTTAGTCTAAGCCCTGTCTATGAAACCGGGCCATTAAGCACTATATAAATAAAGTTGACTTGACTTATATATTTGTTATGGGAGTAGACTCAGACACAGATATTAACAGTCAATAATCAGTTTTATTGACAGCAACTGAGCCAATCGGGAATGTCAAGTAAACAGGCAGTTCAATGATACTTGATATGAGTTTAACTTGGCATTGTGGATATTTCTGAATCTTGAAGACCGAATCCTGTAGTGTGAGGGGAGCTGGAGCTGATACATGACAGGGTTGATTTATCTGATGATGATGAAGGGGCTAATATATCTGGGACTGAGCTTCTTGCAAGGCAGTTGCAGCTTGATGTCCCGGGTCGACAGCCAGACATTCTGACCAAGTTGGTAGGATGGAGCTTCAGATTACAGAAGGTCTGCTGTGATTCTGCTATGTCAGATGCATGCGTTACCATCAGAGGGGATCAGGTCTGTGATGAAATCCAATCCTACGGTAGGTGTTACCAATGGGCAATGGGAATGGGCAGCGACTAGAGTTTGCCAGTTGGTGGATAGCAGGGGCTTTTGGAGATGGCGCAGTCAGGGCAACCCTAAACAAACCTTCTCACATCCCTGGTCATACTAGGCCACCAGAAGTGGTCTTTCAACGACGAGAGGGTGCTATTGGCCCCTAAGTGGCCAGATGAGTGTGCAGAGTGGATGAGTGGCGTGGTTGTGCTCTGAGAACATACTGAAGCTCAGGTGGGCAGCCCGGTGGAGTGGCAGTGGAGGCACTGGAAGAGGTAGTTGACTCAGGAGACTATTGGATGGGACTTACAATCAGGTTTTGGGTAGAATGGGGTCAGGTTCTTCGCAGACCTCTTCAGGAGCATGCAGATGGAAAAACGTCAGCTTTAATGTTCCTGGTATCTGGACGATAAGAAATGGAGAAATTAAACCTGGTGAGAAACAGAGCCAGGCGACAGTTTAGCATATCTTAAATATTTAAATATATGTAAATGGTAACACTTTAGGGGACCAATTCTCACTATTAACTAGTTGCTTATTAGCATAACTATTATTAACATATTGACTGTTTATTAGTGCTTATAAAGCACATATTCTGCATGACCATATTCTACATCCCTAATCCTATCCAATACCTAAACTTAACAAGTACCTTACTAACTATTAATAAGCAGATTAGGAGTTTATTGAGACAAAAATCGTAGTTAATGGTTTGTTAATGGTGAAAATTGGACCTTAATATAAAGTGTGATCATATAAATATATAAACATTCTTGTGGTCAGTCAACACAGTGAAGGGATGTTGCGCAACCTCCAACCAATGCCTCCATTCTTCTAGGGCTAGTCTGATTGCAAGAAGCTCTCTGTTGCCAATATCGTAGCTCTTCTGTGCCAGGCTGAGCTTATTAGAGAAGAAGGTGCATGGATGGAGTCTGGCTGGAGTCCCCTGCTGCTGAGTCAGCACCGCTCCTACCCCAGTAGTGGAAGCATCCACTTCGATGTTGAATGACTTATTGGGATCTGAGTGGATTAGGAGCAGTGAGCTGGTAAAAGGCTCTTTGAGTCGTTGGAAAGCTTCAGTGGCAGATAGTGACCAGAACAGAGACTTGGGCTTGTTCTTCAACAAACTGGTGAGCGGACTAGCGATAGTGCTGTAGTTCTGGATGAACCGTCTGTACAAGTTTGCAAACCTAAGAAGTGCTTGAGCTCCTTGACAGTATTCGGAGTGGGCCAGTTTCGTACGGCCTCCACCTTCCTCTTGTCCATCTGGATGCCCCGGCTGCTGATGTTGGAACTAAGAAACTGCACTGAGGACTGGTGGAAAGAGCACTTTTCTGCTTTGAGGAAGAGGTGGAATTCTCTCAGGCATTTCAGGACCTCTGCAACATGCTGCAGATATTCGGCCATCGACTGGGAATATATGAGGATGTAATCAATATAGATGAGCACAAAACAATGGAAGAAGTCTCAGAGCACCTCATGCATGAAGTCCTGGAATACAGAGGAGGCGCTGACAAATCCATACAGAATCACCAATTACTCATAGTGGTCAGTAGGAGTCACAAAAGTCTTCCAACTCTTCTCCCTCACGTATCCGGATGAGGTTGTAGGCAATACGGAGGTCCAACTTGGTGAACACTAGCCGCTTTTTTCAAGGAAGTTCCGCTGCACTTCAATAAAACCCGCCCTTTACACGCCTCTATGGAGCAACGTCACAAAACCCCATTATTTCACCAACAAAGAGAAGTTATCAGAAAACTAATCAGAAATAAGTCACTGGAACTAGCGCGATCACAAAACAAACATGAGAAAAGCAGCCGTTTGTTTGCATGTTTTGTTTAAGATTTAAATCCAAAAGAATCAATGTTTTACAATAATAGCCTAAGTGATATATTGATCATAATGAATTAATTTATCAGGATTGAAAATTAATCACACAGAAATAAAGCGGTATGAACCGTTATTTCACAAAATACACTACTTATTTCTGTTTCTGTTTATTTGTAGTCCCAGTATACATCCCATTTAGAAAGAACGATCATTTCTATATTTTTCCATCAGAAATACGACCTGAGTAGCAGAGGGAGCTCCTGAACAAAATCATTATTATACGTGGAGCTAAAGTCTCGAGACAAGACTTATGACAGATGAAATATGTTACTAAATAAATATATGTTTTTACCATGTTTACTTTGGTAATGTTAATGGCTAGTGCAAAGTCTTTTGCATTGCTTATACATATATCTGCCTTGTACACATTGAATCTCAAACAGAAGTTACTTCAAACACCCACTGCTGTCTGGAGGTGAGTTTTGAGCTAAAATTAAATTAAAAGTCTTTAATGCTGGTGTTATAGCTGTTAACTTTATGAAATGATCAACGGAGCTGATGCTCTCCAGACACGGAGAAACTCTGCCTTTTTTCATAACCACTCCTCTAGCCCCAGCTGCCCCGCTTTGGCCCAAGGTTTTCGTTGGGCCAAAAAACCTGGGCCACTGGCACCGAGGAAGCACCGACGAGGTACGATCAAGCCCCAGAAGTGACAGTGGAAACACGACTGGCCCTGGCACGCACTAGCATGCCCGCTTTTGGCCCGACAGTGGAAAGCGGCTACTGAGGCTCCGAGGATATGTCTGAGTGCCGCTGGGATGAGGGAAAGTGAGTAGCAAAACTTCACTGTAATCTTGCTTAGAGCATGGTAGTCAATACAAGGCCGCAAGCTTCTGTCCTTCTTGGCCACAAAGAAGAAACTCAAAGCAGCAGCGGAAATAGAAAGGCAGATGCAGATCGACGGCACAGTCTCTTGGTCAGAGTGGAAGCAGCTGAGAGGCTTTCTTGGGGCAAAATGCATCTCTGAAGTTGACATAATGGGCTGGGATGTCGATGGACTGCTTCTCAATAGGACTCTCGATGGATGTGGAGTTCACAGGACATATCTTGGTCTGATGAGAAACAGGACAAGGAATTTGAGGAAAGCAGTCTGGGAAACATTTACCACCCCACTCTCAATTTGCCAGTCCTTCATGAGATGATGGTATCAAGCTCCAATAGCCATGGGTGCCCTAATATCACATCAGCAGTGGAATGCTCCAGAACCAGAAGATGGAGAGATTCGGTGTGCAGTTGACCAACATGCAGCTGAATGGGACAGACACTGTAGAGTACATGTTTCTTGCATAAGGGTTTTCCAGTAACCAGTTGGACCTTGTAGGAGTTTTTGGTTGTGATCTTCAGGAGACTGAGTTGGCGGCAGAAATTTCTGGAGATAAAATTCCCGGCTGACCCACAATCGAGGAAGGCGTGGACTGGAAAAGTGACATTAGAGGCAGTAAGCATTACAACAGTAGTGAGTGGGTTTAAATTGACTGCTGGAGTATTAACAAAACTCACCACTGGTCGTGGAGGGCGAACTGGGTATGCAGAGATGACGTGCCCTCCATCATCGCAGTATAAACATAGCCCCTTGGTCAGCCTTCTCTGCCGCTCAACTGGAGCTAATCTCAAGTTATAAATCTGCATGGGATCAGTGAATGGTTCTGGAGCACTGATGGACTCTGGCAGGGAGTGGTAGTAGGAGGGTTGCTGGCCCTGGTGTTCTTTGAGACTCGACTGCATAAGATTGGCCACTCTGATGGATAACTGGATGAAGTGTTCAAGACCAATGGAATAATCATATGCTTGCTGGTAGGTGGTGAGGAGCGAGTGCTCATTCAATCCACTGGCTGTTGCAAGGGTCCTGAACTTGAGAGCATAATCATTAATGGACATTTTTCCTTGACAAAGATGGTAAAGTTGCTCACCAACTGAAGTGTCTCCCACAGGCTTTCCAAAGACAAGAAATGGTGGGCAAAGTTATCTAGAGACTGAGTTGCAGTACCCTCCCAGATGGTTTCCACTTAGGGGTGGAACGGTTCAACTTTTTCAAGGTTCGGTTTGTATCACGGTTTTAGAGTCACGGTTTCAGTACAGTTTGGTATGTTTAGGGAAAAACTATACTGTCAAATAAAAATAAAGAAAATAAGAATAATCTATTTAACTACAAGCAACAGCATAAATAAATACAATAGAGTAAAGATACAAATAAAATAAACAGTGATTTTAATTTTTTTATAGCATTAGTTTCTTAGGTACAGAAATTGAATAAAGTAATCAAATGTAAAACAGCATTGCATATTTGACTGTATAAATTAAAGATGAATCGTTATTAAAGTTACAAAAGCGATTCAATCAAGAGCAGTGAGTGATTTCTTTGTTGTTGCTGTTTGTTTAATATTAAGAAAGTGCTGTCACTTTAAGAGAATGCACTGATCCAGTGCACTGATACTGTACGTTCAGCCGGCTATGTCTGCTGTAGGATACTTACCAAGACGGGCATTTTGATACACTTTTTGTGTGAATTTGTCCATTCAAACACAATACGCAGAGAGAGCGTAATATTTGCGCGTGTTCTGAGGCGCGGGTTTGTGCGATTCTGATGAGCGCACGCACAAATCTTCTCACTGCGCGCACGAGCACGCATCCTCTGACTCTTAAATGTTTAAGCTGGCAAAGCTTACATGAGTTTAGTTTAAACACAGATATCAGTGTGTGCTGTTCAGGTCTCATCTGTGAGCACACGCTATCAGCACCCGGGTGATGACGGAATAAATGGTCATATTCTAGCATAAGGCACTCGCATTGAACAAGAGTGAATGGTTTGTCCACTTTTTTTTTTTTTTTTTTATCGCTGTCGTTGTAATGTACTGGAAAGCCAGAATTCGCATCCATCAACAGAAGCATACATTAGCCGAACCCTGTTTTTTTACGTGTTATTTATAACAAACCATATTGCAGATGCTTGTCAGATTTAAGTTGAACGCTGTCCTAGCGCGTGCCAAACCGTGTGTGGAGAACCGTATGGTTCTATTTTTTTTTTTTTTTTCGCGAACCGTGCAACGCCTATTTCCACTCATTGGAGCGCTGGCCTGACAGCAGGGAAATGATGAAAGTGATTTTTGCTTGGTCTGTGGTGTAAAGATGCAACTGCATCTCCAGGGCCAATGAACACTGGAGGAGGAATCTGTTGCAATCCTCCTCCAGTGTAGGGTGCTACTTTGGCCATGGGACTGGTGACTACAGTCAGTGAAGGAATGGTGGTGGAGGTAATGGAAGTGGTGGTAGACGTGGTAGAGGTGAGAACCCAATGAAGGGAATCCACGATCTCCTGAAACAGATCTGGTGAACTCATGATGCTGTCTACTGTTATGGTCTGGTCTTCTGTTATGGAAGCAGACACATACATTAACGGTCAATGATAAGTTTTATTGACAGCAACTGAGCCAATCAGGAATGTCAGGATCAGATTGTCTCTTGAGAAGAGTTACCTAGGTTATGTGGATATTACTTGTCTTGCAGGAACCGGAGATTGTGGATGAGAAGACAGACCACTGAATGGATGCACACACCTCATCTGAACAGGTACTGCTGGTAGGCTTGTTAGCAGGTTACACAAAGGAGAGGAAAACACTGGAGGGTAATTGCTGGAGAATAACACATGAGTAATTGCTGGGGTAATCGCTGGAGAATAACACAGGAGAATTTGCAGGAGTAATCGCTGGAGAACAGGTAAGTAACACTTTGTAGAAACAAACAATTTGTAGAGACCGGACAATGATCTGGGATGAGGTGTTTGCTTTTAAGTCTTCCATATGACCTAAATACATAATGGAAAAGGATTTTGACTGTTTCTAAAGTAGACAGGTACTTGGGTAGGGGAACGAGACAGCGTACTTTAGAGAAACAATCCATAACTGTGACAATTACGGTGTTACACTGAAAAGGTGGTAAGTCAGTGACAAAGTCCAGAGCAATATGAAACCAAGGGCACTGAGGTAGTGGTAACGGTGAAGAAGGCCAGGGGGAGGTAATTTGAAGGACTCTGGAGTACCAGGATGTCCAGAGCATAGGGAGGAGTGGACTTAACTTATTATTTGGGGATGCAGAGCTAGCGATAGATAAATCCTGTTTGGTGGATATGGTGGAGGTTCTAGCGTAAGAGCATGGGTAATCTCTTCCATGATTCCACACTAAACCACTAAATAGCCAAATCAAAGCAAGTTGAGGTGAGTACTAAAGTATACTTTGGCCGTCTGCACTCCATGACTGTTCGCGACTGTCACACAGCTGACAAAACCATCTCTAAGTATCTCTTCAATTCCTTCGCATGTGCAGGGCGTTGGAGCACTGACCAAATGTGACCTACAGTACATGCATCTCTAATGTGGTTGAGTAGACCAGTAGATCATCTATATAAACAATGACCCATTTGTATAAAATGTTTTGGAATATTTTGCTGACAAAGGCCTGGAAGATAGATGGAGAGTTGGCAAGCCCGAATGATATGACCTGGTATTCATAGTATCCTGTGCTTGTTGAAAAGGCAGTTGTCCATTTGTCTCTCTCATATGAGGATAAGGTTGTATACATTGCAAAGGCTAGCTCTGACTGTAAATCGAGATTAAGCCCCCGTCTGGATTGCAATTGGAGTGTATCGTCTGAAAGTGTAAGTACGAAATGACAAAGCAAAGTCAGGGCAAGGATTGCCGCTGGGTGGTAACAAAATTGTAGAAGAGGTATGAGGAGGTTTAGGAGACTATAGCGATTTGACAAGATTGATACTACTTCAGATATATTCACCCCGGTCATTAAACCAGCATCTGGTATTGTTCAGCTACCTTCGGAATACACAGACATCTAGATACCTATCTGTTGTATTCTTACCTGTTCTCCGATGACACTCTTCATCCATGTTTCCTTGTTGAGTCATCCTTCATTGCCTTCCTTATGTTGCTCTTTCATTTACTTTTCTGTGTGTTCTCTGAACCCTTGACATCCTGTCAATAAGAATGTCATTAATATCAAGCTAAGTCTCGATCTCTATATGACTATATATGATATATTATATATGATATAACTGCCATCCATCTGTGTCTGTATGCATTAAACTCCCACACCAGGGTTCATGCGTTTCCTTCTATGAGGTCTGTGACATCAGTTACTATAAATGATTCAACAATGATTTGATTGATAGCATGTATTTTGAAGCAGTTAAAATAATGTAAACGTTGATTAAATTAACATTCAACATTATATATGCATGACACTTAATTCCTATGAAAACTGTCATGCTAGTAAAAAAAAAAAAAAAAAAAAAAACAAAAAAAACCTTGACATTTGCGCTTTCCTATAGATCTTTGTTTCTAAGATCTCCAAGACACTGATGTGAATTCTGGTCAATAAAAAGACATCAGGAAATACAATACATGCTTCACATTTTCAAAGTAATAATGCTGACTTCATGTGGATGTAAATACATGACGTTTTATTCCCAAGCATTTATACTGTCACTCTGAGAAAGATGATGCATTGAAAAAGTTTAATATTGATACAGTATAGTGTAATATAGTAACTGAGGCTTGTACTGTAATGCTTATTATTAATTAATGCTTATCAGATCAATTTCTGCTAATATCTCTCTCTCTCCCTCCCTCTCTCTCTCTCTCTCTCTCTCTCTCTCTCTCTCTCTCTCTCTCTCTCTCTCTCTCTCTATATATATAATGTTCATGTTTAATAGTTCCAGCACAATTATGTATATAAAAAAATACATATTTTGTGTTAGGTCAAATACTTGTGTCAGTGTGTCGATCATCATAACGATTTCCTAAAACATTAATCAGGTGATTTTAGGTAAAGGTTTTGGCTGCCAGTCAGTGATTCCCCAGTTGGGAATAGCAATATATTCACTCGAACACTTTTAGTCATTTGCTGGTAGTTTAGAATTGTTAGTGCAATATATATATATATATATATATATATATATATATATATATATATATATAGATAGATAGATAGATAGATAGATAGATAGATTAGCTGTTTCAGTTAATTTCACTGTGAATTATATGGTAAACCAGTCACAACACAGGCTTTACAACAGACCTTTAAGGAAATATAGCCCCCACAGTAATGCTGTAACATGTAAGCAACCGTGTTAATTATAAGCCTAATCTGTGATCAGTAAATTTAGATATATAAGGTACTCATGTACAGTCATACCTATACATACAATAACTACAGTTTTTAGCTGAAATGAACATTAGAGGCAGTAGACTGACAACACCTTTTATTCCTTTTCACTCAAATTATAGTTATAGGGCAGTTACTATAGATTACTATAGTTATCAAGAGAATTAACAAGTTTACTTACATGTTGCGTCATTACTGACAAGTCCATATCTTTCAAAGTATGTTTGCAAAGCTTGCACTTAATTTTAACTGATTTACCAAAGAATCCACAGTTAAATGTACAGAACAAACAAATAATCATATAACCAAAGAAACACATAGTCAAAAATAAAAGGCCACTTTCCTAAATTTGGGATCCTTTGGAAGGTAATGATATTTTTATTCTAGTCAGCCTGTTGTTGTAGAAGTTCTTCTGTCCAGTGGATGGGTCAAAGTGGCAATGATGAAGTAGGTGTTGATCTATGTCTGTCCAAGCAGTCTTCTACTGATTTATAAAACCCCAGAATGCTAAAAAAATTGTTATAAAACTACAATTTAACTACAGTAATATATTTGCAATATGAAATTAATAAGACCGTAAGTTAAATACACTTTTGTGTTTTGAGTCATTCAAATTGTTCATAATATCAAAAAAGCATAAACATATATCACACCTGAAACAACAATGGAGATATAATGCAGATTATGGTGACCACAGTCATTTTATTAATGTGAATTGCTGTAGTCATGTAGTTTTGTTTACTGAGTGGAGACGTGCTGAAATCGCGTTTGGTCTCGGACGTACCTTGTTAGTGTCTGCACTTGCGTGGCCATTTATTGTGATTAACAGGAAAGTGTGTCCAGCTGAATTCAATTAGTGATTTGTTAGACAGGTATAAAAAAGGTTATTATAACGCGGCAGCGGTTGCGGCAGCCCTCGTCGTGTGAAGACCAAAGTGTGTAAAGACCATCGACTCCACCGGGCAAGGACACTGGCAAGGGATAAGTATCGCTTTTCATTTATTCTCTTTTCTATTACTTGTTTCACTTCTCTTTCAGTTTTTATAACCATTTCTTACTTGTATGTTTGGCACAGTTATTTTTTTAGGATTACTGTTAAACTAATGTAGTTTGATTTGTATATGTTATCTAGTTTGATTTTAGTTACAGTTGTAATAATGTTTGTCATTTTATTAGTTTTTTTTTCTATTATGTCTGTATAAGCTATTTATTAAGTTTTAGTTTTATTTAATTTGAGTTATTTTAGTACTTCAACAAACTACATGGAAGTTAAATAATATTGAATTTATGGATATGCGTGTGTGTGTGTGTGTGTGTGTGCATATATGTCTCTGTGTGTGTGTACATACACGTAGTTGTTTTTGGTGTTTGGCTTAGTTTTATGTTAGAATCATTATTACACTCTTATACCCTTTGTTCTCTTAATATTTTGAATTGTTTGTAGCTTTATTTTGTTTTCATTTAAATGTTAAGTTTAGAAATGTTGTCATATGCATTTCTCATTTTTATTTAATTTTTTTTTTTTTAATGTGTGTGTATATATTACTATTTATAAAGTTTTAGCTTTTAGTTTTGGATCAGTTTTAGTTGTTTTAATACTACAATTGATTGTTTCTATTGTCCTCATTTGTAAGTCGCTTTGGATAAAAGCGTCTACAAATGACTAAAAGTAAGTAAGTAAGTAAAGTAGTCTATATGGAGTAAAAAAAAAAAAAAAAAAAAAAAAAAAAAATTCTTGACTTTGTAAGCCAGTTACATCAACTGCAGTACTACAACTCAATTAAACTAATGAAGTAACTGATAATTCTACAAACCCATATAAAACTGTATAGCTGAGTGGCCGTGGAGAGCTTAGAGGTTCCTGTATCATATAAAAGACAATTACCTGAGAGAAAGAGAGAGAGAGAGAGAGAGAGAGAGAGAGAGAGAGGGAGAGGTTGCCATGGCTGCCCCCGGAGCAGAGATTGTGTTCACACTGTGATCTAAATCAGATGGAAACAGAGCTGCACTTCCTAACAGAACGCTCCAAATACATGGACATACGGACAGTGTTTTATGATAAAATACAGCAGACCCATCCGACATTTAAAACTCTTTCAGACCAGGAGAAACTGCCGTATCTGTTAGGAGAACACAAGAACTGCTGTGTGTTTGCTGCTCAATATGTGTCTGCCTGTCACCATAGAAGAGAAAACACTCAATCTGCCCTGATCTGATGTTTCTAGCACATCTAGATTATATTAAACCATATTACTCTGCTATATTACTTAGATGTACATTTTGCTTCTGTAAATCTGTCTAATCCCTTATCTTATTTTTATTTATTTATTTATTTATTTTTCTTTTTTAGTTTATATACTTGCATACATTAGTAATTCATTTTGCACTACATGCTTAATACTTTTTATATTTTATTATTACTATTATTCTTTCTCTCTTTGTTAATACATATATGCACTATTTGTAAGCAGCCCAGCTGCAATTGCTTTGGCAATACAAATGTATAGATTTTGTCATACCAATAAAGCACACTTGAATTGAAATTGAATTGAATTGAATTGAGAGAGAGAGAGAGAGAGAGAGAGAGAGAGAGAGAGAGAGTAACTAGTAACTCTCGGTGAGTGCATATGTTACTATGTACTGTAATGGTGTATGTAACTATCTTAGTGGTCTACAGCTTTTCACAAATGTTCTGAATTATTATATTTAGGAACACAAATAGTGATGGAACCCTATTGTGTTTATACTGATTGTCCAACAGTCTAAATTTTCTGGAAAAAAAAAAAAAAAACAACTTTTTTGAACTCCTCATATTCATTTGTGAGATCTTCCCTAAACTTTGCACTCATCTGCTTTAGACCATGCTGACAAAAAATAATCAAAAGAATGTTGATCCATTATGGGTGTTGTTAAATATGACTACTGTGCCTTTATTAATTGTGGACTAATTCCAGACTTCTCAACTTTGTAAATCTGGAGAACGTCATTCTGAGCAAACATGCATAGTTTCATGAATTTATTGGGGAAAATACTCACAGGATAAGACATCTTTTAAGTCTATTTTTTACTATCAGTTTCCATATAAATTAATCCATTTCATTTGTATAACCATGGTGTTTGTGAATTGCTTATAGATATTATGAAATATTAACTTTTACATACACCATTATTTTTTTTTAAAAGTTATCAGACATGATACATATATTGCAGTCCATATAAAATGAAAAGACAATTGTATTTGTCTTTTTTAAGATAATATAGAATTTCTATGAAGACACTTATTTACTGTTGTGGTATGAATAATAAAACAAACTCTTTAAACCCTGTTAAACAATCACTGTGGATACATAAGTAATAACACTGACAGCACATTAATATATACACAGCTCAGAAGCACACACAGCCCAATAATTATTTGATCTATTTGCTTTTTCTAACACAACGTTTTTGTTGCGACACGTCAGAAGGGTTTGGATCCATTTGCAGCTTTTATTAAGAATAGTCAAACAATACAGGGTCAAATACTAGCAAGGCAGAACAGCAGAGGCAAGACAGAGGCAGAGTCGTAAACCAGGCGAGATATTAGGGCAGGCGGCACGCAAACATAGTCCAGGTAAACAATTGGTGTCGGGGCAGGCAGAGAACACTCAAAAAAAAAAAAAAAAAAATCAGGAAAACAGTCCAAGGTCAGATACAACAAAACAAACACGGGTAGAACGCTCAGTAGTGACAGACGGGGCAAATCAAAACTTTGCAAAGAGTCAGTGTGTGAGCGGCTTATATGTGTGTGTAAATGAGGTGCAGGTGTGAATGTGTAATCAGTCCCACGTATGAGGGATGATGGGAAATGGAGAAATGGAGAATGGGGAAAGGTTAATATTCAGAAGACGGTTCCCTCTGGTGGTGCGGAGGAGGCGGTACGGGAGCCTCCTCTGTAACAGAGCCCTCCCCCTGCGAGCGGCTCCGGATGTGAGGAAACAAGCGACGCCGGGGTCTCCCACGAGGTCGGAGGGCCGGTTTCTCCGGATGCGTCCTGTGAAACTCCTCAGTGAGTGTGGGGACGAGGATATCACCCAAGATTGCTCCTCCGGACTGAACCCCTCCCAATCGGCCAGATACTGGAGGATACCGCCCCGGCGTCTGGAGTCTAGCAGCTCGTGCACTCGATATGCCTCCTCACCGTCAACCAGGAAAGGCAGGGGGGGGTCTGCGGTTGGGCTCCCTCCTCCGTCTCTCCTCTCAGACCACCAGCGGGTTTCAGAAGGGATACATGGAATGTGGGAGAAATACGGTAATTAGAGGGCAGTTCCAAACTAAATGATACTGGAGAAATTTGTCTAGAAATTTTGAAGGGACCTACATACCTGGGACTGAGCTTTTTACATGGATGTTGGAGGCGTAAATCCTTCATCGAAAGCCAAACCCATTGGCCTGGGGTGTATGCGGGACTTGGACGTCGATGTCGGTTGACTTGCTGCTCTTGACGTCTTATGGCATGAAGAAGGTGAGTATGAGCCTGATCCCAGACCTCCTCGCTGTGTTGCAACCAATCTGTGACTGAGGGCAGGTCGGTGGGTTCGCCAGACCAGGGAAACAATGGAGGTTGAAAGCCCAGAATGCATTTAAAAGGGGTCATACCTGTGGCGGGTTTCATCAGTGAGTTCTGGGGATATTCTGCCCATAGCAAGTACCTGCTCCAGTCTGATTGTTGTTGCTGACAGTATGATCTGAGGAATCGTATTACCTCCTGATTCAGGCGTTCTGTCTGCCCGTTGGATTGGGGATGGTAGCCGGATGTGAGGCTGATGTTAACATTGAGGTGCTTGAAGAAGGCGGACCATACTCTTGAAGTGAATTAGGGCCCTCGATTGGACACAATGTCATCGAGTAAGCTGTAGAAACGGAACACATGATTACAGAGCAGTTCAGCGGTTTCGAAGGATGTGGGGAGTTTTGGCAAAGGAATTAGACGGCAGGCTTTGGAGAATCGGTCTTGTATAGTAGTGTTACCTTGAGAATTGGGCAGATCGGTGATGAAATCGATGGCAATATGGGACCAAGGTCGATGTGGTGTAGGTAGTGGATTCAGCAGGCCATCTGGGAGCTGTCTGGGGTATTTGGATGTGTTACAGGTGATACAGTTCTGAATGAATTTGGTCGTGTCAGTCAGCAACGTGGCCCACCAAAATCGGTTCCTAAGCAGATGTTCAGTGGCAGTGGGGGGTGATGACCTGAGCTGGGCTTCACGTACACTTGGCCGAGAAGTCGTGGTCGAAGGGGTTCAGGGACATAGGTGAGATTTGTAAGTCATTCAGGTGGCGGTGGTTTTTGAAGATTCAGATGTTCGATCTCAGTCATGATGTCCCACAAGCAGCTTTTCGGGAATGATATTGTTGTTGGTCATGGATTGGACTGTTTCCTCAGTTTGGTGAGAGAGAGCATCAGCTTTGGTATTTTTGGCGCCCGGCCTGTAAGTTACAGTGAACCAAAATCTTGTGAAAAACAACGCCCACCTGGCCTGTCACAGGTTTAGACGCTTAGCTGAATGCAGATGCTTCAGATTTTTATGATCCGTGAGAACGATGAATACGTGAGTAGCTCCCTCCAGCCAATGACGCCATTCTTCAAGTGCTAGTTTCATGGCCAGAAGTTCATGGTTGCCCACATTGTAGTTCCACTCTGAGGCTGTCAGTTTGTGGGAGAAGAAAGCACACGGGTACATCTTTGTTGGTGAACCATGATGTTGAGACAATATTGCGCCTACCCCAGTTTTAGAAGCGTCAACCTCCACACTGAATTCGCGTTCTGGGTCTGGATGCCGAAGAATGGGGGCAGAAGTGAACCGAGTCTTTAATTCGTTGAATGGCTGACACGACTCTGGGGACCACATCAATCGAGCTGCGTGACGTTTAGTCATGGCTATCAGAGGGGCGGCGATTGCACTGAAGTTTCTAATAAATCGCCTGTAGAAATGTGCAAATCCTAGAAAGCGTTGTAATTCTTTGACTGTCTGGGGTTGTGGCCATTCCAGAACTGCCTTGACCTTCCTTTCGTCCATCACTACCCCCTCCTGGCTGATTACGTACCCAAGGAATGAGGTGCTGGTTTGATGAAATTCACATTTTTCAACTTTGGCATAGAGTTGATACTGCATGAGGCGTTTCAGCACAGATCTGACGTGACGAATGTGTTCCTCCAGAGTGTTTGAATAGATCAGTATATCGTCAATGTATACGATTACCCATCTGTTGAGCATATCACGGAAGAGATGTCATTCATGAAGGACTGGAAGACTGACGGACTGTTGGCGAGGCCGAAGGGCATAACCAAGCATTCATAGTGCCCACTAGTGGTGAAAAATGCCATTTTCCATTCATCTCCCTCTCGGATACGAATCAAGTTGTAGGCATTGCGTAGATCTAGGTTGGTGTAATACTTGGCCGGTGAAGCTGTTCTAGCGCGGCTGGAACTAGGGGCAAGGGATAGCGGAACTTAATGGTGATATCGTTGATGCTGTGGTAATCAATGCACGGCCGCAATCCTCCATCCTTTTTCTTCACAAAGAAGAACCCGGCTGAAGCAGGAGAAGTCGAGGGTCTGATGAAACCTTTAGCTAATTCCTCTTCAGTGTAGAGCTTCATGGCTTCGGATTCTGGTTGTGAAAACGGGAAAATTCTACCTCAAGGAGGAGTGGTACCGGGCATTAAATCTATGGTGCAATCGACAGAATGGTGAGTTGGGAGCTGAGATGCTTTCACTTTACTGAAGGCCTCGGTGAGATCAGAGTACTCCGGGGACAGGTTCAAGTTGTCAGTGTTCTGAACAGATGGGAGAGGTACCTTACTGGAAGCTCGGGGAATCTTTAAGAGACAATGATCTTGACATGTAGGGTCCCATTGAATGATCTGTCCCTCTCTCCAAGAGATGTGTGGGTTGTGTGTGCACAGCCAGGGTAATCTGAGAATGATGGAGTGATTGGGCGAGTGGATGAGTGGAGCAGGGTTCCTACTTGTAACTTGACTTTTTCTGTGATGTGTAGAACTTTTCCCTGTCCGAGGGCGTGGCTGTCTAGCGCCTCCACTGCCAGGGGGGAGTTACAAGGAGATAGCTTCAGTTTATGTTGCACAGTGAATTCATATGACACAAAGTTACCGGCTGCTCCGGAATCTACCAATGCAGCCGTGGTAATTATTTTTTCTTGGATGACTAATTTGACTGGTAACTTAATGCTTGAGGCAGAGGTTGTTATACGAGTACTGACACTCACTGATCAAGAACTGGATGATGGTCGGATCGGGCAGGAGGTTTTCATGTGTCCAGCTTGACCGCAATAGAGGCACAATTGGTTCTGCATGCGGCGTTCTCGTTCCTCGGGAGTGAGGTGAGTGAAGCCCAGCTGCATGGGCTCGTCTGCGGTGGTGGTTTCTGGCATGTAGCGGGACATGGCTTGAGTTGAGCATCGAGAGCGGATCAGATTGTCAATTTGGATAGCGAGATCAATAAACTCACTCAAACTCTTTCCCTCATCCCAACAAGCAATCTCCGACTGCAGCTCTAAACTAATTCCCCTCTGGAAAAAGAGCTTTAGTGTGTCTTCTACCCAAATAGTCTGGGCCACGAGGGTTTGAAAGGACAGTGCACACTCGGCTGCCGGTTTTCTCCCTTGAGAAAGAGTTAACAGTTGGTCACCCGCACTCTTCCCTTGGGCTGGGTGTTTGAAAACATTGCGGAAATGTTGGAGGAATGCATCGAAGGTGGGAAATGATGAGCTGTCCATCCTCCAAACATCAGTAGCCCAATCCAGCGCTCTCCCGGTAAGTAATGAGCAAACGAAAGCAATGCAGCTAGAGTCTGTGGTGTTCAGTGAGGGCTGTTGGTTGACAAAAAACGAGCAACATGGTGTAGATCAGATGTGTCCACTTAGTGTCCTGCAAGTTACTATGAAATCATAGTGGATAAAAAATGACCTTGCCCCTATTACATCACCAGTACAGCAACGCAAAAATCACATTTGGTTAAAATTGGATAAAAGCTTTGGAATTCTAAATAAAGACCTTTTTATCTGTGGAATTTATATTCCTCCATCAGATTCCCCATACTACGACGGTGAAGTATTTTACACTTTACAGGAAGAAATTAATCAATATCAAACTCTGGGGAAAAATTCACTATGTGGAGATTTAAATGCTCGAACTGGTTCAGAAATAGACTATATTGATTACTCAGGAGATAAATATCTATTCAACCTCTGAATAATCTCAACCAGTTAAAATTCCTTGAAAAAAATTAATGCTCTTGAATTATGTAACAAAAACAACCAAAATCCACTAAATTATCCAATAACCCAACAAGAACATAGTGGAAAACTGAAATCCCTCAAATGTAAGAAATCCTGTGGCCCTGAAAACATAAAAAATGAGATGCTCAAAAACAGTTCTCCTGAATTTCAGGTTACATTACTCAAACTTTTTAATCTGATTTTGAGTTCAGGCGTTTTTCCTGAGGTTTGGAGCACAGGACTCATCTCTCCTATCTTTAAAAGTGGAGACAAAACAGATCCTGATAACTACAGAGGGATATGTGTAACCAGTAATTTGGGAAAAGTATTTTGCTCTATAATCAACTCTCGGATTTCATCTTTCTTAAAGCAGCACAATGTCATCAGCAAATCTCAAATTGGCTTCCTCGTTAAACATCGAACCACTGACCATATTCATACACTACACACATTAGTAAATGAACATGTACACCTAAAGAAAGAAGGAAACATATTTGCATGCTTCATAGATTTTAAGAAGGCTTTTGACTCCATTTGGCATAATGGATTGTTTTATAAAATTATTCAAAGTGGCATAGGGGGTAAAATATATGACTTAATTAAAAACATGTATAACTAAAAATAAATGTGCAGTAAAAACTGAACAGCAAAGGACAGACTATTTTTCTCAACAGCGAGGAGTGAGACAGGGCTGCTGCCTCAGCCCGACTTTATTTAACATATATATCAATGAATTTGCAGATCTACTGGACCAATCAGACAGTCCAGGAATACAATTATTCGACACAGAATTCAAATATTTACTGTATGCAGATGACTTTCTAATTCTATATAAAACACCAGAAGGTCTCCAGAACAACCTTGACATTTTAACTAAATACTGCCATGATTGGACCCTAGAAGTCAACATCCAAAAAACTAAGATTATGATATTTCAGATAAAATCTAGAACATAAATATATATTTACTTTAAACAACGCCACACTTCAACATGCTTTACAATATAATGATCTTGGTCTGGTTTTAACTCCCACTGGAAATTTCAATTTGGCAATAAAAACATTACTTGTAAAAGCCTGCAGGGCACTGCACGCTATATGATTCAAAATAAACATCCCCATCAGAATTTGGACAAAGATTTTTGATAGTGTCATACTGCCTTTTGCCCTGTATGGAAGCGAGATCTGGTGCCCAACGAGTAACTACAGCCATAAAGATTGGCACAAACACCCTTTAAAAGCTCTGCATGTAGAGTTCTGCAGAAGCATCCATCATGTCCACAGAAACACGCCTAATAACGCCTGCAGAGCAGAGTTAAGCTGTCTCCCCCTAAATCTAATCATTAAAAAAAGAGTTTTAAAAGTTCTGGATCCACTTAAACTATAGTTCTGAAGATTCTCTTCATTTTAAAGCACTAAAATGAGTGCTCAGAAAAGTCATCTTTGTGCAATGGTGTCAGATCCAACTAACCAAGCACTCAATATCACCAACCCTGAAAAACATAGAAGAATCAAAGAAATTATGAATGAAGAGAAGGAGACATACATACAGCACTGGAAAGAACAAACCAAAGATCAAAGTCGTGTTCAATGCTATCTGAAACTCAACAGCGAGTACAGTCTGGCTGACTATCTGTTCTCAGTCAGGAATATAACAAACAGACATTTACTGACGAAGTACAGACTGAGTGACCACCAGCTGGCCATAGAAAGAGGACGGCATAAAAAGATGTTGTTACCTAAAGAAGAGAGAATCTGTAATGAATGTAGAACTGGATCAGTTGAGATGGAGGAACACTTCCTCCTCCACTGTGACAAATACACATCCTTAAGAGACTCACTGTACAGTCAAATGCAGCAGATTTTTCCTGCGTTTCAGTCACTCCATGAAATTGACAAATTAGGAATATTACTTGGTGAAGGACTTGATGAAGCATTTTAAGATCTTGCTAATTACCTATAAGGCCCTGAATGGTTTGGCACCTCAGTATTTGAGTGAGCTCTTATCACATTATAGTCCTTCACATCCGCTGCGATCTCAAAACTCTGGCCATTTGATAATACCTAGAATATCAAAATCAACTGCGGGCAGGAGATTGTTTTCCTATTTAGCGCCCAAACTATGGAACAATCTACCTAACACTGTTTGGGAAGCAGACACACTCTGTCAGTTTAAATCTAGATTAAAGACCCATCTCTTTATCCTGGCTTACACATAATACACTATTGCATTTCTATAATTCAAACCCGTTAAAGGATTGATAGGCTGCATTAATTAGGTCAAACGGAACCGGGAACCCTTCCCAAAACACCCGATGTACTTGTTACATTGTTAGAAGAATGGCATCTACGCTAGTATTAGTCTGTTTCCTTCTTTTTCCAAGGTCACTGTAGCCACCCAGTTCCAGACTGTATCCAGATCAGATGGTCACTACAGCCACCTGGATCCAGTCCGTATCCAGATCAGATGGTGGATCAGCACCTAGAGATGACCTCTACAGCCCTGAATGCCAGCGGAGACCAGGACAACTATATGAGCCCCTGAGACTGATCCCCAGTGAAGACCCTGTCTCCTAGACGGCCATCGGGACAAGACCACAGGAACCAGATAAGCCCTTTGCACAATCTGACTCTGCTTTAGCCTCGATTTAAACTGCTGATTTTGTCTGGCCAGAGGAGAATGACACTAATTCGACATACTATTTCCCTGTCTAAATACTGTAAAGCTGATGTAAAGCCACCCAGCTTTATATCAAGCTGATGTAAAGCTGCTTTGACACAATTCGCATTGTTAAAAGCGCTATACAAATAATAGTGACTTGACTTGACTTGAAGGACCTACTTCCTCTTTGGCAGCACATCATATTTATAAATGCCACAAACTAAGAAGTAAAGAGTGAAAACATCTGCATTAGTAGTACCATTAATGTTTATATAAATATGTATATATGGATGTATTTTACATGTATTTTTTTTTATTTTTTTTATTTTATGGATGTATATTATATTAATTTTTGTTTTGTTTTTTACTCTGCTATGTACAATGCTTTGGCAATAGGTACCCAAGTATGTCATGCCAATAAAGCAATATGAACTGAGAGAGAGAGAGAGAGAGAGAGAGAGAGAGAGAGAGAGAGAGAGAGAGAGAGAGAGAGAAAGATGAGGGTCATGAGGATGATAACAGGGTATCTGCTCTCTTCATTAGTTTTGTTATTGTTGAATTACAGCAGCCAAACAGAGCAAGAGCAGTTAAATAAAGCCAGACAAAATATGTTTCAAACTCTGCTGATTAATATTTCTCTTTTGACTTTCTTTCTATTGTCCTTATTCTTTTTTTTTTTTTTTTTTTAATTCTACCACACACAGTTCTCTTGTTTAGAATTTTTTCATTCTGTCTATATTTAGCTCACGTTCTCTCTCGTTCTGTGTCCTCCTGTCTTTGTCCCCATCTGCTGTATGTCCCTCTCTCTCTGTCTCTCTCTCTAATGGCGAGGGTGTGTGCGGCTCTGACACAGTCACATCTGCCAGTTGTGTGAGTCGTTCCCTTACTGCACTACTCGCTAATGAGATCCTCCCCATTTAATTAATACCATAAGAATTTTAATTCTGACTGAATCAATTTAATGTGATGTGATTTTGTCAGACCTATTCCCTGAGTAAGAAGTGTGTGAGAGAGAGAGAGAGAGAGAGAGAGAGATAGAGAGAGAGAGAGAGAGAGAGAGAGAGAGAGAGAGAAGCCGATGCTTATTACATACATCATTTCACGGGGGCCTGCATTCCCTGCTGACTTAAACAAATTCTAATTAAGACTAATTAAAGCATCATTTATGAAAACGCTTGTGATAGTTATGCAAACATTCTGGGTGGGTATGCTTTGCATGATAATTAGCCCTTGGTTTAAATTAAGACTTGTTCCTTGACAATTATGGCTGTTGGAGTTACACTTCTCTGATAACAGGCTGTGTCCTCTCCCTACAACTGAATACAGACTATGGACTTTAATTCAGTCAAACACAATATATCAGTCAAGGGATGTATTAAGGGTTTATTCACATAGGTGCAGTATAGAACTGTACATACATCAGATCACTATGTGCTTTTCCTGAGGGTTTTACAGGGTGTACGAAACAATGCTTACCTGTACATGTATTTTGTGTTGATTGATGTATCGGCTGTTGTTATATTTTGTTTAGGGTTGTCATTTTAACATGTTAATTCATGAGTATATAAGTAGTAAATTTTATAGCATAATTTAACAATTAATTATATATTAAAAATGTCTACTATAGGCAATGTGTCTCACCAGACACTACTTATCGAGAGCAAGCAGCATAATAAGGAGCCACACAAACAGGATCCATTCTTGTTCAAATACAGACAAATGGAGCATAACAATATAGAACAGAATGCAGGGATCTTGATAACCGTTTTTATTTTTATTTTTATTTTTCCAGCTTGACGTTACCTCTTAAAAATGTTGTGAAAACATTGTGAGACGATTAAATTAACAAAACGTATAGTGCACGTTTACACAAATTGACAATAAAAAAATAGCATAGCAAAACAGATTGCTGCATGTGGACTGTAGGCCAGGGATACAGTATGCTTACCTTCACTGATCTGGATATAAAACAAACACTTTTTGAGTTCTAAAGACACTTTTTGTTGTTGTTTTCGTTTGGCAGGTTTTCTCAGCAAATATTAATAGATGCAATTAATTGGGATTAATTTGATGAATGAATCATATAGTAATGAAATAACTAGAGAGAACCCTCACAAGGGGTTTCACAAAGGGGAAAAGTGGTAATTTTATTTTTATTATATAATTTATAATTACAATTGTGTAATTTGCTTTGTAAGCATAACATATTCAATGGTTAGCATCTTAGATCTAAATCAAGTAGTAATACTGTACTTGTGTTTATTTTGCTTGCACCAAGGTCCTTTTGTTAGGTACTTTTGTACTGCCTTTAGCAAATTTTCCTTCCTCAGTCTTTTCTCTTTTTCTCTGTCTTTATCTGTGTGGCACAGTCCACCTCTGAAATAAAACTCTCGTCTGAAGAGTTTTGTTCAGCTTTGCTACGGATTTGCTTAAAACAAAGAGTGCATGAAATCACTGTAACAAATATAAACGTCAGCTGCTTCTTACAATAACAAGTCCTGACTAAGCACTTACCTACAGCCATCACGTGTAGAAGTAAACTCTGTTATGTTTGATTTGTCAGGTGGTATGATTTCAAAAGCAGTCTCATTAATCAGCATCCAGTGGCCTGTTCTATGTGTTTATGAACATGTAGCCTTCTTTATGGCTAAAGCCGGGCGAATAATTTGGACACGTGAATTTAAATACGTTTATTTAACAGGTTAGTTTTATTTAACACAAAAGATTTCAATGAACAAGTCATAAAAATATCTATGTAATAGTTGTGTTCTTTGAGTCAGCTTATTATGGAAAACTGCTCTCCAAGTACATTTCCTCCAGGGACACTTACTGGTAATATTGGTGACTTAAGTGTAGATTCTCTCTGCTCAGGTGTTGAGACTTGAGACGTTTGTTTATGTGTTTGTACAACACTCATTACCTCTCTGTTGTTTGTTTAGGGGCCCCATGCTCTTCGATTTTTGGTCTGGCTTCAGCTATATTGCTTTCCCTGAATGAAAGACAGCTGGTTCAATATTTAAAAGAGAGAGAGAGAGGGAGAAAGAGAAAGAGAGAGACAAACCCGAGGAAGGGCCTCACACAGCCCGGTTAACGTGTTGAAGCGGGTGCGCGGAGCATGCAGATGGCACGCCGTTCCCAGATTTCATTTAAGCTAACCTAATCCTCTGCCTGCTCCCTACAGAAAGGCTGGGAATTAGCCGCCATATGTCAACTAGATTTGTCAGATTATTCATTACAATTAATTGCTGCTCTCACTTAAGGCCTCTAAGGCTGTGAATCGCTTCGAATTCTACTGCAAACACAAAAATTATGAGTAAAAGACTTTAGCCCTGTCATTCAAATTTCAGTCTGACCTTTAGCAGAGATCAGATCTTTGTGAGTTAGCATGTGGGTGAGGCTCTCTAATTGGTGTTTCGTTCCCTTTCCCTCCATGTTTTCCCCCCCCCCTTGTTTGGCTCAGCTTGCTGGTAGTCTGTCCGTCTTCTTGACAGTGGAGATAGGAGAGCTACAGCAGCTTACAGTCGAAATGGTCACTTGTCTCTTAATTTCATCTCTACAAGTAGTGTTGAGGAGTAACTAAAAGTAGTGACGTTACTACCTTAACTGCATTTTTCAGTAAGGCAAAGAAAGTTTATTTATACAGTACATTTTACACACATTTTATATTGCTGTAATTCAGAGTGCTTCACATAAAAAGGATTTTAAAATCATCATAAAATAATCACAAAAGATGCTTAGAGAATAAAATGAACAATAAAAGGTAAACAAATAATATTTTAACAAAAAGTTGATTCAAAGTGTAATTAAAAACATATAATAAGAAAAGAGTAAATAAGATGCAGTGCATCAGTAGGACGCAGCACAGTGCACATTCTATAAATGCACAGCTAAACCGATATGTTTTTAATTTGGATTGAAATGTGCCAACGATTGGAACACATCTGTAGCTTGCTACTTTTGATAAATTGAGAGCTTGAGTGTTGTTTAACTACTGACAAGTTAGTGTTTCTTATCAAACACTCTCGCACAACCTATCTAGAATGGCCCAGATTTTTTTTTTTTTTTTTTTTAAATGATACTCCTAAAAATGGAAAAGAAAACCTGTGGCATAGGGACTGAGACATCAAGAGAAAATCAAGCACATTTCATATTTTTGTTGCTGTACAAAACATGCAAAACAGTCACCCTAGCTTTTGCAAGGACTTTATGAAGTACACTAATAGGCAGCACGATTAATGGTCTTGTTCTGTAAAATAAGCCTAATGTTGTCATGATTAATGCTTTCTCCATGTGCTGCTCTCCTCATTGGCACCTATGCAAATACAGGAACCTCAAACTATGTGAACAAGTGTTACGGCCTCAAACTAAACCACTTCTACAAACTCTGTTTTTCGTTTATTTTATTCCTTCAAATATGATATTTGTTAAGCCTTGTACTTAAGAAAAAAAAACAAAAAAAAAAAAAAAAACTCTTGACTGATCATGTGATTAAAATAATGATTGTTTCCTTAAGAGCTTCTTCAAGTCAAAGTGTTATCTCAACATGACTGACACAAATCCACATAACGCACTCATATTTAATGAGATATTTTGGTTCATTAGTGAGTTGAACATGGCAGAGAAGTGATTTCATGCTGGTTCTGACTGGACTACTTAATTATGCTGTCTCTGAGAGCGCTGGATCTATGAGTGGGTGGTTCAGGAGCGTTAGTGAACACCTTTGGCTCAGCTAATGAGCAGGTGAGAGCTACAGAAGCTCTTGGCCACTGATGTCATGACATCGACTCATTTTCACATTGCTGATTGCTCAAACCTGTTGTGTTTCATCCTCTTGCTTCTGAGGCACGGTGCTGCTCTAATGTGGACTTTCTCTTGAGATGAATCCCACTGAAGAGGGGTATTAAGAGCTTTCAAATGGAAATGACATATATGGTTAAGTTATATTCAAGTGCAGTTTATTTTTATTGTGACAAAACGAGTTTGTCGATGAATGTATCTAAAGCAAATTAGCAACAATAGCAGCTTATGAGGTTAAGCCCCCATAGAGAGCTTGTGTGTTTGCTGGTGGCCTTGTTTTTGGGCCTCATTTAAGGACACAGAGGTTCTAAATAATTTCTCAAATAATATTTTTTTTTTTTTTGGAGGAAACATTAAAATGTCCGGTTTTCTTAATGTGGCTACAACATTGTTAGCAATTAAAAGTTATAATGTTGCTTAAAGTATCATACATCTGAATGATTTTGTAATATATGATGTATTTCTTTCTCTCTTTTTTATGTTTTAAAAGTAAGTATTGTTTAATTTGCATAAAATGCTGCTTCATCAAGACTCTCATCGAGACATGTCTTGCCAGGCTACCTTCAAAGAAAGAACTAGGAAGGACACAAAGACATAGAATCTTTGTGAGAATTGAGATGTGTTATGATTCTATTGTTCAGCTGACCATCCCAGCACATTATAAGTAGAGGGACACCACCACATGATGACATAACAGATTTCATAACTTAACATGTTTGCTTACATTATTTTTATATTATTATTATGCATTTTATTTATGTTTAATTATTATTTTACCACATGTATTTGTGTAAATGAGAATGGATATAATATTCTTTTTAATATGGCAGTAAAAAAAAAAAAAAAAAACTACTGCAGGCTTTCTCCAGGTCTTTTATTTTTCAAAACAAAACGACAAATGTTTACTTTCATGAGCCAATATATAGCTATTTGCAAGCTTTAAGAGAGAACAAGAGAACTTTAAAGCGTACAGGCTTTCTAACACTTTTTCTAACACTCAAGTCTTTATTCGATGCATTTTCATTATCAAGAATTCATCTGGGTACTTTCATGCATCTGTAAAAGCAATTCTAAAGGTCTACTCTGATTAAAACCTGTTTATTCCGTAAATGCCTAATTAATATATATATATATATATATATATATATATACATATATATATATATATATATATATATATATATATATATATATATATATATATATATATATATATATATATATACACATATATATATATATATATGTGTATATAAATATATATATATATATATATATATATATATATATATATATATGTATATATATATATATATATATATATATATATATATATATATATATATATATATATATATATATATATATATATATATATATGTATGTATGTATGTATATTATATATATATATATATATATATATATATATATGTGTGTATATAAATATATATATGTGTATATAAATATATATATTACAATATATTGTCACATACATATTGACAGTGTTTTTCAAACATTCCATGTCATGAAGGCATTACAATCTGTAACCTTCTGATTGATTTGAGCAGATACACCAAACCTCATTCTTCATATGTATTTGACAATAACAACATATCTTTTGTTACTGTATGTAACATACAGAGATAATCTTTTGACAGTAGATTTAACTCCTTGTTCACATCCATGTGAAGCTCTGCTGTCTATAGATACTGTGCTCTAGTTTGATGTGTTGCATGTGGGCTGTAGTTGCATGTGGGCTGTAGTGTTTGTAGGTCTCTCTGTGTCTCACACTGGTGACTGTAGATGGATGGAGTTAGTGTGGATATGGAGCCCAGCTCGTCTGCATACAGTACAGCCCAGCGCTGCCTCCCCGCTCATTAGAATACAATATGGCTTCCACTAAAGGTCATCTTCTCAGAGTATAATCACACACAATCAAACGCACAAACTTCATACATCACACAGACAGTAAACAGCCGCTGGCTTTATTTTCCACTGACAGAGAATGGCTTACAGCCTATTTATAATTTTACTCTCTCACATCAATTAAAGAAAGCTGTGAGCACGTTAAAGTTCTCTCGGACGATGGGCGAAGCACTACATGAATTGTTTGGGCCGACTCATTGGAGAGAGAGAGAGCTGTTTATCAGATTTTAGATGGCCTGAATGGCTGTGAGAAAATATCTCTGTGAAGTTGTCGTAATGCTGATAAAAAGATAAAAAAGAGATAGACAGAGCTGGAAATACCTTTTAAATGTATGTGTGTATCTTTGCTAAATGCTTGTCTTTTATTCTCATTTGGGAGATGTCCACCTCTAGCGTCCGACAGTGACTTGACGTTCCATCTCTTTTGTTGAAATGACAGGAGCCTGTCAAGAGGATAAATGTGTCAAAATGGAGGTGAGATTGGAAGCTCTCATTCTCTCTGTCTGATTATCATAATGAGGAGAGCACATTTAGTAGTTCATGGCCCCATGTCATCTGATTAGAGCAATGATTAATGATATCCTTTTACCAAAACACCACTCTCACACACACACACACACACACACACACACACACACACACACACATACACACATACACATACACTTAATGAGCATTTATGCAATAATGACTTTGTGCTGCAATGTTTTGATTTTTAATATTTGTTATCAAGAGATTTTCACACATCTATTAGAAGTGTAGATCTCCTATGCATATATATATATATATTTACACCATGCACTGTTAACCTTACAGTAGTGCTCAACACTGTCAGACTTTCAAAATCCTTCATCACTTGAATTAAGATGAAAAAATTTGAACACATCCACCACAAAATCAGACTTTAGTACCACCTTTTACTTTGAGATTGATCTGAAGTTAAATGCAGATTTAAAATCATAAGAAATAGTTTGCTGATACTGTTTTTGAAACTAAATCTTCGCATAACTACAGGAAACACTGCATCTAACAATGGTTTGGAAAAAAAGCACTTAATTAAAAAAAAATAATAGATAAAAGCATATACATCAACTCAAATATGGTTATCTAATAAGCATGTGTCCTATTATGTGTACTAAACTTCTGAAACATTGTGTCTTTTTGAAACATTGGTGTCTCTTTGTATATGATATGACGATAGTTTTCTCAAAAGAAGTAAAATGCTCATGAAGTGACTCAGAGCAGTTCTGATTATGTTTTGTGTTCATGTAATCATATATTGAGGTGGCAGAGGCTGAAAACACTGCAAGCTTCAGTAGGCCTATGTGTAGTAAATTAAACCTTGTGTCTGCGCCATTAATTTCCACGAGGGGTGGACTGGGAAAAAAATTCAGGCCTGGAAATCTCACTCTCATCCAGGCCATCCCATACACCCAAACAAATTCTGCAACACGGACAACCCTATTTTTTGTATGGACCTCACATAAAAAAAAAAAAAAAAAAAAAAAAAAAGTTTAAATCCTTAGGTTGGGGACATGCTAAATAATTAAACGTTCTCTCCTGAACTGTAACTTCACTTCCATTTTACTTTTCAGTCTCTTTATTTTGCCCTGATATTTATCTCTCACATGACTTTAATACTCAAGATTTAACAAAACTATACTTTCTAATTTGTCTACATGTCAAAATTAGTACATCATTATAATATCTAATATCTAAAAATCCTAATGCTGAACATGAGTCATGTTTTTCACTTAAAAAAAATATAAATAAATTAACAATGTTTTTATTATAGTAAAAGTACAGTAACTAAGCATGTTTTTTTTATTTTTTTTGGCAAATGGATTACCATTTGTACTATAAATTCCATGGTTAAACTATGGTTAGTGTAGCAAAAACCATGGTTAATTTGTGGTTACCATGGTTTAACAATAGTAACCATTGTCTTCGGATTTAAAGTAAAATCATCGTTAATTTTCGTAAGGGCTGTGCTGTTGTCTGCCCTAGCTCCCCCTAAACCTATCATGAAACGATATGATTATTTGTCTGCCAAATTACTACTGTAACTTTACAGTAGATAATAATGATGTCCTTTATACAGTATTTTGAGTGATGACTGATGAGCAATGGGCTGCTACTTAACTAAATCTAAACAAAGACAAAACTACAATAGCATATTTACAGATGAAACTGAGCTGCTCTTGAAATCCTGAACAGTAGTTTTGCTTCTCTGCTCCACCTTTGCGCTTCCACAGTCCACTCCATTCTCAAATCAATCGCATTTTAGGCTACTCTGAGCGAAACCGTTTGGCGGAGGCGCGAGCCGAAGCCAGTCACTACTAACCGATTCATGATTTATTAGAGATGTATTATCGGAATTCGGAAATAATCGCTTGGACATTCGGCAGGCAATTATATAATAATAATATTACAAAAGCAGGCCAAGTCGGCTGCCAGGCCACCGGGAATAGTCCCGGTTCTCACGATGGCTAGTCCGCGCCTGATTTCAACAGAGACTCGGAGAACGTGCAGGATTCATATATTGTCTTTCTGCGGCTTAATATTCACAGACACTAGTCCATATCGCATTTTGAAGTGTACTGACCTACTTTTGATTTATTCGTCCAAAATGTGGCATATTCCGTCCACTTTAGGCTATGAATTCCGTTTTTATGACTGGATTCTACAAACCAGTCTGTGTTTTCCGCATCGCGGAAATTATAGGGCCGTATGTCTCATAGAGTAGTCAGTGCAATTTTGGAAAGAAATCAATCAAATCTGTATGTGGATGTGTGTAAATATTCAAATGTAATCCCCTTTGTAATCTTTAACATTTTCATAAGTAACTGTAATTTACTTACAGATTTTTTCTTAGTAACTGTAACTGATTACAGTTACATTTATTTTGTAATTAAATTACGTAACGCCGTTACATGTAACTAGTTACTCCCCAACACTGTTATCAGTTGTTTTTAGCCTGTTGCTATGTAGTTTCTAATGTAAGTTCTCACATTCAATGATTTCATTGTCTACTGCAAGTTTTTAGAAAGTTATATTTTCAATTTCCTGTACAACTCACTGAATAGACTTTATGGCTGTCCTTCTCAACCTCATTTTAATTCAAGCCTAATATGGAGTCTACTTCGAGGAAGGTCCGTTGTGATAAAAATCAATAGATGTTCTGTTAGAGAGGCAAAACCTATACAGTTTATTTATGAATAACATCATGTCAAGATGCAAAGGTTTTAATATTTACAGCGAGTATGGTAACCTCTGAGCACTGATGGACACCTATAACACTGATGCTATACTGTGAATATAAAATAGGCCCTATATAACATTTAATTTTAAGTCCAGAGCTGTTCTGTTGTTTATTGGCGGTTTGTGCGCTGATGACCAGCTGTACTTTGACATAATACACTGTAAACTATGTCCCTAAGGTGTGTCAGTAAACCGTAAACAGTATACAATTTAAACCCTTTTAAAATATTTTGTCCTTTTAATAGTCTCATAGGTTTTTATTTCAGTAGATCCCAATGAATCGAACTACAACGAAAGCAGATCTTTGAGTGGAAATGTGGACTGTAGAAAAACTGTTTTGTGTGCAAACCAAAAAGCCTCTTGGTGACTCATCTAAAAATTCCTTCCTTTCGTTCTGTGTCTTTCCAGACGCCTTGTGACACAAAGCCCTTAGTGTTCCCTGCATGACAGACACAATGTGGACTGTGTGTTTAATTGTGAGTGGGGTGGTTGTAAACACAGCATTTAAAACCCTTCTTTGTGGATCAGAGGTGTGGATTTACATCTGGAGGACACAGTGATTCATCTGCTGCTTCTTTAATGTCTGTTTTGGGAGAGCCACATTCTTCTACTTCCTACGATGACACATTGCACTATTGTCCTATGGTACCTCTGGCAATGTGATTGGATGTTTTAGGTGTGAGGGTGGGACTTGGTGACCTACATGTGAACTTGGGCACAGGAGGGAAAGAGCTGGAAGATCTGACTGGTATAGTATACATGAAAACACATCTTGAGAGAAATAGAAAGCATATGTTTCTCTATATTCTATTTGTTATGAATGGTCCATGTACCTCCATTTGTGTAAGCCTGTGATTTTTTTTTTTTTCATTGGTTTTATTTTTCCAGATTAAAAATTATTAAGCTTTGCAAAGTAATACCAAACCTCTCCTCAATAAACAACATAATTTCAGGTATTATTCGTGTCCAAATTTGTGTACAAATAGTACAGAATGAGTTATGAGTTATGCATATAGGAAATATTAAATAGAAAATTCAGCTGTAAATTTCAAAGTTAACTCTAATGGTTATATAATCATAAGCATAAAAAAAATTGATTTTGGTTAATCTGGCTGTTACAGTTACAAATGTTGTTGTAACTGAATCTAAAGTAGTGTAAGCCCTGGGGGAATTTCAGCATGGTTTTCATATACACACTCACATACATCAGGTCTGAAACTATGTATTACACTGTCAAAAAATTAAATGGAGAAGTCATTCTAACGGGCACCTTCTGACCCTTCATATTTTCTGTCAATTATGAAGGTATAAAGTAATGCATAATTATGGGCCGATGTATTAAAATGCACAAATAATTTGTGTTTATGCAAAATTATTTTGGACCACTTTATGGGCGAATTACTAGTCATGCATAACTAATGTACTGTATCTACAGCTAAAAAAAAAAAAAAATCAGATTAATCACAGTAAAGGCTGATCTTGATGTCTGGAGATGTTTTCAGTGCTCTGCTGTTTAGATGGTCATAAAGAGATGTTTACTTGTCATGCATATTGACTACACCAAAAGCAAACAGTGTTTTTGCTAATGATCATCTGTTCTTAGCGACTGCTTAGTCGGACTCTGGGGCCCCCACGTTACTCAGGTGGGCATAATTACATTTCTTAAGGTCAAACTCTCACCAGGATGAATTAGTGAAATTACATAGTTGACCACTCTAGGGCGTAGATCCAAATGCAATTAACTTAGTTAATAGATCTCCAGTAGCCTACAATGCCACTAGAAGTGAACAGGGCCCATTCAACACAGGGGCCACACACAGAGACAGTTCGCTTGGAAACATTTTCAAACTCACATCTTTGATTGCTGAGGTCACCAGCCAGCTTTTTCTGTGCAAATGTGAAAATATTCAAATCCCATAATGAGGCAGGGTGTTTAGGGCCTATAGGCTCAGACAAACACTGCAGCCTTCAGCAAGAGCTCCTTTTATTTGTTTAAATGGGCAATAGGGAGCAAGCTATGAGATATTGATTAGCGTATACCCTGATCAATCAAACTAAATTATTGGCTGTAAGCCCTAGGATCTTCTGCAGGCTACAGGAAAGAGAGATAGACAGTGAGATCTGGGATGGTCTCTACAGTCTAAAAAGCAATGCTAATGCACTCTAAACAGGACCTTAGCTGAGCGGGGGCTTTCAATCAAGAGAGGCCAGCAGTTCAACACCCTCTGAGCGTAATCCTGGCCTGTTGGCCCCAGGGACCCGCCTTTCTTCCTCTACACAGCCAGTGGCACAGATATTATATAGCCATATGTAGATACAGGGTAAGCAGAAATTCATGTTAGTTCAATGTTTATTTGTCTCCAGGCAGGAAAATACATCTGAGAAGAAAATTCAAGTGTGCTTCAAGCGTGAATAAATGAATGAATGAATGAATGAATGAATGAATGAAGGTGGGATGTTCTCTCCCCCCATAGTTAATTGTTAAGTTCTGCTGATCTGGGCAGAGGAAAGGGTTGACACTGCTGACATTCCAACTGGAAATGAATGTTTCAGCTGTGGAAGGCTAAGGTTTCACTCTTAAAACAAATCACTTCAAGGGTCCTTCTGTTTTGCTATTTGCTTACAGTTGCCTCTGCAGTCAATTAGCTCTTGAAAACAATAATGAAAAAGGGTCTTTTGATTCAAATATGAAGCAATTAGTTGGGACTGTTATATTTCTTAAATGTGATCAATTTTTCTTCCAAATGTTTGAGTTCAATAGTATTAAAATGTTCAGTGCTTTTTATATAACAACAATTTAATATAAACTACATTACATTTTGCAGACATATGCAGAAATATGAAGCTTCAAACAAGCTTTTCTTATATAATAATATTATAATTTTATAATAAAACTGTCATTAGGTATTTTAAAAATGCTCACTAAAATGCAACATGCAAATACTTGGATGTTAAGCTTGTTTCAAGCTACATTATTGGTAGAAAATATGAAAAAAAAAAAAAAAAAAAAAAAAAAAAAAGAAGCTTTATTAGCATCATAAATACTTAAGTAAATAAATAAATACCTAGAGCTAAATTGACATGAATCAATCTTTAATTTCAGGTAGAAATGTTTGGACAAAGGGTTTCCTGGTAGAGCTCTTATGTGAAGTTTTGACTTAGCAGTCACAGACACACACTCATACACACATGAATTATGGAAGTGAACAGGTACAAGTGAGATTTGACACTGGTAATTCATATGTCTTGTCCATTTTCTCAGACAGTGGGGTGTGACAGGGGAAATTGTCTGTCTAATCCAGTAGATGAGTCTGCTTTTTTGTTTGCACCCAGCCTTGCAGAAAAAAGCCGCAGGGGATTGGAGCTCTTGTTCAGGTTGTGCATTATAACTGCTCAAAAGCTTACTGCTGCCTCTGGAAAGATTGACACATCAAAATAGATTCATTCATTTGAAATGCAATGAATGAGTTTTTTTTTTTTCTTTTCCCCTGCTTTATGTCTACAAGATATGATCACTGTCACTATCACAAAACTGTTCAGAGTTATCCATGGTATATGATGTATTACAGTAATGATTTACAGTCACATTTATTCTTGATTTAGGCTTTAATTGTTCATTAATACTCTGAATACCACTACCAATAATACAATAATAAACAATATCCTGAATACTACTATTACTACTAATGATTATAATTTTATTGTATTCCAAAACATAATTTTCAGAGTCGGTTTTCATCATTATGTGTATAGGTGTATGCCTTACTTTTGATTTCTTTATTCTATAAATGTATCTAAATGTAACCAATCTTTTACATCAAACACTTAATAAATAGTTACAGTTGGCTACATTTTTAAAACCACATGATTCATGTATATAAAGTGGGGGACGTTTTGCCACTTTCAGTGACATTTTTACCTTGAGTCCCCATTAATTTCTAATCCTAGTTCAATCCCTGTGTAATTCAGTATCAGTATGTCAGTATCTACTCAGGACAGCTAATGACAGTATAATAGGATTCTATTAGCTTCTGTGGTGTTGATGCCTAATAATGAGATTAATTGAATGAATGTAATTTGGAGAGAGTTAAATCCCCAGTGATTGCAATATAACCTGTAATGCAGGTCTCTAAACAGCCGTATCAACCACTAACATCATTTTTGTTATTCAGGGAATTTCCATCCTCTGGAATATGCGCCCACACATTGATCAGATTTGATCCTGCGTTCTTGTTGGCAGAAGTGTGAGCAGCAAGGCTAGGCTAAGCTTTGGCACACATATATATAGATAATTATTATTAACTTCCAGTTCATTTAGCTGCTCTAATGCTAATTACAACTTTAGAAATTAAAATAAATAAGGTCATTATCATCCGCTAGTACATTTGCATATCTCACAGGTGTACTTATCCCTGAGCGTTACAGACAGGAGCGTTCCCCAAGTCAAATCAGTCAGCTCCAAACCAACAAAAAGGAGAGGTGATCATTTAGCCCAAAATTTGCACCCAGCACAAAAATCATGCAAATGAAGCCCCAGCACTCGATTGGAAGACACAGCATTTAGGTGACATTAATCAAAACTAAATATGCAGGCAAAGGTGAGGTAATCCCAGCCGTCCCCGGTACAGTCACAGCTGCTGGCAGCCCTGTTGGTTCTCTTCTGCTATTCTGTGATAGGAGAGATTTTGATTTCTTAATATTTGGCCAGATTATTGAAATCCATTGTTCTTTTATGCCAATTATGCATTTTAGGCAAAATGTTGTCATTTGATATTTTTGCTTGAATATTTGTGAAGGTCTTTACAAATATAGGTCAGGGATTCATTGAAAGTGCATTGACAAAACATGTCAGTCTTCAATGATGAATTTGCAGTCAAATCAGAATTTATTACATTACATATTTTGCACTGCACTGTAATAATGTTGCTGCAATTAGTTATAACAGCTTAAAATTGGAGATAACTTGAATATAAAACTTAACTAAACTAAAGAATTTATGACAAGCACAGTCACTTAAGTCGAATCAATGCATTATTGCTTATTCTAATGTTGAATTTTAAAGTAACAGCATAGCAAGCTGCACATTTTTGTGTCAGTCATGTTGGTATGTTCATGTCAATTATGAACAATATTAAGCATTAAGCAGTGATGCTTGCCTTAGCAAATACCTTTAACAGAACTTACAAACCATATTACTGCACTGCAGAAAGAGGCACAGATAAAATGCTGACTCAGAATCTAAGATAAATGAGGGCCAGTTTCAGTGCTCTTGTTGATTAAACCTGACAAAATAAACTCCTCTAATACTCATAGACAGACAGAGTGACAGACTCCGTAACAGATGATGATCTAAGTCATCAGTCATCTTTTAACCCATTACTGTCTATGGGCGCCACCATTTAAACCGACAGAAATGTCTCCGGTCTGTCTTATACACTGCAGACTGGCTGCTGTACAGAACCTGTGACAGAAAGACTTATAAGATAAGTCATGTAAGTGCAGCAAACATTCCCTGGTAAGCATTTAATGGACAGTGAATGTGAACGTGTTGTTCATGGCAGGAGAGCCACATCGCCGCATACCTCAAAAACCCCTGAAAGACCAATGAAGGCAAACGCACCTCTTCACCACTCATGTGGCATCCACTGAAATCATAACAAAGAGCGTTTACGTAGGAAGAGCCTGCGAGGGGCTAGCATCAGGGCAGCGGTGCAGAAAGGGCTTAGAGCCGATCAGACCTTCCCCTGGCAGCGCCACACATTGAAATGCAAATATCTAGGCAGGGTTTCCACCCCGCGCGCCACTCACAAATTGAAAAGCAGTTTTTATCTATGCTAATGCAAGCATGGTAATTGAAGTTAATCAATCAATGCTAGCTTTCACTAAAACCTTGAACATGATTGAATAAAGTAATTATCATTCAGGGAAGAATGATGAAGTTGTAGACAGCATGAACCTTATTAAAGGAGGATTTTGAGTCACAATGGCTTAATTTAGCTTTGCCTCTTTTCTTTGCATAGCTCATTTTCTACATACTCTTGCTACATTTCTTTTTTCTTTTTTTTTGAGATATCTCCTGCTATCTCTCTTGTCCTAAACACATGGTTACACTGAAGCTATGTTTTTCCCAAGGAGCAATAGTCTTTCTCTGTACCATTTAAAT
The DNA here is from genome assembly GCA_039654775.1 of Spinibarbus caldwelli. Classification (NCBI taxonomy): domain Eukaryota; kingdom Metazoa; phylum Chordata; class Actinopteri; order Cypriniformes; family Cyprinidae; genus Spinibarbus; species Spinibarbus caldwelli. The sequence goes on along the minus strand of CM077232.1, from coordinate 32,803,659 downwards.
ATCTCTGCTGTCTTAATGCTATCAAGAACAGAAGCGGGGTGGATTCAGTTAATGAGTTGTCATTCAGTCAAAGCCAGACTAAAAGATGACTGAAATTAATCCTCCCTTTATAATGCCTTTGATAAGCTCAATTAAGCTTCAACCTGCCAAATGTGCATTTTTCCCCCTAAAGTGACACCTCCCATCCGAAGCTTCATGTAAAATCTCCCCCTTAAGGAAATGTGACATTCCCTTTAGCCGGACTCAGCCCGGGCCCTTCTAATTCACACTTGATGTTTCTGTTATTTCAGGGTAAAATGACACTCATACATGACTGCCGAAGTAGCGGATGAGAAAGAGATGTCCACGTCAACCGTCCTAGAGCTCGGCTCGGTAGCCTCCTCCTGTCAGGAGAGGCGGAGGCAATTTAGCCTTCTCCGGTCGGGCCCTGGCTCTCTGCCTCTGGCTGGGCTAGTTAAAGACCTTCTCCAGTATGTCATCCAGTTTAATATTCACCCTACATAATTATGCAGGATTCACAGTGCTATCAAACTGCAATTCAAATTAGTTCAGGATTAAAGGCACAGCGCAGTGCTGCTTCCTTAATTGCATTGTACTGCACTGATCACATTCAAATAGCCATTACTCATTCCCTCTGTAGAGCAATAAGTCATAGGGATTAATGCTCGGGCAGGTGACAGGGCCAGACCATTAAAAGGCAGTTATGCAGAAAGCATGGCTGAGTTTTATTCACGTTAATGAAATCAGCGAAATGAAACTGTAATAGATTTATCAAAGCTCCGATGGATTTGCAGTAAATCAGTTTGATTCAGGCAATCAAACTGGACAATAGAGATAGTTTTCAGACGGCGTCGCCGGGCGGCACGAGGCGGCATGTGAGGAGAGCTGATATTCTTCTGCGCTCGGATTTGTGGCGAGCCGGCATGCCGGCGGGCTATTCCCAGAGCGGGACGGCTAATTTCAGACAGCTGAACGTGCCAGTGCAGTGACTGATAAAACGTATGGCCTTCCAGTTCAATGGCATATTCCTCTACCCATGCTGTCACAAATCCTGTTTTTTTCTTTCATTCTGTCTTTCCCTCCCTTCCCTCTTCTCAATTTTTCTCTGGGTTGTGTCTTATGAATGTAACCCTTGAGGAAGTGGTTAAGATGGATGTTCAGGATAATCCTACCTTTAAGTAATTTAAAAATCCTTACACCAGTTATAGATCTGCATAGTGTCAGAGAAGCTACTTTGAAACCGTAGCATGCCAAGCTTCAAGATACGGTATAACATCAGTCACATCAATCTATGCTTCATACTCCATCATTATGCCATTGCAAAGGAAAAAAAAAACAAAACAGAAATTATAAGAAAAAAAACACACATAAAACAATGTAACAACATGTAAGAGTAACAGCGTAGACAATAGCAGATAATAGTCCAAGCAGTGGAGTAGAATATTACAAACAGTAGATTAGAGCAAAAATATTAACGAGACAGAAGAAGGGGCATTACATAAACAAGATTTAATACAACAACAGAATCGAGCACAAAAACAGAATATAGATCATTACTTCAGAATGATAACATTCAGAAAACAGGTACGTTGTGAGTCGTGTTTTAAATTCCATTTAAAAACCGGGGAGAAAATTACAGAGTTTAGGTGTGACAATGCTAAATGATCTACTTGCCTAGGGACAGAGAGAAGGCCACAGCAATATTATTTGAACAATATTATTTTGTATTTGATACTATAGGACACAGGTATCCAATGAAGTTCAAACAGAATAGGGGTAATGTGGGCAGCAATATATTGCAATCTGGCTATGGAGCTTGGGCCTGAGTCCTCTGGACAAGGTGTTCATTAAGAATATCTCTGTAGTTTGTTGCAATCAGCTCTCTGTCGAGTCATGACGCTTGAAATTAAGATTAATCAGGCCAGTAAATCTTGTTTCTCACAGTTTGAGTATCTTTAAGGTGCTTTTTTTGCAAATTTCAAACAGGCTTTCATGTGTCATGAACAGCGGAAAGACTTTTGTCTAGCCAATGTGGAAACATCTCAAAGATGATCCAGAGAAATGGGATATACTGCAACATAAAAAAGGGTCTTAAAACTTTCTTAATTCATGTATATATTCTTCCATTTGAAACCTGTACGAAAACAGTCATTATTATACACAGACATTTTAGAAAACTAATTATTCAGCTCACTCATCTGCAAAGTTGTGTGTTTGTCACATTACACTGCTACTTGTTTGTAAAAGTAGTTAATTATTAGAATTATTTTGAAAACAGTTATCACTACTGCAGCTGCCAACAGTTAGTACTGCTACTTATAAGCACAGCTTTCTCTTTCTTTCTTTCTTTCTTTCTTTCTCTTATTAAATGCCCTGCACTGAAAGTATATTGGGTTTTGATGTGGCCTTAATGAGTCGTCTACTGTATGGCATAAATTCAAATTAAAACCAATTAACCCCAATCAGTAGAACCTCATCTAAACCTGTTTTTATGGTTCAGTGCTGCCTAAATCATTGATTAGGCTCAGTGAGCAGCATTAGTAAATGACCATCTGAATAGCAAAGAAGCCTGTTAGCCTTAATAGAGAGGCCACAGTCATTATACCTCTCTTTCTCTCTCTCTAATCTAATATCAACTTTTCTTATTAAGGTCTTACAAGCTTGTCTGCCTTCATCTTGACTTTGGCCCATTTGCTGGAGGAAAAATGTTAAGTAGAAGTCTAAGCTCATTTGAAGCTGAAATCCTATTTTTCGCTTCCTGGACATGCATGAATGTATACACCGTTTACATGTCTTGTTAATAAAATGATTCAGGCCATATATTTAAGTAATACCAAGAAATTATGTATCCAAATAGGATTACAAGTTCTGGCTTAAGAACTGTATTTATAAATCTGTGTTATGCTAAATACAGTCTGTTTTTTTTTTTTTTTAATTTTTTTACAGACACTGTTTCTTGTACCAGGCCCTAGAGGTTGCTGGTAAAATTACAGTTTATAGAATATCATAAATAACATCTAGAAATCCTAAGTTGGGGCTATTTATAAGGCCCGCTTGCATAACAGGGTCCATTTTTATAAAGAGATGATGATATTAGCAGAATAATTAAAGATGAAGTCTTGAGAATTTCAAAAGAATTGTAACTCTAGACACATCTAGAAAAAAAAAAAAAAGGTGATGTGAATGAACTCACTAGGTCCAAAACACAGATCTGTAACACATGGTCCTTTTTTTTTTTTTTTTTTTTTTTTTGTGGGTGTTTCTGAAGCTATTTGTATTATCTACATATGAGAAAAATTAAATTAAGGATACATAAAAGCCAGAAAGAGAGATTTAATCCATCTGTTTGATTCATGCTTTCATTTGAGAGCGGATCTCAGCGTAAGGAATATTAACGCAGTCTTTGATGACTCTATAAACGGGAACGGTCCACAACACAAACCACAGATCATAAATTAATACTCGTAAAAACACCGAGCACACGGACAGATTAGAAATGAAAAGGCTGCAGCTAACACAATACTTAATTTACACATTCTGCGCAATAAAATTAAAACAATACCTCCACCAGCCAATCACTGGAGCCCACAGCAAAGGCTCCTAGAATATTTAAATGTGCTTCTCTGTATTGTTAAAAGCGCTATATAAATAAAGGTGACTTGACTTGACTTACAGCTGATTTGCAACTCGTATGCCTGTGAATTCAGCTAATAAATATTTCTCAAAAGCTATTTCAAATAGATGAATTGTAGATGTAAATGCAAAATTCAATTATTTTCTAATTAAGGCTTGCAGGGGGTTGGGCTCTGACAAAGTGACATATAAACTACCACATGTGACAATGCTACAAATACGATGTCATGACCACAAAACAACAAAATGCAATATAGTACACACTATATGAAAGGTTCTTCAAAAGGTTCTTCAAGCGATGCCATAGAAGAAACATTTTTGGTTCCACAAAGAACCATTCAGTCAAAGAATCTTTAAAGAACAATCTCTTGCTTACCTTTTTATAATCTGAAGAACCTTATTCACCACAAAGAGCCTTTTGTGAAACAGAAAGGTTCTTCAGATGTTAAAGGTTCTTTATGGAACCATTTAGACAAAAAGGTTCTTCTATGGCATCGTGAAGCAACTTTTATTTTTAAGAGTGAATGACAACACTAATACAAAAAGCATGTAGTTAGAGTTTTAAATACACATCTAAATTCAAAGAAACACACACACTTTACATTGACTGGAGTTGTTTTTTTATACCGAGCTAATAGTATTTCAATCAAGTTAGATATTGGCTGGTCTCCAAAATGTAGATGATTTCAGGTTTTACTATCCTTGTGGGGACATTTTTCCCCATAATGTATCCCAAACCTTTATGTAAAGCTAATTTTAATTACAAACCCAAATCCCAACCCTACACCTAAAATATTTATTGTAAATGTATAAATGTTATCTGATTTTATTATTTAATAGACCTAATTGTATTATTACAATCATATATTTTTCCCAATTCAGAACAAATGAATATTGCCATGCTCAGCACTTCACATGCTTCATATTTAAAACAGTAAGCCAGGTTGTCACTTTCATAAATTATGTCAAACGCCTCAGATATTTTTTTTTTTTTACCTCTTTTTGATTTTGTTGTTGTTACTCTGTTTATGAACTTGCCAAACTCTGTTACCTGCCATGTAAAGATATTAGCAGAGTCTTCAAATTCTGACATCAAGGGTTTTTTGTTGTTGGGTGGATTTGCTCTTCTGGCCCCATTTGAGTGTCTTAGATTGTGTGTACTCTCCTGACACATCCACCCGTGTGACAGTGATAAATGCTTAACATGGGACACATTAATGCAAGAGACCCTGGTCAATGTCAGCCTTTCTTCACTGTGTCAACTTAAACCAACAGGATCACACTACAGGAAACGGTAATAGACCGAATGGAGATGAGCCCCTGTGCTGCACTCCCCCAACTACACCATGTTATTGAACAGATGGAAAGTACTCATCTATCCATTGAGATTTTTTTTTGTCCTTTCTTTCATGAATAAATAAATAAATTTTAATGCAGTTTTAATTGGATAATTCAAATGTCCAACATAATTTGAATATTACTGCACAACAGAAAGTACAGCTGCATGAAACTAACTATTCTTGTTAACTGAATGTTTCCTTTTTGATGCGAAGTCTTTTTCTTTTGCAGACAGAATACAACTTTGTGATACTGCTAGCTAGACGTGATGAACACTTTTCAGAGGTGTGGAAACCTAATGGTATTCTCTAAACTTAGGAATGATTTCACGAGATTCTCATTAGCTGACATGGCTGTGAAATACTTTTGTCATTTAAGCAAGACTCTGAAAATATATTTTCTTTAAAACTTTTTAAATTTACAGCAGTCAACTACTACTATAAGCAAGTTTTAAAGGCCTTTCCACACTGAGCGCGATGCGAAAAAGCGAGGCGAATCGCCCATGAATGTTGCTTTCACACTGAGTGCGAAACGACAATAAATGTTAAAAAGAGATTTTTTTGTGTGTGGATCATGGTCTCATATTTCACACCTAAACAGATGGCCTGGTTGAATCTGCTGGCACAGACTGGGGGCGGGGCCACAAATCCGTGAGTAGGCCTACTACAGTTTACAAACCCGTGGGAACGGATTGCGAAAGCATGCACACGGATTATGAATTTGTGGGTACGGATTTAAAAACCGAAGGTACGGTTTACAAAATCTGAGCGCACGGATTGGAAATTTCTGGGTACGGTTTATTAATCCGTGGGCATGATTTGTTAAACCGAGGGAACAGTTTAAGAATTTATAAGTACGGTTTATAAACTGAGAGGACGACTTGCAAAACTGTAGCCACAGATTGATTTATTTTTTTTCTCCTACAGGTGACTTCCCGGGCTCCATAGTACAGATTTATTGGACTGGACAAAAAAAAAAAAAATAGCATTTTCGGTGCACGAATGTTCGTGGTCTATGCGGAAGCATCCATAGCAATCTGTTGTTTTATTCCAGCGCGTCATCGTGTCCGATATTCCTTTCACTTTTTTTCACGCTCAGTGTGGAAAGACTTTAAGACTGTAGTTGATTTATTTCTCTCTCTTTTTTTTTTTAAATTATGGTACATTTTTACAGCACTTTCAAGCACAAAGTATTAATATCCATTTTCACACAGTTATCCTTCCTTTATTATTTTACTTAATTCAGCTTGAACTGTGCTCAGACTTCGTTTTGAGGATAAGTCTTACTGTAGGTTGCCTGTTTTTGCTTTTTATAACCAAAAATACCAATAAAGGGGTCATTCTATAGATTTATTTCTTTTAATATGATTGTTGAGCTTCACTTATAAAGTTAAGATATTTTTTTTAGATAGATAGATAGATAGATAGATAGATAGATAGATGGATGGATGGATGGATGGATAAACCTACCCATACCACCAAACCTGTCCCTAACCTTACCCATATCCCACTTCAGTAGCAGCAAAAGTGTTTTGCAATACATAGTAGTTAAGGCCACATAATATAAAGTGTGACCGATCATTTTGTTGTAATACTTGCGTATTGAATTGGGATTGATCATCTTTCAAGCAGTTATTTCCACACTTGATTGTAAATATGTATTTATTTATTTAGTTATTTATTTTCAAATATGAACATGATTTAATGTGTCAAATCACTCTCAGAGGTCTCCAATGCAATGAAAAACTCTTTCAGAGTTGGACATACAGATCTGAAGAGGTGCCAGTGGTGTCAAGGGTCAAACCATACAAACCTCTTCCAAATGTCAAATGAGTCAGTTCATGAGTATTTGCAGACAGGGACAAGCTCACCACATTTCCCCATGTTATAAGAGATTTTTTTTTTTTTTTTTTTTTTCTGTAGTGATGACACTTAAAATATTGAAACATTGACACTTAAAATCTGGACAACTTCATAGTGTTTAATATTGTGTCTATGGTACAAATGTGTGTATGTGTGTGTGTGTGTGTGTGTGTGTGTGTGCGTGTGTGTGTGTGTGCGCGCATGTGTGTGTGTGTGTGTGTGTGTGTGCGTTTGATTGTATGTTTTCCAGGTATTCCCTACAGTGTGGGGAACAAATGTTCCAAAGACAGTAAAACCTGAAATTTCTGATGTTGTGGGGACAAAATTTCAGTACTGATGAGGAAAACAGCTTATAAATCATACTAAATGAAGCTTTTTTATTTATTTATTTATTTTTTACCTCTGTGAAGAGTCCTAGTAACTAACACACACACACACACACACACACGCACACGCACACACACACACAAACAATGTGCACCTGTGCTATTGTAACATTTTTTGCTTCATGTCTGTGTGATACTGCTGTGTGTCTTAAACTTTGATAATATTCTTACATTTTCAAGTATAAACAGTGTTTTTATTGTTAAATGTACCCAACTACAGGACGTTAGGTTAAATGGTGCATAGGTTTAGGTTATAGCTTTTTTTTTTTTTTACAGAACAATGTATTGTTTCCCACTATATAGCTTTAGTATTGTAGTGCGAGTTTGATTCATAAGCCAGGGTTTAAAGCGGTGCTAACCTTGTCTGAGTATTGCACATGTGAAATGTTGCTATACCCAGAGTTAAAAGAGTGGTTTAAAAGACAGTATGCTGGGACACTGTGAAAAGCCCAATACAATTTACTATACCATCTCCCATCACCCTCCTCTTCCATCCACCAGATTCAACGTCACCTCACCTCCATTTAATTCTCACAGGCAGGAAACATTTTGGCTCCTGACTAAGAGGCGAAACTTTTGTTTCTCAGCCTGTAAGTATAAAAAAAAAGAAAAAAAAAAAAAAATAGAATAGAAAATACTTTTCCCAATTAATTTGCATGGATTTTTTTATACCCAAAGCAGCCACATGGTAGTGTGCAGAGACTTGTTACTCTAAACATTTTAAGCATTTACACAAATAGATTACACATATATGAAGCATTTTATAGCATTTTTTTTTAAAATAGGCTAACAATTAAAACAATTACACAGTGTGTGCATTGTGTTCTTATAACTATCACAATAGTCAGCTATGGCCTAATGGATAGAGAGTCGGACTTGTAACCCGGAGGTCGTGGGTTTGAGTCTCAGGTCCGGCAGTGTTTTGATTGAGGTGAGCAAGGCACCGAACCCCCAACTGCTCCCCGGGTGCCGCAGCATTGGCTGCCCACTGCTCCAGGTGCGTGTTCACGGTATGTGCGTGTGTTCGCACTTGGATGGGTTAAATGCAGAGCACAAATTCCGAGTATGGGTCACCATACTTCACTTCACAAATGTGGAAGATGCAAGTCTATTATAATACTATATTGTAATAATTATTATTATTCAACATATTCATACTTACATGCCATTTTCTAAAGACCGCCAAGCATGAGTTCAGTTCATCTGCTGTGTTATAGTAGTGAGCTACTGTGTAGTTATTTGAACACCATTTAAAAACAAACAAACAAAAACAAAACAGCAGTTAAAGTAAATCATTTTAACAAACATGCTTATATGTGAATATAGGGTACTCCTAAATACAATACAAAATCAACAAAAACAATAATGAGCATAACATGGAGATCTGGGAATTTCATATTAGACATGTCTGATCACATCTGTGATGCTCTGTCATATAAATTGAGGACCACCAGATGATCGACAGATTTTGACCTTGTGACATTCTGGTAATCCTACAGGAGATGATGTCATTCACACTGATGGAAAGTCTTTTACTGCTTTTTGCTTGTGTGTGGGTATTTGACTGACAGCAACACTGAATTGATTGTTTGAGAGTTGATTGATTAACAAGAAAACTTGCAGCTGCACAAGTCCTTCAGGAATGAGACTCTTCGCTATGGCATTTATCGACAGAATACCAATAAGACATGTGGGGCTAGTTTTCCCTAGCTGCACCTTACACTGCTTAAAACACTGTACAATTATTTAAATATTTGCAGGATATAGAACTGATCACAGTATTTTTTACACACACACACACACACAGCCGTTCAAAATACTTTTGTTTGTTTTTTATGTAATTTATTTCAGTGATGCAAATCAGAATTTTTATCAGCCTGATTTATTATCAGTGCTGTTCTTTCTTAGCTTTCTATTCATAAAAGAATCCTGAACAAAATGTCACAGGTTCCAAAAAATATTAAGCTGCAAAACTGTTCCCTGTTGAAAAAAACCAGCATATGCTGGTAAGGTATGTTTTGAAGCATGGGATGCTGGTTTGAGCTGATTTAAGCTGGTCCTTTGCTGGTTTAAACTGGTCATGTGCTGGTCCTAAGCTGGTCCAACCAGCTTAAGACCTGCACATGATCAGCAAAGGACCAGCTTAAATCAGCTCAAACCAGCATCCCATGCTTCAAAACATACCTTACCAGCATATGCTGGTTTTTTCAACAACACTGGTAATAAATCAATATATTTGAATGATTTCTGAAGGATCATATGACTCTGAAAACTGGAGTAACAGCTGATAAAAATTCTGATTTGCATCACTGAATTAAATTAAATTATATTTTAAAGTATATTAATTATGTATTATAATTGTATATATGTATAATATATAACTTCTGACACAGAGAAGAGAGAAAACTCCTCACATGACCGCTACTGAACATCTGAACATAACAAAACAAATGCACACTTCCATCTGTTCTGCAAAATGTAAACAAATTAAGCCTTTATTTCTGCAAGCGCAAATATTGTGAAAATATCAATATTAATTATGTCTAGGCAAAGACATTCCTCCTGGAACAGTGATGGGCAAACTTGGCCCTTCCAGGCCACTTTCCTGCAGAGGTTTGATCCAACCCTGATGAAACTCACCTGCCTGTAGCCTTCTAGTAGTCCTGAAGACAATGATTAGCTGGTTCAGGTGTGTTTGATTAGGGTTGGAGCTAAATTCTGAAGGAAAGTGGCCTGGAAGGGCCAAGTTTGCCCACCCCTGTCCTGGAACTAACGCGGGTTTGGCGGGTGTTCATTCCATACTCTGTGATGGCTTATTTAATGAATAAATTATACATTGTATTTAATGTGTAAGGTACATGTACAACAAACTGGTAATGTCATAGTGGTATCGTGTACTGTAATCGAATCTATACCTGTGGAACCGACAGCACACGCGGTGTTCATCTAATAAAGATCTTCTTAGCTAGCAAACCATAGCCTTTGCAGATTTGCTTTCAATTGACTGTAGATCCAAAGCCACGTCTTCAACGCTCTTGATGTTACAACTCGTGAGAGCCGCTTCAGACGACTCAGCGCGTGCTGCAAGGAACTGAACGAATCATTCAGACTGATTCGCGAACCAATTCACTGGTCTGCCAACTGGTTTGATCAAGCCTTCGAACAGAATTGACTCAAAAGAAAAATTCATTCACGAACGGGCATCACTCATTGCCCAGAAAAAAAGTAGACGGCACGTTTAGAATAAATTGAAGGATTTTTAACTTGTATTGCATTAAGATAAAGTAACGAGAGGAGCGTCGCCCACAGTAACGAAGTAAAAGTACCGTTTTTTTCACTAAAAATGTACTTGAGTAACAGTAAATGTACCCATTTTTAAATATACTCTAAAAGTATTAGTTACCCAAAAAATTTACTCAAGTAAATGTAACGAAGTCATTGTAACTCCTTACTACCCACCTCTGATTGTGGTCACCTAAAAACCCTTTGTTCCATAATCAGAAGGCAGATGTTTAGCTACCTGTACACCTGCCAGTACAGCAGGTATGAGTGGGCTGTGGGTTGCGGCATGTTAATAAGACTGTTAGGTGAGATCAATTCTGTGTTTTAGAAATCGAGTCACTCACTGAAGGCCAGTCAGGGGACAATATCAGTGTAGGATGCTCATGCATGATGTGAAAGAGGCAAACAAAGAAAAAGTTATTTCAATTCAGCTCAGTTTTGTTATTTTTTTCATCAAAGGTCAAGCATTGTCAAAATTATCAGCATATTGACCTTTTTAATCATTCTGGAAACATCCAGATCATTCGCTCTTACTCTGGAATGTTATGCCAATGAAGGGGTTAAAACTCTTGTTCTCTGCATGCCACATGGCATATTTAAGTCTTATTCATGTGGCAGTGCAAAGTCTAAGTCAGAATTTTCAGTACAAATTTTCAGCACAGCGGTATTGTAAAACAAATCATGCAAAATGAATGACACACATGCACACAAAAAGTAAAATAAATAAACAAATAAGTAAAATTAATAAGTTAAATTTCTTTCTAGCATCATTATAATTATGGTTCTGATGATCTTATCAACTTCATAGGTAAATTCAGGCCATGTCAATTTCAGCTAAATATATTCAAATAATATAAATTGAAAATAATTTTAATATAACAATAAATGCATAAATAATTTCATGGCTCAGCAGTACGATTACATAATAAAAAAAATAATAAATAAAAATAAAAAATAAATAAATAAATAAACCTGACACATAAAGACCTACTAAGCGAATCAAACATTTCTCAAAAATAAAAACTATTCACAGAACCTGAGCAAGCCACCAAAGAATAAACATCCCTCTGGTTTGAAATAATTTCCATGCACATTACATGAAACATAGTTGTTTAAACATATAAAAATGTAACAAACATGTTTGAACATGTTTAAACAAATAAACATGTAACGAACATGTGTGAACATGCAACAAAGTGAGAGTTAGTATTGCATCGTCAAAGACTGGTCTCATGATCCTCCACTACTGTTTAATCTAATTTTGTGAAGTGTTTCATTTGCTTGCAATTGATGTGCCCACTCAACCACCTACTGTATCTAGGCCCTATCAGGGATCTGCAATTTTGGTTGGGTTTATTTCTAAGTCAGTGACAGAGCACTGAAACTTGTGTGTCATCTGTGCGAGTGTGTGGCTTCAAGCAACTAGTTCAGTGTCAGATCAGTGTCGGGATTCCAACATTCATGCTCCATGTTTTGACTTTCATTGTGAGCGCATGAGTTAAGTGTTCTTTCCTCACCATGCACTCTTGTCTTGTGTGTTTTGTCAAGCAGCAAGCTTTCACTGGTTGTCTAGTGCCTTAAACCTGCTCTTCTCTTTATCTGAATATTGGTTCATTTGCACCACCTGCTCCCCTTGATATCCTTCTTGTTTGCTTCCTTAATCTGTATGTTCTCTGTGCTGTGGCATATTTTCATCTAATGTACCCCTATGTATGGTGGTCACCAGTTGTGCACTGCTCTCCCCTGCCTTGACCCCCACCCCCCAAATCAGGGGCTCATGACATCATAAACATCACTTTATGATTTATAGAGTATGAAACAGATGTTCCAATTCCAATTAATGCTGTAGGAGTTTGTTGGAGTTTTCTGTTTTTTTTTTCATTCATTTTTTTTTCATTCTGTGTTTTTACATTTTCATAAAAACATCAGTTAGTATGATTTATAGGCTAGCAAATTTTGTCCCCACAACATCAAAAATTTCAGGTTTAGGACATTTGTTCATCACAATGTAAGGAAAAACTTGGACCACACACAACCACCCACCCACCCACGCACAGAAACACACACACACACACACACACACACACACACACTGCTAACACTTACAGAAAACATTCTGTGTTTTTACATTTTCAAAAAAACAGTTGTGATGATTAATAGGCTAGCAAATTTTGTCAAGAGTCTTTAATTGTAAAGTTTACTCATATCTTGAGTTATTCATTGTCATAAGATACGTCTACCTAGAATATATGTATGTAATCAGAATCTGAATTGAATTTCCAAAAATTGATTTGGTTATTTTCCTCTTTATCACTGTGAAGCAAACAACTGTATTGTAAAAAACAAAAAAACAAAAAAAAAAAAAAAACAAGCCATAGAAATAAAGGTGATTTGACTTGACTCTTTGTTGCATAAGCTCAGTTTTACAAACAACCACAGTAGTGTGTGTCATCTAATATGAATAAAATAAACAACTGCCAGTCTATAAACTGTTCTGTTCTTCTGTCAAATAGATTGGATCTGTGCTCAATGAAGAAAATAAATGCAGATTGAGAATGTCCAGTCCACAGTACAGTTAATCTAGTGAGACACTGACTGTTGGTGAAAAATGGACAGCTATGTGTCCAGAACCGAGAGAGAGAGGGAGAGAGAGAGGAGAGAGAGAGAGAGAGAGAGAGAGAGAGAGAGAGAGAGAGAGAGAGAGAGAGAGAGAAGGAGACAAGTGGAGACAATGAAAATAGATGTCCTACAGGGAATGAGATGACAAGTGTCTAGTGTGTCAGCAGCATTGTGAAACGTGTGGATGTGTGACTGCTTGAGGTGTCAGGATTGTTCCTCTTGTGAAAAGGGTCTGTCCACTTGAGCCACCCTCCTGTCCTGGGTGTCATTGTGTATACAAGGAGTCAAACACTGTCTGTCCACAGGCAAGTACCTTGAATGGCGTACTTTAGAAAGATATCATATTATTTAATCTTTTTTTGAGGGGGGGGGGGGCTGTCAGCCTGTGGCCAGCTGTCGCTGTGTCAGGTGTCTGTGTCTGTGACTAGATCATAAACATATGTTTCCTGTAAGGTTGCAGACTGGCACTATTGTATAATTAAAAAAAAAAAAAAAAAAAAAAAAAACTTGCCAAGATATATTTCAAGTAGATGCAAAATATTTTGTAAACTGTGCAGTTTCATGAAATACATAGTTAAACCATATGTTATTACAATTTTCCAATGCCACAATGTATTACAAAATGTGCTCAAGGGGCAAGAAAATACATTTTCAATAATACATTTTGGGCAAATGGTATTTTATTAATAAATGTAAATAAAGCATAAATATATTTAGATCGGCAATATAAAGAAATGACCAAAATCATATATAAACATAAGTTAATAAAACTTGAAAAATAAGCTGGAAGAAGGTGATGTGTTAGATATGCACAAACCACATAGTTCAATCTGTTCTATATAATAACTTCAAGAGCGGTCTCTGTAAATGTGTGCATAGAAGGTGGCATCCAAATTTCTTCCTTTAACCCCAGAAAATAATACAGAAATACAGTAAGTTGGGGGACACGGTGTTTCACACGTTATGTATGTACTGGCTGTGTAATAACAGCAACGAGTTTGGGCATAATCAATCAAATCATGATAGAAACATTTCCCAGTCCAAAAATAATTAGAGCCATAGCTTCAAATCAATAAGGTGTATTCAGGAGAGATAGCCAGTGGTCATTTATTTCCACAGCTCTCACTGGACACACAAACACTTGTTTGTTAGAGAGACCACCATGAGAGGCCTCAGCTGGAAAAAAAAAAATAATAAATATATAACTAACAGCAAAATGCACCTGTGCGCCCTAATAAAAAAACGCTAATCAAAAACAATATAATTTAATGTAGGCCCTGTTTTTTTTTTTTTTTTCGATCCTCTAATATTCCAGCTGGAGATTCTAAACCAGCAAACAGAAAACATCTCCAGGTTACGCATGTAACCATGGTTCCCTGAAGGGAAGGAACACCTCTGCATGATCACATCCTGAAACACATGTGAAATCAGTTCAATAGAGTAGCGAGATATCACAGGCGGGGTGACGTAGCGACCAGGAAGCTTAAAAGGGCACCCAGTGTAAACAGCATTTGCTTCTGATAGGTCAAAGCAAGCGCTCACAGGGATGCAGGGCGACGCAGCATCTCGTTCTTTTTGGGGAAACCTTGGTTACATGTGTAACCTAGAGATGTTCCCCTTCAGGTACTCAAGCTGTGTCGAAAATGCTTTGGGAAGGAGAATACCAACTCTGCCATACTAACAATTGCCTGTCTAGTGTGAAGTCGAAGCGTACATCTCAACAGACAGAAGCACTCTAGAGCCGAGAATTGTCCCAACATCTAGATTATAAAACCTGACAAAGGTTAGCGGGGTAGACCAATCCGCAGCCTCACAAACATTGTGTATAGAAACAACAGATAAGAAGGCCTTAGAGGCCGCCATACCTCATGTTGTGTGGGCCCTGACCCCCAGAGGTGAGGGGAGATCAGAGGACTCGTAAGCTAGGGAGATAGCCTCAACTATCCACCTGCTTAATGTCTGCTTAGTCACAGGGAGACCTCTCTTGGGTGGACCAAAGCAGACAAAAAGTTGATCAATTTTCCTCCACAGGGCAGCTCTGTGGATGTAGGTGCCCAGTGCTCGAACTGGACACACCAAATTAAGCTTCTCCTGGTCTGGCTCCCAAAAGGGAGGAGGACAGAATGCCTGCAGCACTATGGGCCATGGAACAACAATGGACACCTTTGGAACATAGTTCATGGTTCAGTTGAGAGACCAGAAGCTATGAGTTGTGCCCCCTCAGAGGCCACACCCACAGTTTCCACAACTCCGGGCGAGGATGAACAATCATGCCACCCGCCTGAGTCAGAAGGTCCCTCCTGATCGGAATCTCCCATGGAGATCAGTCGAGAAGAGACACAAGGCCCCAGAACCATATTTGAGCCGGCCAGAATGGGGCTACTAGCAGTAGACTGACCCCATCCTTGCGGACTCTTTCTAGAACTCCTGGGAGCCGAGCAATTGGGGGAAATGCGTACAGATGCAGCCTCAGCCATCTGTATCATGGCATTCAGTCCCAAAGGAGCTGGATGTGTGAGGGAGAACCACAGAGGACAGTGTGTGGTCTCCCGAGATGCAAACAGGTCTACTTGAGCCTGACCAAAAACACTCCAAATCTGCCCCACAACCCTAGGGTGTAGCCTCCATTCCCCGGGTCTCAGCCCCTGCCTCGACAGGATGTCTACTCCCTGACTGAGGTACCCAGGGATATGAACTGCCCTTACCAGAGAGCAGCTTCCCCTGGGCCCACCGGAGGATCTGGTGTGCCAGTTTGCAAAGTGGGCGCAACCGCAGACCCCCCTGTCGGTTGATGTACAAGCACATGACGGATGGCCGCTGAGGTCTGGGAGGAAGTGTTTCAGAGCTTGAAAGACTGCCCACATCTCCAGACAGTTTATGTAGCAAGAGAGATGATGGTCTTTCCACAGACCTCGGGCTGAGCGACCACTCGTGATCGCTCCCCAGCCCGTGAGGGATGCATCTGTCGTTAGCGTTACACGACGACAAGGAGCTCCCAACACGGGACCCTGGGACAGGAACCAAGGCTTCTTCCACATGACTTGTGGCCCCTCGGGGAAAACCCCTTGGTCCAGAGCCACCACTGTAGGGGTCTCATGTACAGCAGGCCAAAAGGTATCACGTTGGATGCTGCTGCAATCAGACCCAACAGTCTCTGAAACTGCTTCACTGTGACTGGCCTAAATTGACAATGTTCACGGCTGCAAGAATCGAATCGATATGAGCAGGAGGCAGATGTGCTTGCACCATCGTCGAATCCCACACCACAGCAAGATAAGTGGTCCTCTGCATGGTAGAAAGCCCACTATTCTTGGCAATGAGCCTTAACCCCAGCTCTTTCATATGAGCGAGGCCGACATCTTGATGCCGAACCGCCATCTGCTCCGACTGGGCTAAGATCAACCAGTCATCAATGTAGTTTAGTATGTGGACGCCTTGGAGTCTGAGAAGAGCCAAGGCACTTGGTGTGGGGTAACAGTGCTAGATCCAGTATTGGTATGCTTCGCCCCCGAAAGCAAACCTCAGAAACTTCCTGTGTTTGGGAAGGATGGACATGGAAGTATGCATCCTTCAAATTTATGGTGATGAACCAGTCCTCGGACCTGATCTGCATCACAATCAGCATTTTTCAACACAAGCATCTTCAATCTGAACGTCTTGACTGAGCAGCTGAGTTGGCACAGATCTATGATGGGACACAACCCACCATGCTTCTTGGGAACAATGAAGAATTGCCTGTAAAAGCCGGACTCCCTCTCGAGAGGAGGGCTCGAGAGGGAGTAGCCTCCTTTCTCAAGAGGGAAGCCTCTTGTTTGTTTACCAGAGCCTGCTCGGGGCATACGACAGTAAATGTGACCCCGTTGAATCGAGGTGGCCGACAATCAAACTGGATTCTGTAGCCTTTTTCCACTGTCTGCAGGACCCACTGAGACACATTTGACAGGCGTTTCCAAGCTACCAAAAAGTCTACTAAGGGAACCAGCCTCTCAAGACTGGTCTCTGGTGTCATCAGAACAACCAACTTGGTGCCCTGAAGCAGATGACCAGCAGAGATCAACTAGTTCGGCTGTTCTGGAATCCTCACCGAAGGATGCAAGCCTCCTGCCCAGCAGCCCCTGAGACCTGGTGTCAGCGGGGGAGGAACCGCAGAAACGCCACCGCCTGCTTCTTACCCTCCCTCTCGACAACAGGGCTCACTGCGTCCGGCCCGAAGGAACAAGCAGAGCATCCAAAAAGAAGAACCTGTCTTTATCTTTCATGTGTAACAGGTTCAACCGAGATGCCTCTCTGTGGCCACCAAGGCTGCCATGGAATGACCAATAGATCTGGCCGTTTTCTTAGTGGCCCGGAGAGACAAATCTGTGGCCCTCCGCAGCTCCCTGATGACGTCAGAGCTGATTCGTTTAACTTCATCCAGGTCTCTAAGCATGTTGTTCAGAGTGGCTTGGTGGGTAGTGCCGGAGCCTTCAAGGGATGATGCTGACTTAGGGGACAGATAGCTGGCGAGTGTCTGTTTAACCTTGGGCATCGTCCCATAGCCCTGCTGCTTCAGCCCCAAAATGTTGGAATAGTTAGATACATTGAGGCTGAAAAGACAAGCAGAATACGGCCTTTCTCATGATCTTGCAACCTCGACATGGAGATCAGGGAAGAAAGGAAGGCTTTGGCATGGAGGAGGTGACTTAGAGCGCAGAGGAAGAAAGGTGAAAGGTGAAAGGTGTTCCCAAAGCGTTTCCAACTCAGTGTGAGTTCCTGAAGAGGAACAGAAATATGTTTCTTTCTCTCAAATATTATGGCCTTCTTTTAGAAAAGTTTTGCTACAACAACAAAAAAAAAAAAATATCAAACTCAAGTAAAAGCAAACAAAAAAAGGCTGACAAATATCTGGGGTCAGTAAGATTTTAAAATCTATCAAAATAGTAAAAAGTGTTTTTTTTAAAGTGTGATGACCCTTGTCGTATGTGGGGTTTTCCTCCAGCCGAGGTGGATGTTTGGCTCTGCCCTCCAAAGTGATTGTTCTCTGAGAACACCTGTTGTTGACTTCCTTTAGAGCCTTTTAAAAGAAGCAAGATGGATGGCCACGGGAGAGCTGCACATTGGACTCGATTTCTGTTTGGTTTCCTTTAAGTTCGTTTCTTTTGTACATACAACATTGCTACACTACATTACACCTTCATGCATGCATTTTGCTTTGCATTACTGATTCCAGACTGCTACATTCTACATTGTTCACATAAAGTGTAACAATATTTCATAATATCTTACTGTTTGTACATTTATACAATTATAAATGAGACAATTAATATTGTTATGTCTTACAATGTTATTATATTATTATACATTATATTATAAAAATGTACACAATTTAAGCATACTAACTGTACATACTGTTATATCTGAGGACCAAAAAAATACATAATACATAATAAATAATACATAAAAATGAAATAAAATAAAATTAAATAAATAAAAACAAGGAACTGATTTTTTCATTAAATATAATTACATTGCACTACAGGTGTTTTTATAAATTAAACTATGTACTATGTACTAAACTATGTATTAAATAGGGTATTTATATTGAAGTTAATTGTTGTTATGGGTGATTTTTTTTCTGTATATTAGCATGTCATTTAAGATAACTGACAGACAGTGTAATTTCAGTTTGTGTAATTCGATTTATCCTTCTGTAATATTGAAGGGAAAGGATGAACTACAGAAGCAGTATTCATGAGATAATCTACCCCTGAGGCGACACATATTTTTACAATACAAGCTTAATCCTGCTCTCACAGAGATCCTGAGAGGCTTTCAGATGTGAGGCTGCATAATCTCAAATTATTTAATTTTTTTTGCCAAAGAGGGAAAAAAACTACACTCTGTAGTGGATAAATAGTATAATACTGAATAAAATATAGCATATATAATTTATATAGCATTCTGTTCAGTGTAAGCAGCTCATTACACTGCCATACAGGCTTCTGTTCTGTCAAAGGGTGCGCCTCAATCAGCTCCCTACCTCAGTAGTCAGGGCACTGATCAGGAAGTCAGACATTATAAGGGCTGTCTTAATCACAAAATCCTTCCATGAACTGAAATGTTTGCTCTAAAAAATTGTACATTGCACTGCACAAACTATACTCCCTTAACAGAAATTATGAAGCATAAATCGCACAAGCCAGCTCAATTAACATCATGACATGCAACAGAAGATTTGAAAAGACAAACCATCATTTACAACACGAGTCAGTGTCCCAATGTGCAGTGAGCCAGAGTCCTAACCAGTGCCCGAATTCATGTACAGAATGTACTGATTTATGACCTAGGGAGCTAGGAAGCTAGGGAGTTGATTGTGACGCAACCAGACACTTTCAAGCTGATGAAATGACTGTATTTATTGACATTTTAGCAAATTAGCTGAAATCTCACGAATGTAATTTAACAGTGGTCTTTCAAGTTTTATCACCTGTCACTGATTCACTATCTAACAAACAGTCAGTGGTGGAATGAGTACTGAAAATTTGTACTCAAGTACAAGTACTGTTACATTGCTGAAATAATACTCAATTACAAGTAAAAGTATTGGTGCCAAAACAGTACTTAAGTAAAAGTACAAAGTACTCCTCTCAAAAGCTACTCAGAGTACTAGTTACTAGTTACTTTTTAGCCGGTGATATTTAATAAAAAAAAAAAAAATTCATTCATATCAAAGATCTATGTGGATAATAGCTACTTTGAACAAAACCCACTTTTATCTTATTGACTGAAATGGAATATTGGATATTTTATACTCCACCTCTTGCTCACAGCAGATTCACGGTTGGATAGGAGCGGTTAAGAATATCTGCTTGTTACGTCTGACATCACGCCTCACCGCTTCTGGGTCCTAATGCTCTGCCAGACGCCCCCAAAAAACAACAAACTATGCTAATATATACCCACAATGTCATGTAATACTGAAAACTTATAACCCTAACCTTTATTTCCATACTGAAATCCCAGATGGCCTGACAGTGATTCAGCTAAAATTTTAGTGCCAGAGACACTGTGAGCAAGGAGACTGTAGTGTGCACAGCAATTTTTTTAAATGATTAGCTTAAATATGTACTATTAATTAAATAGTGCTCATAAATGGCTGTTGAGATAGTATTGTCAAGTGAAATGAGTAGAGGCTTGGACCCAGAAACAGCAATCCTTACGTCATACTTAACAAGAGGATTCTCCCCAAGCTGTCAAACTGACGTCATCAGAGCGAGAACGCCATTCCAGAGCAGAAGCAATTTTTCAGTTTTTGATTAAAGATTATGACGGCAGACAATTGTTTTTTTGTTGTTGTTTTTTTTTTTTTTGTTTGTTTTTTTTTTGTTGTTTTTTGTTTTTTTCCGTGTATTGACTTGCACGGTTTAATTGTTCACCACAAGACTTGTAATGTGCACTGAAAAAGTAAGTAGGTTCATTTTGATTTCATGACGACTAATCATTTTCAATACCATTGGCAAAACTACCACATACTGTATGCTGCCATATATATATTTTAATATTTTACTTTTTTTTTTTTTTTTTTGTCCATCCATTTTTTTTTTCAAGGCAATCATCATTTCAAGCTTATTATTTCAAGCTTTGAAACTGGTTTAATCCAAGTCTTCTAAAAAGACACATTCGCTTTATATGATGAACAGATTTTAATATAGGCCTTTATGTACATACATATAAATATTGATAAATTACGATTACAAAAATCTCAATCTTAAACATTTGCTCATTCTGTGTATTTGTGTCTTTAAAATAGGGTAACTTGATTTCAAATTTGATTTCAAACTGAATTGAATTTACAAAAAAATAAAAAATAAAAAAATAAATAAATAAATAAAAATGACAAGTCATTAATACAATAATAAAACAAATGACCTCAATTCACTTGAGGTATTCGAAATATGACAACATTGTCATAGGCAGTGTTTTAAGAGCCATATGTTGTTTATTTAGATAAATGGAACATCAGATGGCTTTGACCTGCAATGTCTGTACAATGTAGTGATGCAGTTAGGCAGACTAGGATATTTATATGTACAAATCAGACAAATATCCCATTCCAAAACATTTCTAGCATAAACTTACATTGTAAAGAAATTAAAGTAACATCTTTGATTGTTGAAATACTTTCTGGTGCATTTCACTTACAACCAATACAATTTCCAGTAGCCTTTTAATCGGTCAGGCATGGATCTATTCTGAATGGTTGATAACTTTCGACAAAGTTTAATTCGGGAGCAAAGAGAAATAATTTCTACTATAAAAGCACGGAGATCGCGATTGCGCACAGTCTGCGCACAAGCAATGTGAAAGTGAGAGGACAATCAGTTCATTTGTGTAAGTTAGGCCTGTTTGAAAGCTCGCATCCAGTTTTCTGCAATTACATGACTGTGTTCTCGTGTTACAATAAAGCGCTCGCCATATTTACGTGGGAATGATTAAAATTATGCGGAATACCTGCAATCCCGCGCGGACATTCAGACTCTGTGATTGACAGGCATGTTAAACTCACTGTCTGATGAGGAGAGAGCAAGATCGGTGTGTATACGGAAGATACCGTGGAAAATGAGTAATGGAACCGTGTCAGATATTTCAGTATCGGTATCAAAATATAGATATTTAGGATAACACTACCATGTAGTTTGTTTCTCCAAACTTTGAGTCCATAAATCACTCCCTCACCTGCTGCAGCGGGGAGCATCGGTTCAGATATCAGGGCTTTTATTGGTCCGTTTATGATCGGATATCTTTATTGGCTACTGAAGTTTCGTGAAAGATTTGAATATCAATTCAAATTGTGGGCGTACTCAGTAATTAACTATGATTTAAAAGTAACGAAGTAGATTATTTAGCTTAATTTGTACTTAAGTACATGTAAAAGTACAGCTTAAAATATACTCAAAAAAGTACAAGTACCCGAAAAAACTACTCAATTACAGTAACTGTACAGTAGTTGTAATTCATTACCTCCACCACTGCAAACAGTGTGTGTGATGACTGAATTAACCAAGGGACCTTGCTAGATAAAAGCTAGTCAGATAGTCTAGTTGAGCTAACTACCATTCATTGAAGTTAGGTGTACTAATGCAGATCAGACTTGTACTAAATGTTACTATAATTTTAACAACAAATGTAATCAAAGAAGAAAAATGTATGTTAATGAATGCCAATAACCAGTGGTGCCTGCAGGCGTATGGCTGTACACACTGTGTGTACCAAGAGTGCTCTGACTGACCTGAGGCTGAGAAACATTTTCCCTGCGAATATTTCAGCAGTTATTATGTATTTGTGCCCCGTATTTCTGTCAAATGAACTTACAATGCCAATCATTTGTGATTTAGTCATTCTTTTGAGTCAGTTCTCTCTTTTAGGTGAACTGACCAAATGCATTTGGACTGCTCTCTCATATAGCCTTCCGCTGGCCTCGGGTCTGAAATCAACTGGGGCTTGAGGCAAAAATGCCAACAAATTAGACAAAAATGCCCCTGCACAATTAAACAAAATCTATTATGGCTGTCGCGAATAAAATGAAATGAGGTATTACATTTAGCTCTGCTCATATCACATCATATTTCTTTTCAGGCATTTTACAGCATCGCACATTATGCAACAACTACCCTAGTGAAAAATAAATATACTTAAATGTATTTGAAATACATTTATTTCATGTTAAGTATACTACAAATTCATTTTCAAATGTATGTACTTAATAAAATACCCTGCAATTGTTTCAGTATACTAAACTGGTATACTTAAAGTCTGCTAAATTGGAACAACTAATTTTGTGCTTAATGCACTTTAATTGTTGGGAAGTAGTGCTGAAGTACAATTAAAGATATGCTTAGTATATTTAATTGTGCGATATTACTGTATACAATTCTCATCAAAAGTGACATTAAAACACATTTTAGGCTTAATATTAAGAAATGTGCATTGTGCTCAAGTAGTACGCCAAATAAAGTTTAATTATAATTTTTATATCAGTAAGTTTCGAGTTATCTGTCAGAAAATACATTAATAGATTTTAACTATATATGAATGAAAGAAATGCATTTTAAATATATAACTTTTTTACTAGGGTAATCATACGTGATTCTGTTGAGATAATGAATGCAATGGCCAATCAGAGGCGTTTAGATGATTCATCGCTGAAACGCCGGAGATTTATTTATTGTGTACCCTCGCTGACTGAATTTTGCTCTCTCGTGAATTTTCTCTTCATAAACAACAAATTGCAGATGTGCGTATGGTGTAAGTAAGAAATTAATTTGAAAGTGTAGATAGCTTCGTTGATAAAGGGAGCCATTCACACTGAAACAGTTTTTGTGTTCACTCGTGCTGTTTTTCAGTTGTTTTCCTATGTGAACATTTGATGGATGTCTTTGACTATTCCTCTGCTTTTTTGCCATTTTCGGGGTTAATTTTTTTTTTTTTTTTTTTTTTTTTTTTACGTCTAAGACACCTTCATTCAAAAAAAAACAAAACAAAACAAAACAAAACAAAACATAGGCATAAAAGTGCACCTGCATTAGATGTAATCAGCTACTTTGCCTTCAGGAAGCTCTCTGTGTGTTGCAAGAAGGGAATGAGACACTGCGTCACATTATTATACTTGAGAAATGTATGCTTGTCTTCCTTCAGACAAATTGAAGCTGATGATGTTTTAATGCAGGGACACTTTTATGCTGGCGTGCTGAATGACATCACACAACTGCCACAGCCAGTAGAATTGGCATGTTTTTACACATGCTTCAGACATTGGCATATGCTGAAGGCTTCCCATAGTGTCAGCAAGTGATGCAGCATCTCATTCCTTTCTCAGGGAACCGGGTTACATATCTAAGATGATATGTCGCTGCTACTATTTTTTGCAACTTTAAAGGGGTCCTATTTTGCCCTTCTACGAAGTCTTGATTTGGTTTCTTGGATGCAGTAGAATAGGATTTCTTGCTTGATTGTTCCAAAAACCCCCACGTGTCTCAAAACCCCCCATGTGTCTCAAATCCACCTCCATAATTCCAGTACCAAAGAAGTCACCTGTGTCCTGTCTGAATGACTATCGTCCCATAGCACTGACCCCAATCATGATGAATTGCTTTGAGAGGTTAGTCATGCAACACATCAAGTCCAGTCTCCCAAACACGCTGGACCCATTCCAGTTTGCATACCGTCCAAACCGTTCCACGGACGATGCAGTATCCACCACTCTCCACCTAGCTCTTACCCACTTGGAACAGAAAGACTCTTATGTAAGAATGCTGTTCATGGACTTCAGCTCAGCATTCAACACAATAATCCCACAACAGCTCATCCACAAGCTAAACCTGCTGGGCCTTAACACCTCCCTCTGTAACTGGATCCTGGACTTTTTAACTGTAAGACCTCAGTCAGTCCGTATTGGCCGCAACACCTCCAGCACTACCACACTGAGCACAGGTGCTCCACAAGGCTGTGTGCTCAGCCCGCTGCTCTTCACGCTGCTAACCCATGACTGCACTGCCAAGTCCAGCTCTAACCACATCATCAAGTTTGCTGATGACACAACTGTCGTAGGCCTCATCAGCAACAACGATGAAACGCACTACAGAGAGGAAGTGGCACAGCTGGCTGAATGGTGTGATGCTAACAACCTGTCCCTCAATATGAGTAAGACAAAAGAGGTTGTGATGGACTTCAGGAGAAACTCTGTTGACCACCCCCCACTGACCATCGACGGCCCAACCGTGGAGAGAGTCAGCAGCACTAAATTCCTGGGGGTGCACATCACAGAGGATCTCACCTGGACCACCAACATCACGTTACTCAACAAGAACGGACAACAGCGCCTCCACGTTCTTCGCCGGCAGAAAAGGGAAAGTCTCCCTTCACCCATCCTCACCACTTTCTACAGGGGCACCATTGAGAGTGTGCTGACCACCTGCATCACTGTCTGGTATGGGAACTGCAGTGCTGCTGACCACAAGACCCTACAACCGACAGTGAACACTGCCGCAAAGATCATCGGTGCCCCTCTCCCCTCCATCCTGGACATTTTCCTTGCACGATGCTCCAGCAAGGCCTCCAGTATCGTGAAGGACCCCACCCACCCCTCCCACAACCTCTTCCAGCTCCTGCCATCAGGTAGAAGGTACCGGAGTATCAAAGCTCGCTCTGTCAGATTGCTCAACAGCTTTTATCCCCAGGCTGTGAGAGTTCTTAACTCCAATCTCCCTGTCCCCCTCTGAAACCATGAACACCTCACCTTCCCGTTTTGATGAAACCCCTTTGAAACACAAAATGTGCTCTGTGCATTGTGATTGGCGAACTGCTTAGAGCATGTTCTGGAAATGTCACGCCCCTTACCAAAGTTTTATCTGCTCAGCTGTAAATGTTAATGATGGTGTCAATTTTGCCATACCATTTCAAGCCTGATTTAGAGAATGTTTACAGAGAAGATGATTGTGCAGAACCTTTGCAAGCACATATTTTACAGGACATTTCAGAATGGTGTTTATTTTATTTTATTTATTTATTTATTCATTTTTTGTCAATGTAGTATTATTTAATTACAACAGGATTACACAAACTGCAGTAAAACTGTTATGCAGCTGCAGGAGAAGATTTGAGGGTCACTGACATGTACTCTCTTAGGTTCTAGAAGCTGTCCTCCGTACAATGTGCAGCACAACGATAAATGTAATAATGTTCAGAAACAGTGTTAAAAATAAGTTTGTCTGTCTTAGGAAGGCCAAACAAAGGAGTTTAGGCACCGGGATGGGAAAAAAAACAAACAAAAAAAAACAAACAACAAAAATAAAAAAAACGATTTTTCTTCACGATGGCGACAACATACTACTGAAGTAGCTCTTCTTTATCATCTTCTCTAGTGCAGCACATCCAGGCCTTGCACCCTTTTTTTCTGTGGGCAGGAATTATTTAAATAAGAGACATTGTGACTTCACAATATCTGGAAGAAGATCTGCCTGAACCAGTCGTTTGTTGTAGTTCTTGAAAAGGGTTTTCTGTTAAAGAGAATATTTCCTTTTAAAGTGCAGATCTTTTTTAATGCTCAAGTACCAACATTTCACACTAAGAAAAACTAAAAAAGCGCAACAGGACTCCTTTAAGAAACTTTTGAACAAGATCAATGGTGTAAAATGTGTAAACAGAAAACATACTCTAACCACATTAGAAAGTACTACACTTGAATGAATATGGGGCCTCACTCTGTTCATCTCAATTTTAGTAAATTTCCAGTCCTCAGCATTAATTATAATCCTAATTTTCATAAACTCTAAATGCACTGCACTTTTAGACTGATTTTTACATAGTATGCATAGTAATGATTTGATGTTTTTATAGAAGAGCAACTTCTTTTAGCAAATTTTTCAAAAATAATCTGTTTTTTGTTGTTGATCACAACAAAGTCCTGCAATACGTAGCAATTTAGTCACTTATAAAACAAATTCACAATTTTGTCAAATTCAAACACCCAGTTTTGCCACATGACCCTGTGATGTCTTGAAAGCTGCCCTTCTTCTACCTGTGAAGCAACTGCAGACACCTGTGACATATGAGAAAGTGTATTATTTTATCTTGTTTCCATCTGACTGCAGTCCTGAAACACCACTGTTTGTGTCATCTTTGAACTATCAAGTGTGAACTAACTCCCCAGGTCACATATGGCATATGGAGCAGGTCACATGTTTGTTGTATCAGCATTCCACTTTCAGTTAGTCAACTCAAAAGCTGCTCTCCTTTAAAAAAATCCTACAATGGCATCATTCTTGATACATGTGTTCTCAGTCAATTTATTTTTAACAATAAAAGTATTTGCAAGAAAAAAAAAAAAGTTCTTTCCCACCATAACCACATCACACCTATAGTACATCTCATTAGAAGAGTGCAGAACTTTGCAGAAAGTGACAGAAGGAAAATTAAGAGATTGAGAGCAGGAGGGTGGAGATTTACAGAGGGCAGCTATAGTAACATTTACTCTGTTTGAGCGGGCCTGAGATGAGAGAAGAGAGACCCCAAAATGATACTCAAGTTAGCCCTCGACCCAGCAGATTAATCTCTATTCATTTCCATTAAACAGGTGCATGCTAAAACTCCATCATCAAGCACACATGCAATAGCGTTCTGTAACATTTATTTATTTAACAGAAAACAGAGTAATAACAGAGTGATTATATTCTCTGTTAGACTATTTAGGGTGAATATATAATTATAATGTTTAATTAATTATATAGATGTTAAATATCTGAATCAGCAGGTTCCTCTGTGAAATTTGATATACACTCTCAAAAAAAAAGTACAAATGTCACCTTTTCAAAGTGTACTAATATGTACCATTAAGGTACCAATTTTAGGGGTAAAAAAGGTACAAAAGTGTACTTTTGAAAAGGTATCGCCCCATACACAGAAACATGCAAACATAGAAATAGCATAGTTGATCGCACAGAGTGGGTTTTTATGCTACTTTCCAATGTATTTCTACTGGACCACAAAGTTTCTTCAGAGCAGGACAGTGTAAAGATCTAGTTGAGGCAGTGTTATGCTTCTGCTCTTATTTATTTACATTTCCTATGTATGTAATATTTTAAATTATGTTCATTAAATATTTCAAATGAAATGGAGGTAAAAGGCGGAGAGATAGTAGTGGGGGATGGACACAGTCAGTATTTTGAACAAGATTATCATAGTAAATGTATGTTCTAAATCGGGGTGTGGGATGTATAATATTTCTAACCAATGTTGGTGTAACATATATGCTCTGTTTCATTGTGTTGTTGGGTTAGTTTACCCTGTCATTTGACCTAGTTTCCCTGTATGTTGGATTGAGTCTCATTCAGTTCACCTGTTGCTCATTAATTAGCTCATTAGCTCCCTTTGTTTGCGCATGTTTAAATGCCTTCAGTTTGCATGGTTTTTTTCATCTGGTATTGCTTGTATATTAGTATATCTTGGTTGTGAACTTTTATTTCTTCTTTGTGGATTAATTGAAGCCTCTCTGGACTCACCTTTATCTTCTTCATCGTGTTTGTGCTTAAGCAACCTAGCAAGGTGACAGTTAGCAGCTTACATTTCACAAGTTGCTCTTGTTACAGAATTTAACATTAATATGTTTTTAGCAAAAACTACCAAAAAATAAATAAATAAAAATAATAATAAAAAAAATAGTTTGTAAATGCTGTTTGAGCAAGCTTGAGCTACTATCAATTAGAAACATATATTTTATATAGGAAGTATACATACTAGTGATGCAAAGTTCGATTCATTTCAGCGAACCAGTTCGGCTCATTGAACCGGTTCAAAAAGCCGATTCATCGGTTCCTGACGTCATCAAGCAGTAGGCCTATGTCTCTATGCATTTCTTTTCTAACAACTCAGTGCCATGTTGTATCAATGAAAAATTCAAATATTGTAATAATGACAGTCATTTGTGTCAACACATATTGAAACATTCAAAAAAATAAAGTTATTTGTGTGAACACGTATTGCTGATTATTGCCATATAATTCATTTAAGTATGGTGATTGTGGTCACAGTTTCATTTGTAGATCCTTTATATCAGACTGACTGACCAATATTGACTAGCCTACAACTTGGATAAGATTCCTAAAAGTTTTGCACCTAGAGCACACATTACAGACAATGGTGCACATACGCGGATATGTTCTACATGTCTAAAGTATAAAGAAAGAATAAACCAGTCTTATAAATTCCTTGATTTTGCTTAAGCAACTTTAAATACAATATGCATGCATGCACAGTAAACTATAGTAAAATGTACATCACTCGACAGAAAGGTTTTTACAGGTTTTAATAAAATGTAAATTAATAACAGTCATAAGCATATTTCCAGTACGCGCCTCAGGCTTGCACAGTATCGTCAACTCACTCATCAGAATCTGCGGTAATCCTCGGCAAACTTCGCCACGGCTCATTCGGTTCTTGTTGAGTCTTCGGTAACTCTCGGTAAACTTCGAAAGTTGGTCGAAACGGTTTATTCGGTTCTTTTTGAGTCAAACGTGCTACTTCGGCTGTGCGTTCTGCGTCATCAACCCGGAACTAAAGTACGATTCAGTTCGATTTGTGAACCGCTTGCTGAGAACCGGCTCAAAAGAACGATTCGTTCAAGAACCGAACATCACTAATACATACAGATATTCAAATATATCTATGAAGGTTCTTGTTAGAAATTACTGTTGTTTTTTTTTTTTTGTTTTTTTTTTTTTTTGTAAGCGTTTTTGAGTAAACGTGCTTGATGAATAAATGTAATGAAAAATGGGGAAAAAGGGGGGAAAAAAAGTTAATATTTAGAGTGTGCCCACCATAGCTGAACTGTACCACATTAACCATTTTGATCAACTGCAGTGCACAGGCTTTATAAAGACTTGTGGTGAAGTCAGGTCTTGATCAGTCAGCATGCCTGTAGTATCTGGATATGACAACATGCACCCCTGCACTGGGCTGTCGGATGTTACAAATCCAATCGTCATCCATTCTTCTCAGTGTGTCTGTAAAGGGACCAGTTGCATTTATAACACATTTGGCTTTGACATCAAACTCTTGGCCTATGAAAGAAAACAGCATCCATCACTGCAGCCCATTCATCTACTGCAGCTGACAAGCCGGATTATTAATTTATCAGCTCTACGGTAATGGACTGGCTCTCTGGCAACGGTGGGAGAGTCTGGAAAGGATTGTAATTAATAGGCAACAGACATACCTAATTTTCCCTTTCACATTGGTGTGTCAAAGAGCAGCCTGGGAGACGATGTGAGAAGTTGTGTGTGTGTGTGTGTGTGTGTGTGGGAGTCTTTCTACAGCTGAACGGGATACATTTCCTAATGTGCTGTTTGATAGTGTCTCCGTTCATTAGCAAGGTGCTATCAATGCTAGTGCAAAAGGAGACTGATGCGATGAGACAGTGTCACACGGACAACACCTCTCATTTAAACTTGCCACGTGTGATTATGCTCTTCACTACACATCTACCTGATCAAACATCTACACTCTAGATGTGCCATATAGTTATATTTACCAAAGCTGAAGGCATCTACAATGTTCTAGTTACAATTCTAGTACACACACACACACACACACACACACACACACACACATACACACATATTTAAATATGACACCAGAACAAAATATATGGCTGCTAAAATCATACTTCATTAAGCGCTTATTTTTAGTGGTACTTAAAGTGAGTGAGTGTGTGTGTGGCCCCTGGTATTCCCTACGTCCCCAAATGTCTTGTGGGGACTTTTTTTTTTTTTTTGGTCTCCATGAGGAAACAAGCTTATAAACCATAGAGAATGATGTTTTTTGAAATCTAAAAATGCTTAGGTTTGTGTGAGGGGTAGGGGATAAAAAAAAATACAGTTTGTACAGTATAAAATCCATTACAGTACCATCTATGGAATGTCCCCATGAAACATGGAAACCCAATATGTGTGAATGAGTGTGTGTGTGTGTGTGTGTGTGTGTGTGTGTTTTCTTTTTCTTTTTGAAGCAGTAAAATCAATTTTCACCTTCATTGTATGGAATGCAGAGGGTCAGATATTCTGCAAAATAACTCCTTTTATAGTTTAGAAAGTTGAACAGCATGAGAGTGCATAAATGAAAGAATATTAATTTTTAGATAAACAGTTTCTACATATATTTTAACTTGAGTTGTAACCTGAAATGCAAGAATCCAGAATTACCTTTAACAGAAATGGTTTTGATATACTAAGCACATGAGAGGATGAGGTTGATTCTTTATGGAGTGTTCCCTTATTTATGGGAATGATCTACCAAGGTATTATCAAGGTGCTTATGGGGATTTTCAAGTATGTCTCTCTATCTAAGCCCGCTCTTCTTATATTTATTTCTTTATTATAAGACAGAAAATAAGTAGGCCGCTGGATGAGGCGAATATATACCTACACTCCTGTTGAAGGTAACAAAATTTACAAATGTGTTCTATTGCTATTTAAATCTAAAACAGTATTAAAAAAAAAAAAAAAAAAAAACAACGTATCAAAATATTGCCAAATATTATATATATATATATATATATATATATATATATATATATATATATATAGTACTGTAGAAACGCTAGAGATGCTCCAGGTCTGAACTTTTGCAGTGCCGTTGAATTTAATTACCACTTTGTGGGTCTATTATTGTGGTACCATCAATTTCAGGGCTTTCTACCCTTGAAAATCTCCAAAAAACCAAACTATGATTGGTCTCTTAACAGATGAATAGTATCTGAACAGTTAAAGTTCAAATTTGCAAAAAACCACACTAAAAATTGAAATATAAACACTTAAAAAACAAAGTACTAACAGAAATCTGAAATAAAGCAATCCATCCAAAAAATCCATCAATAAGTACACACACACACACACACACACACACAAACACACACACAAAAAAAACACCAGTTAAAAAGCCAAGCAGAAGAAATACATTTTTAAAAGAGACAAATCATGAAGGATCTAAAGTCAGTGCCAATCTAAGGTCGACCTCGCTATGTTTCAGTGTAGAGTGTGGGACTCAAAAAAGGTTCTGATCACTTGACCTTAGCCTTTTGGGTGGATATAAGGATGACGCAGTTTATAGATAAATGGAAGCTTTGTTACAAAGCATGCAATTCCTGGCCAGAATAAGTTAAATTATTGACGAGACTTCATGCCTTTAACCAAAAGTCTACCTTTTCAGGACTTCCTCATGCTCATAACTGATTCGAGAGGCTCTTCAAAGCTAGTAGGTTAGTTAACAGCCACAAATGAGTGCCAAGAGAATAGCACTCCTCTTTTAAAAGAACTCCACAAAAGACTTGACTAACCAGGCAAACAAATTTATGTTCTAACAAACAGCAAAAACATGTTGCACACATAAACACTGAGTGAAATACCTCACCTTCATTTAAACTGAAGTAGCTTCTTATTGAGACTTCAATAAATATTAAGATTTCTACCTGGTATCTTGGATGGACAGTTTTCATTGAGCTTGTTGCAAGACATTGTGGAATTGCCTTGTTAATAAAAGATACATTTGTATGATATAAATTTTGTCCAAAATAAGGCATCATAATGTACCGCCTTCAATATGCTTTGAAAGAACTCCAGGCAATATTAATCTTCTTTCACTTCTTTCCTATTACATTTACCTGCTCTGCAGATCCTCCCCTGGCCATAGCAGGGGTCGGGACTGTTCATGAGGTGCAGTTCTTCAGTGTAATTGGTGATGGCAGCCTCGTACCTGGCAGCAGAGAGTGCGCTGCAGAGATTCATTCATGCATTCTTGTGTTATCCTGCAGGGGGCAGGGAGCGGGGCGACTGAGTGACTCACCCCTCCGCACACTGACTGGTGCTATGGAAGTGTGTCGGAAACGATCTGTCACATCTGGCCCTGTCACTTTCAATCACTTATACACAGGCAAATGCACAAATGCTAGTGCAGAGTGCAGGGAAAGGGCCTGCTCATTTAAAGCCACAGCATGAGAAGAAAGGGACCCCGGAGACACATGCACAACGCACGTCCTACACAAGCCACATTCCCACAGACAGAAATGTGTGACACGCACATACATCCAGATATGATGCATGGGGAAGATTCGTATGCACACACGAACATGCACAAACATTTTTAAAACTTCACCAAATGGAGAGAGGTATTTCAAGCCCCAGCTATATCCAAGAAAATATTGGATATAGTATTCACAGTATTCAGACATTAAGTGATTGCCTTTATGTAAGCTATTATTATGTAAATAATAATAATAATAATAATAATTATCATAATAATAATAATTATCATAATAATAATAATAATAATTATCATATGACCACCACATGAAGGCATCTTAGTTGATAGGATGTTCAAATTTCAGATATTCACCCCTCATTATAATGCAGCCCAGCTGTCAACTGATGAACACAGGCATCTGCTGCCGGGTGAGAAAAAACTTCAGCAGTGGGTGTTTAAGGTCTTGAAGAGGAGCAAAGGTGACCCCGTTTCCTCTTTCCCGGTGTCCTGGCTCTCGTTTCAGGCTGTGGATAGCTGAGAGATTAATTCAGAGACAGTTCAAGATAAAGGCAGAGGTGGTGCACAAACAGGCCAGAGACTGCGCTGATCATTGAAAATAATTATTTGCTGTGTCACTGGCAACCCCTTCCCTCAATTCATCTATGTCAAGAAACGTTCTTTGACAGGCACTGTGTGTGTGTGTGTGTGTGTGTGTGTGAAGACATTGGCACGGATTACTATTAATGAAGAGAGGAATCTCACATCAAGATTTATGGATTAATCCCTTTTGGGTCCGAAAATACCAAAGATCTATACTTGCCAGCACAAGGTCGCAAGTTTTGTAATTTAAATGAAAGGGTTTAAAAGGTGACAAATGAACAAAGCACATTTTCATTACGGGCTGATTCTTATGTACATCTCTTAAGATTTATTGCAGCATAATCCTTTGCTTAAAGAAAGGAGTGAACACTGAAATGATTAATCTCTTTTAATGTTGGTGTCTGAAACAGCCCTCTCTCTATTTGTAATTGCCAAGGAAGCGTAAGTCCTCGTTGTTGGTTCAGGATGTTGCTACACTCTGGGAATGAAATGGCCAAAGGAACCTCTGATCTTTCTCTTTTTTTTTCCGCCTTGCTTTTCTTCAGACGCTTAAAACGACCGGAGGCTAAGTAACTGGTAGGCCCCGGTTAATGCTACCATACGCTTGAAGTCATTTTTGGAAAAAGAGGCAGATATATGGGACAAGAGAACAAGAAAACACAACAAATATAAAGGCCAAATTTTGAAACAAATTACACGCAGGGGCATGTGTGCTGCCATGATGTATTAAGGTATGGAGTACCTCTATGGATAAGCACTTCACTGATCCTGTGCATAAACATAATTTGGAGTGTTGTCCACAAGAGCCTCGCGGTAGATGAGTTTCAGCCCTGGGCAAAACGGGTGCAATAATTCAAAATAATGTAAAGGAATATGCAAGCCTGCCTTCCGTGAAATGTCTCTCTCTTTGCTCATCATTAATATTAGAAAATATGACAGTCAGTCATGTTGTTGTTAGAGACTGTATTGAGAACAACATTAATGATGTGTACATAGTTGTGTTGACTGAAGGAATACAAATGGCTCTTAAAACTCCATGAGACGTACTGAACCCACACATGAAACCTCCATCCCCCAGTGCGCTCTCTCCTTCCCCCTCCTTTGCTACAATTTGCACCTCCTGAAGGTAAGCAAACTCAGTGGAGTGCGAGTGAGATCAGGGCGGGACTCCACAGTGACATGACAGAAATGTTAGTGACGATGAATTTCATATGTGCCAGTCACAAAGTGAGATGCTTGGCTGAGCTGACTGCTCTCATCACTGTATCTCAGGTACACTCATGTTCTTCAGACAAAAGGGGAGAAAAGTAAGTAATTATATGTAATGTTATTGCATTTTAACACAATTCCTTTTGGTTGTCCATTCTATAAAAAAACACTGAGGTACTGCATGAGCCCTCCTGAACATACAGATTTTCTGAATGCTCCAATGTCTCGCACTTCACTGCATAATGAAAATACAGTAGTGTGTTGGTCTGCTAAATGTCCTCAGAGAAATAAATTCCAGCATTCAGAGCTCAGACTGAAGAAGAGGGGTCAACCTCTGAAATGTCACTGCAATCATCATCCTTCGCATAATTATCATAGATACAGAAAAAAAAAATCTGCCTAAAAAAACCTTAATGTGCACACATTTATGCATTTAGCGATATCTTTATGGTATTTTCTTCAAAGCCCAAGCAAACATTAAAACACTTCCCCTGTTATAATTATTACATAAAGATTTAATCATAGGAAAAGCAGGTGTAAAGACAAATAGAAATAAAATCATTGAACATAAAAACATACATAGAATGAAGCAGGTATGTCTCCTCTGTGCTGAATGAGTGAAGTTGACAGATCGTTGCTCTCTTCTCTGCCCAGCCCTGTGAATACACATATCCTCGTGCTCCAAATGCGGGCTGACAGCTTGCCCGGAGAAATGAAGTTGGTAGTTTGGGGCAATGGTAAAGAGCCTGAGCAAACAGGACATGCTATGTACACCCAGGCTAACAATGAACATATGCTTTGTTTTTCTGATGCCAACACGGAGCATTCATGGCCTCAAGAGACTCCTGAGATTCAGGGACCAGTTGGAGCCAACAGCCTGCTGGCTATTTTTGCCTTTTTTGGCAGACTGTTGTTTCTAATTTGTTTACAGTACTGTAGCCATTAGACTGCGCTGGTTGTTACATTGTGAATAAAGTCTCCCTCAAACTTTAAAACATGACTCGAATGTCTAACCTGACACACTATCTCTGAACAAATAATTTGGACCCACTTTATATTAACTATCTTATTAACAACTGCTAACATTTAAATGAATGACTTCATACAATATACTTATCAAATCAAAATCAAATAAACACGTAATCAAATAAAAAAATCCAGTATTTCATAAAAAGGTGTACTTTTTAGTAACTTTCAGTTGTAAAGCATTAGCAATCATTATATACTGCCTAAACTAGCAGTTGTTGTAGAATTAGAAAGAGTTTGAAGGGTTCACACTGCTCTTCGGACACAGATCATTGACCATGAGACCATAGTGCCCAGTAATCTGTCAGTTTCACATTATTGTGATTTAAAACTTGAGTTCACTGATCTAGGTCATTTGGAAGACGCCTAAATTAAAAGTGACAAAGAAAAGATCTTTGAATTACTTGAATGAATGGTGACTGGTTATATATCAGAATATTTGTGTGATCACATCTTTGGTTTCTGGTTTAAATGACCTATGCTTCTGATTAGGTGTTATTCTGGATTGGATATTATTCCGCATCTGTGAAGGTCTCAGAGGTAGATATCATTATTTAAAGTCATAGAGTCATTATTTACTCAACCTCAACTCATGTTGTTCCAAACCGGTATGAATTTCTTTCTTCTGCTGAGCACAAAAGATATTTTAAAGATGTTTCAAAGAACAAGGGCAACCAAATAGTTGACGGTAGCCATTGACTTTCACAGATTTTTTATTTTTTTTATTATTTTTTTTTCATTCTATGGAAGTCATTGGCTACCGTCAAATGTTTGGTTACTAATCAGGGGTGCGAGATTATATCGTAATTGTTGTTTTAATGATATGTGAGCTAACATTATTGAGTATGTCACTCACTTTGCCAGTCTTAAGAGTCCAAAAGCATTCGCTGTATAATTAATTCTATAAGAATGCAGTTAGAACGCTCCATAATTCAAGTTATGAAAGCAAAAGCATCCCTGTATGGGTTTATATATTTATAAAATATGATATAGTTAAGTAATATCATACAAGCAAGACTGCTGTTTTCCTGAATGTTAGTGTGTGAGCATCATAGGCTATCACATTGTGAATGTGATATTAACTTTATACAACAGTTCAAAAAACAAGAAATATTGAGTGAGTTACATTTTAGACACAATATTGTCTTTTTTCTTCTCTTTTTTTCCTACAAAAATAGCTCCAAACAAAGTCGGAGCAGGAAAATTGTGCGTATCAGAGCAACACTGTAATGTTTCATCCCTGAATGAATCTGTTTTTGAATGAATCATTAGAGTTAATGAGTCAATAATCCATTCCTAAAAACAGCCACTTGCTTTGTTTCTAAATGAATCAGCCTTTTTGAACAAATTGATTGAATTAATGATTCAATGAATCACTCATTAAGGGACTTGCCTCCACCTACTGGCAGTATATCATTATCATGCAATTATTGTTATTGAAAAAAAAATCATAAAAAAAAATATTGAGATATATTTTTTTTGTCAATATCACACATCCCTATTACCAACATTCTTCAAAATATCTTCTTTTGTGCTCAGCAGAAGAAAGACATTCATACAGATTTGGAACAACATAAGGGTGAGTAAACGATGAAACTTTACATTTTTGGGTGAACTGTCCCTTAAAGCTGTAGGGCTGTTATGCATGACATGAGCACTAAACAATGAGCCTAAACAATGCAAACTGTCGTCTCAGCCCAGTCAAGAACCTTGTGAATGTGCAGAAAAGGTGACTCTGGGATCCTCTTAATTCCTTTTTAAACTGAATGTCTGTTTATTGATGATCCTTACAAGCATATACACTCTTAAAAATAAAGGTGCTTTGAAAGGTTCTTCAAGCGATGCCATAGAAGAACCATTTTTGGTTCCACAAAGAACCATATCTTTCTTACCTTTTTATAATCTGAAGAACCTTATTCGCCACAAAGAACCTTTTGTGAAGCAGAAAGGTTCTTCAGATGTTAAAGGTTCTTTATGGAAGCATTTAGACAAAAAGGTTCTTCTATGGGATCGTGAAGCACCTTTACATTTAAGAGTGTACTCTATAAATTACAGCTACAGCAGATTTTTAGCTGTAATTGAAGTCAAAGTTTTGAGACAGATGACAGATCAGTGTCAGAGGGTCAAAGGCTGTGTCTCATCTTAGAAGATGCTCACCTATATCTGAGAGGTCTATGAGGTTTATCAGAGCAAAAGTCCTACATGAGTGACAGATAGGTACCTTTAGGCTACAAAGTGGATTGGGTTCAGTGTAGAGGGTGTGAGTGTAGATGGGAAGTTCTGTCTCATCTCCGTAATGAAGCACACCTGAACTCTGCTTTAAATACCAGAAGAGAGGATGGAAATGTCACACGCAATTAAAACTCATGATGCAAGATGGCAAAAATCAAACCTAGACTCTCAAAAAAGAAAAAGAGAGAGGTGAAGAGATATGGATGGTGGAGTGACAAATCATACTGACACACTTTCACAAGGAAACTCCTGTAAGGTTTATCCTCCAAAACATGACTCTTATTCCATATTGAAACATGTACATTAATAATCATTACACATATTTTAGAAGAATTTCATTATTTTACACAGGGAAGAACTGGAGGGCTAAACAGTTAAAAATATTCTTGTCATAATTTACTTATCATACTGTGTTTTTTTCTTCTGTTTTTGAAG
This sequence comes from Spinibarbus caldwelli, assembly GCA_039654775.1. Classification (NCBI taxonomy): domain Eukaryota; kingdom Metazoa; phylum Chordata; class Actinopteri; order Cypriniformes; family Cyprinidae; genus Spinibarbus; species Spinibarbus caldwelli. Next base: position 32,765,489 of record CM077232.1, on the reverse strand, counting down.
AATATCCATCATTTATTTATTTATTTTCCAGAATATTTACAGAATACTAACTACTCGTCTCCATATAGTGAAAGGAAACAGGTTTGTGTGAGGACAACACTGACTTGTGTGTAATTTGTGCCACTTGTGTCACCAGGGGAGGAGCTAGATATTATCAACATTCAGGGCTTAGCACAAAGTTCATAAAAATCACAGTAATAATGATCAATTTGTCAACCATCCCGGTGTTCTTTTTAAGAACATTCTGCAGTTTTACTTTCAAATGTTTCAACCTACTAATATTTCTGCACTGCTTACTATTTCTTCTTTTACTGGAGTGTTGGACTATAAATAGAAGAAGAAGAAGAAGAAGAAGAAGAAGAAGAAGCCAAATTGTGAGTGTTAAACATAAATGCAATCCACATAAGGTGAATGATTTACATAGTGCAATCTCTCTTTTTTCTGTTGTCCTGTTGCTTTTTCTGAACCTGAAGCATTTAAGTTTTTATGCCAAAAAAACAAAAAAGTGCTTCAGTGCTGCCACACCTCAGGTGATTTTTTTTTTCATATTTACAGCACAGTCTGTCCTGTGATCTGAATACTCTGAGCCACAAGAGCATGCATCGTAAATCTGCTCCACTGCAGGAGTGTTATTTCAGTGAGAAATTTGCCAAACATATGAATATATCTGGCTATATTTGCCTAATGTGCTTCGTGCTCATCTCCTGTACTTCTTCCCCCACTATCTGCTGAGTGTGCAGTCTCACTGTCTGCAGTCACACTAATTGGACCCCTCTCTGATTCACCTCCAAGACCCCAGTATGTTCAAACAGATAGGAAAATAAAACACAGCCCTAAAATAATGAGATTCCTCAGGTCGTTTCAAATGTAACAGAATGATGATGACATTTTGGTTTGAACCCAGCTGACTTTATAACAATGTGAAGACAAAAGAAGGCCCGAATGCTTGAAATCGCCCCCTATTACTTTGATATAATTACTCTATATTAATCCCATCTTGATAATGACAGGGCCACTCTCTCTCACCGTCTCTCTCTCTCTCTCTCTGATTTGCCAATAAAGTACTCTGAATCCTTTGAAATAACTTTAACAGAGAGAGAGAGAGAGAGAGAGAGAGAGAGAGAAATAAATAAAAGAAGGGAGGTATACAAAAAACTATCCCACGACTGATTCAACACGAACACGTCTAGACCTCTTTTGAATGAAAAATGATACGTGAGGGAAAATAAAGCAATATGACCAGAAGGACCAGGAATTCACCAGATGAGTGTCAACGGAGAGGTAAAAAATGAAGCATTTACCTGTTCCTAATCTAATTTCTTCATGGCTTTCTGTAGATATCGGACCCCGCCGTGAATAAGCTTAGTGTTTGCGCTGCCAGTCCTGGGTGAGAAATCGCTCCGCTCTGCCAGGGCCGTGGAGAGTGAGTGAAACCAGCTCCGGATCAACGTCAGCTTGATATTTGGCTACTTATTCTCACCACCACAAAATGCTTAGAATATATTACATATCATTTTCATATGCATCTCTCCTCTCGCTGTAATGTGCTTTAAAGGGGAACCGAACCGGGGACCGGGGTAGGCTATATGAGGGGGCATTCATATCTCCATGGGAAACGGGATGTGTTAATATGTATGAGCGCACATGTGACTGTTAAAAATCTCTAAATGTTGAAATAATAAAGTTTATCTGGAGGTTTCAGACTCCAGCTTTATTTTGCATGAAGTGTAACTAGTTTTCACAATTCAGACTTGCAAAGCGTTTGAAAGACTGCAAAGAAGCAAACGTGTATTTTCAGATGGAGGTGAGCGAGAGACTGTTGTAAACGCGACACTCAGGCGAACAAGCCTCTGGTTTTCCCAGAAGATTAGAAGCTGCAAATCCAAAAATTCCAAAAGAAAAAAAAAAAAGAAAAAAAGAAAAGAAATGTGGATTAGTAGAGGGATGAGCGCAGTTTCAAAACCCTCCTTTCTCAGTCTCTCACCCTCTCGTGCGCGCGTGCGCATTTTTCAATATTAAACAATGGAAATTAATATAAAAGGAACAAATAAAAACATATTAAGGAAACCTTTAACTCGAGCATAGATAATTGATTTACGGAGTAACATAAGAGACGATCACATGAAGTCTCATTTGGGACAGCCAGTGAGCCATACTTCAAACGCAGAGATCAGGCTTTACCCTGCCACGTTGTCGTTTTCTGGAAGACGAAAATCCCTCTAAGTCCAGCACTTCCGATGGGGAGGCCTCCTGAGGAGGAGGCTGAAGCCACTTAGCGGCTGAGCCTGTGCGAGCAGCCCTGCAAGCAGTTAACACACAATGAGCTGCAGCGTTACGCAACAACCGTTCAGAAAACATCCGTCTACAGCTGCAAGTGGGACGCGTACAAAACAGAGTGCCGCTCGAAATCCTGCTCTCGATGCTAAGAAGAAGCAAATAGGATTGATCCAAATTTCTCAAATGGGGAAGACTATAAGGAAAACCATGTTGCGAGCGAAAAGAGAGAGAAAGAGCTTAGAGCTTTCATTGTGTTGGCTCCATGAATTCTATATGTACAATAATGTATGAAAATCATGTTTTTGAGCATAACTGTCAGTAATGGGTATGGCATTACTGTACATAGAGGTTTTTTTTTTTTGTTTTTTTTTTTTAAAGGTTCCAGCAGTCAGTCAACCTAAGGAACCCAAAATTTTCATTTTTACAGTTACAGACTCTCTTATTATGTCCAAGCTCTTTCAAGCTCTTATAATTTTCCTGTGTTGTGCCTATCTGTATAGACTATCTGTATAGAAAATGTTTGACAAAAATCACAATGGGCCAATGCTCATGCATAGGCCTACTTCCTATGGTTAACTGTCCTCACAAGATTTATTGACGAACTCTCCGAAAACTTTGAGTAGGGGAGAGTGGGGACCATTGCAACACTTTTTGCATTTCCTTTAGTTTCTCAGAGACTGTTTGCATTAGAAAGCCAGAATTTTAATACAATAAAGCCACATCCGTCAGCTACTCACCCACATTGCTGTAACACGTGCACATATGATTATATACATACAATTTATACTTGAATAGACAAAGTCAAATGTTGCAACTGACCCCACAACAGCGGACGGTTGCAACAGTCCACAGGGACAGGGAAACCATTCTTAAACATCATTTTGCAATTTATTTAATTTATTTGTGCATAGACATGATCTTTAATAAGTGGCTGTGTAAAAACAAAGAATAGTAAATGGAAAAAAAACCCCAAACATTTTCAAGTAACAACCCTGTCTTGGCTATTATTACAATACATTTGAACTAAAAAATATTAATTTAATCAAAATCAAGACACTGAAATTTAATAACAGCCTACTTCTGTTAACTTCTGTAAAAGGTTACTGAACCGAGGCCAGTTGCATAAACATAGCCATTATCTTAAGACTGTCTTAAGAACTAGTTTAACCAACTAGCAGTTAACCAAGTAGTAATCAGTCTTACTTTTCAAATTCAAATTAGACAAATCTATCATTTTATGTAACTGACTTTATAAGTGTGTGTGTGATGCATGTATGTGTGTAAGACAAAGAGAGGGTGAGAGTCAAGGAAATGAGTCTACCTTAGACTCGAACTCATTTTTAACCTATTTACTTAAATAAAAAGGAGAAATACCTAACTATTGAAAGGGGTTCTTTATTAATCCATAAAATTACAATTATGTAATGTTATGGGAAGCTTTTACATCAATGTTGTGGTAAGGGACAGTGTGTTGAGACGGTTGCAACAACGTGTTGCAACTGTCCCTACCTTAACAGCCATGATAAAACTTGGTATATTAGCTTGACACAATATCTCTGACACATGCTAGCTATGCCTATTAGAAGCTAAGAAAACACAGATATAAATCATATGTTTTTACAATGCTTCACGTAAACAACTTAGACAGTATGACAAAAAATCTGATTATTAAAAAAAAAAAATACTTTTTTTACCATGAAAATTATTTTTTTAAAGAAGGAATGGTCACATGTGCCTGATTTCATCCAGGAAGGATGAGGGGCTGAGCATGTGCAGTATGAATATCATCACTGTAGCTCACTCCTGACTGAAGAAATAAGCCATGTTGCAACTGCCCCTTGTTGCAACTGTCCCCACTCTCCCCTAGTTAGTATAATTTCCTAAAGCAAAAAATCTTAAAACAAACAAAAGCACCAAAAACACCAATCAAACTGTATGTGACAGCATCATATCTTCATCCAGTAGGCAGACCACAGATTCCTCTGTGCGTTATGTAGCACTGCGTGCTGCCCCTCATGGGACGGTGGCCATTCTCACAAACATATACACACCAACTAGCCATTCATTTCACTGTCACATGACTTCAGGGGACACTATTCATTTATAAATGTGTTTCATTACTATGCAAGTCTTCATATTCTATATGATGGATTCAACAAAACACAAATCATGCATTTTCTGCAGAAGGACACAGAAAAAAAAAGTGACAGCAGAAAGAAATAAAGAATGATCAATCACATGCTAATTTATTTACTTCCCCCACTCCTAACGAGTGTCCAGCATGATTAATCACGAATATGCATGCCACATGCATATGACACTGCTTACCAAAATAGTGTGATTTTACTATTCTCCACAATCATCTGCTTGAATTTTCTCTTTAACAGAGCATTAAAGGAGTAAACATGTTGTATTTTACTGTTTAGACATACATATACAGTATAATCTACACACATTTGAACAGATGAGCTTCACATCCGTTATTTAGAATATATACATCAGATAAAATAGTGAATGTTAATGTTATGTATTACTGAATTGTATTGCTTTTTGGTTTTATTTAGGCTAAAGATTCTAAGTGACATTCAAGAAACGCAAATGAAGCCAAATGAATCTGATTGCAATCATCACTGTTGAAACCCTGTGCCACCTCATAGGAAAGAAAAAATAAAGTAATAAAAAGATATGTTTAATATCTCATATCATTTTAATTGGAGAGAAAGTCTAAGATCTTCTTGGATCCCCCCCCCTTAAAAAATATACTGGCTTTCATAACAGTCATGAGTGATGAATTTATGATGAATGATATAGTGATAAAGGAAAACTAAATTGTTATAATTAGCAGAACATATGAACACATATTTGCTAAAATGAAGCTGGAGGGTAATTAATTTGACTAACTAGCAGCACTATTTATCTTCCTTCTGACTGACAGTGATTTTTTTTCTGAAGCACAATTTAACAATTGATTGTGGCATAAGAGCCCACCTGCAGCTTGAGAATTCATTTTCAAACAAGAAGGAGAGAAGAAAAGCCAAAGCCAAAGCCAAAGCCAAAAAAAAACAAAAAAACACCTCAACTAGGATATAATGCCCCATGGCATGAATATGCAAGAACTCACAAGATGCCGGCAGATTCATTACTAATGTTACTGCCAATTACAAGGCATGTCATGACACTGATTCATGAATATTCAACACTGACTGATCTTCATGCTCAGCACAGTGATGGGTCTCGTTTTACAGTTTTACTGAGGTAGAAGAGAAGGGACCTTCATCACAGCACAGATGAGTCGTCCAGCTGCAATACAAGCTGTTTCATTAGGGTTAAATAGTTAAATGTGTGTTATATAAAAGTGCATTAAAATGATGGAGCGCTCCCTTGTTCCATGGAACTCACATTAAAGCATATTAAGTAGACATTTAGTCCTGAAAAGAAGGAATCTTAAATTGGAAAAAAGACATAGACCAGTGCCTTGAGCGAAAGGGGTGCTTTAAGAATGCAAGAAATATGGATTTTTTTTTTTTTTTTTTTTTTTTCATGATGAATCTACTGAGGAATTAGATCATGCAATCAACAACATCTGACCTTTTTGAACCTGCATGAAAATTGGAGAGATTTCATCATCTCTAAATTAAGCTCAATCACATCAAGTGTGGAGTGATGTTTTAAAAATCATAAAGTCATCTATTAGCCAATGACACCAAATTAATGCTGCTTATCTCATAGGGAGGGAGCTGGACACATATGATCCTTATCTAAATAGGCTCTGTATGAGGAAGCATGTAAGACAAGACAATGTCTAGGTTGGACAATGAGTCTACTGTGCTTGATAATATCAGGTTATTATGTCACAGTGGTCACTCAATTTCATATGTCTGTTAAAAAGTCTACAGGCTCTGTCAATAAACATTTCCAATTAGAGTTGGCTTACATCATTACTTAGCACATAAGTGTCTGCAGGAACATGCAATGATAAGACAAAGCTCTCTCACTAACAAACATAAATTATTTGAGACCATGCATTTGAATAATGCCCATTAATATACTATACCTCAATGTCCAAGCCAACATAATACACACTGTCAAATTCTAGTCTTATACTGAGATGCTGATAGACAGGTGCTGGTAGTCAGGTTATACTGCAATCTCAGGAAAGACAGAGAAAATTATCCTACAGAGTACAGCAGCTATAAAGAATTAATAAAAATGTTTAGGATTAAATCTTGTTTTATCTGTCAAAGTAAGTAATGGCTGCCTCAGGGGATGTTCCCTTGTCTCAAGTAATTTGGCAGCAAACTCTTCATATTCATCAATATATTTTGCATAAGGGAAACAATTCAAAATTAAATGTCATTTTTGAATCACAGTGACACTGAAACAGCTTAGATTTTATACACTGACTTAAGACTCTCCAACATGAGAAATTTAATAAATACATTTAACTTAAACTTGTGGCGCTGTCCATGGTGCTCACTTGTCTCAATATTCAAGTAATAGTGCTGAATAGACAGCTCCTGTCAGAAAAAGGTACGCCCTGAAGGAACCATCAGGATTGGCAGTGCATTTGTGATTTTTTTTGTTTGTGTTTTTGTTATTTGTACTTGTTAAAGAAAAGTAAGTAAATATCATGTTGGCTGTTAATGATGTCAATCAGGATAGCTTTATACATAACTATTTCCTTCACATGCACACCACACACACACACACACACACACACACATTCTTCAACGTGTCATAATTGGGAAATAACTTCAGTCCAATTTGATTGCTCTTCATTTGCTGCCTCTTCTTCCCCATGAGCAGTGATTAAACTATGCATATATATAAGGCAGTTAGTAATTAAATGAGCCAATGGGCAATTATTGTTTAATTGTATGTAATTTCCCTTCATTAAAAAGGTAAATGAAAGCAGACCATATTGTGGATATAATACATTAGATATAGCAATAAACCCAATCAGGTGTTGAGGACATGGCTGGTCTGTCATTTGCTATGTGGAACATGACTGACAGTTTTGGACATACTGTTTAAATGAGACACCATGGGATAGTTTTGTCCTCACATATCAGCCTTGAATGGCTACATTGCAGTGTCTGTGGCTTATCGACATCTAATTTGTTCTGCATTAGGCTGAAATACATTGATCAACACTGTATTTGCTTTGCATTATAACATATAAAACATAATCCAAAACTATTGTCCAGTGGGTGGTGAACAACAGTGTCCTCTAGAGGAGACCGCCACCCCCATTTGGAGAACACCACAGTGGTTTAGTTCAGTTTTGGAAGCTGTATTAAGAAAACCTCATGAACCTTAATTTTGTATCTGTTTACATAGAAAAGGGCCTGAACAATGGTATTTTTATTTATTTATTTAACACATTGTGGTTTTACCCATAAGGCCATGAAATTGTTTATGGTGGTTCAGAGATGCAAGAGTTCATTTGTAGAAAGAGGGTGTTCACATGATGGTTGAGTGAGACCTGTCTCAAATAACAGTAACACCCACTCATTCAGATACAATATGGCTAAGACTGAAGTGAAGTGACCTCTGTTTTTAGACCTCTTCACGGTGTGCATCAGAGCTGTTGACTGCATCACATTTCTTTATTTTTAGTTTCATTTTTTTTTTTTTTTTTTGCCATTCCCTGATGTATTTCCCTCTCTTTTTCACCCTTAAATTGAAATGACTGTAAGAATCCCCTCCTCTGCCCTCTGCTAATGTCTGTAGTCTCGTACAAATAGATGCAAAGGGTTAAGGAGTCTGTATATGGAACTATGGTTTCTTAAAAGGAAAGCTCTTGTTTAATAAAATCTTAGCTGTGGTGGGTTTAGTCAAAAACATGGCCAGCAGGGCCTGCTTAAAGTCATATTTGCTGAAATGTAGCTTTTATCAGTTTATTTATTATTTAATTTCTACTGCTGTTTCGCAATGTACAATACAATGACCAATAGCTCTTAGATTTTTTTTCCCACATATTACATGTTTTTTAGGCTTAGATTAACCAGCTTTAAACAAAACAAATAGTGCAATCAATTTATAAAGAATAAAATGTGTCAAAAAAAAAGATTGCAACAATAGAATTATAAGTATTTAGTCTTTCTCATTCTATTAAGAATGAGAAAGACTAAATACTTATAATTCTATTGTTGCAATCTTTTTTTTTTCATTAGTATTTTATGTGAAATCGAATGTGAATGTATAAAGTGTTCTGTGTATACTGAAATATATATTGAAAAATATATATGGCAAAACAGAGGTAAATTGCTATTCGACGATGGGGAATATAAACTACAGCAGATCTCAGTGAAATCACAGTCATGCACCGGCTGTCAGTCAGCCCTCAGATTGGCAGAAGATTCTCGCAGCTGATTGGTTCTACTCACATATGACGCAGATGACGTACTGAACTCAAACACGTGGGTCTCACATAAACAAAGACACATTGGCAGGCAGAGCTCTACATGCCAGTGTTGAGCTCCGCGCTCTGCAAACCACAAGCCGTACTGGACATTTACACACATATTCTGCATCACAACCTTATGGATACAATATTGTTTTACTGATGGTCTACTAAGGTATGTCATTGCCTTTCTTTTTATTCTTTGTCTGTTTGGGCAAATATGCATTTTCAATAAGCAGTGCAAAAATAATCATATGGCATGTTTGTTTTAAACAGTCTTTGAATGTTGTTTGTTGATTTCTGCTGGTTTTATAGAAATTGATTTGCTGTTTTTCTGTAGAGCGGAATTGTGAAATTAGCTTTTATTCAGTCGCTGTATGAGACTAGAGACCAGAGACCAGCGCACGCGTGTGAAATTATGTTTCTTCAGACATGCATTTATTAAAATAATTAAACTCGAGAGTAAAACAAATAAACAAACGCGGCGCGCAAATCCTTAAACTTTCGCCCCATAACACACGTTCTGATACAGCGCAAGAAAATGTGTTTAAAATTTCTAAGTTTAAGTGAGCTCTAGAATTTTGTGTAGTTATGTAATAGAACTAATAAAATGTGATGCAAAATCAAGTGAAAGTTGTGTGTTTTATCAGAGGGAGAATCCAGAGCTGACTCGTTTGTCTTGAACCCTGGCATTAAATTTCACCTGATATTATCGCCTTCACCGCGATCTGCAGAGGAACAGTCCCACGACTGAAGGTACTTGAGCAGAAAAAAAGAAAAGAAAAAAAGATTGTGAATAGTTAAAAGCGATTTTGCAAAGTTGCATGCAAGCTGAAATCAGTGCTAAAACATGTTTTGATGAGCATGCGGCTATTATTTTAAGGGCTGTCTTTCGTTTTTTTTTTTTTTTTGTTAATTTTTTTTTTTTTAATTGATTGCTGTGTTTTTGCAGCCATGCCCTGCGTCCAGGCTCAGTATGGCTCATCCCCGCAGGGCGCGAGTCCTGCGTCTCAGAGCTACAGTTACCACACCAGCGGAGAATACAGCTGCGATTTCTTGACGCCAGAGTTTGTGAAGTTCAGCATGGACTTGACCAATACCGAGATCACCGCCGCCACCACCTCTCTGCCAAGCTTCAGCACCTTCATGGACAACTACAACACCAGTTATGACGTGAAGCCGCCTTGTCTTTACCAGGTGCCCCATTCTGGAGAACAGTCCTCCATCAAAGTGGAGGAAGTCCAGATGCACACATACCATCAGCAGAGCCATTTGGGCCCGCAGTCAGAGGAGATGATGGCCCACTCCGGGCCTATGTACTTCAAACCTTCCTCACCTCACGCTCCGGGAACGGCGAACTTCCAGGTTCAGCCCAATCATATGTGGGAGGACCCGAGCTCCCTGCACACTTTTCATCAGAACTATATGACCTCGCATATGATAGATCAGCGCAAGAACCCCGTGTCCAGGCTCTCCCTCTTCTCCTTCAAGCAGTCTCCACCCGGAACCCCTGTTTCCAGCTGTCAGATGCGCTTTGACGGGCCTCTCCACGTGTCCATGGGGCACGACAGTCCCGGAACGCACCGAGCCCTGGACAGCCAGAGTTTCGCAGTGCCCAGCGCCATTAGGAAACAGGCGGGAATAGCTTTCACGCACTCCCTGCAGCTCAGTCACGGCCATCAGCTGATGGACAGTCAGGTGCCGTCACCCCCGTCTAGAGGATCTCCGTCTACCGAAGGTTTGTGCGCGGTGTGTGGGGACAACGCGGCTTGTCAGCACTATGGAGTCCGAACGTGTGAAGGGTGCAAAGGTTTCTTCAAGGTACTTTTTGCATTATTATTATTATTATTATTATTATTATTATTATTATTAATTGATTTGCTTATTTATTACTTTTGTTGCCGCTTATATGGGTTTTCTTGACTCTTAAAAGTAAAATGAGACCTAATCAGACTTTTGAGCAACTGTCATATTAGTGTTAGCGTTTTTTTTTTTTTTTTTTTTTTTCCTTTAAATCTTTATTTTGCTCACTTGTTAGTCGCATATCTGATTAAAGGTAATTTAAACCAAAAACAAACTGGTTGTTTGCTTAGAAAATATGAAAAGTTTGTCTGAATTGTACGTCATATAAATGAAATCTTATTGCCCACATTTTTCTTGATTTAGCGTACAGTACAGAAGAACGCCAAATATGTCTGTTTAGCCAATAAAAACTGTCCTGTGGATAAACGCCGGAGAAACAGATGTCAGTATTGTCGATTTCAGAAGTGCCTGGTGGTCGGAATGGTGAAAGAAGGTAAATCGCTTTTTGTCTACACGTCTGTGCGTCTGGGCTGTTCATTATAATGTTCGTCGCACTTGGAAAGAAGAGAAGTGCGCAACTGTAATTGTAGTCATCGCTGACTGAATTGTATATACATGTTACAACGAGCATAACAGCCACTTGATAATAACAGTCTTGTGTTGTTTTGACAGTTGTCCGGACCGCTAACTTAAAGGGTCGGCGAGGCCGTTTACCCTCCAAACCCAAAAGTCCGCAGGAGTCTTCGCCCCCCTCTCCGCCCGTCAGTTTGATCAGCGCTCTGGTTAGGGCTCATGTGGACTCCAACCCCTCTATGAGCAGCCTCGACTACACCAGAGTGCGTTACACTCCATTCATCTATATATTTTTTACTCATCATTTTAGGCTTTAAAAGAAGAAAATCAAAATGCGCATGCGACTCTTGATGCGCTTCCTGCGCCAATCTGACACAACCAATATTAGGAATTTAATATCATACAGTGTTTCATTATAAACTTTCAGCACTTTAAGGGTGGCATATTTTACTCTCTAAATTGCTTTTGCAAGAAAGAAGCCAGTGAAATACAGACACAAGTTAAATTAAAGAGGGGGGAAACTCTCCCCCTTCTAGAAATGGGCTTTGCAATTTCACGGGTTATATATTTTAAGGGAGCTCATTAAGTCATGTTTAAATTAAATTCCAGTTCCAAGCCAACCCGGACTACCAACTGAGCGGAGATGACACACAGCACATCCAGCAGTTCTACGACCTCCTCACCGGATCCATGGAGATCATCCGCGGATGGGCAGAAAAGATTCCCGGGTTCACCGACCTGCCTAAACCGGACCAGGACTTGCTGTTCGAGTCTGCCTTCCTGGAGCTTTTCGTGCTGCGCCTGGCGTACAGGTACCGAGGCCTCTGGAGAGGTGGCTTTGCTGCTTCAGTTTTTATTGGCTCTGCAATAATTAGGAGCCGCTTAAATCCCCGTTTAATGCGCACGGTAATTAACGGGAGCTTTGTCATTAATCTCAGGTCCAACCCGATGGAAGGCAAACTCATGTTCTGCAACGGAGTGGTGTTGCACAGGCTGCAGTGCGTCCGTGGATTTGGCGAGTGGATTGACTCTATAGTGGAGTTCTCGTCTAATCTTCAGAACATGAATTTAGAAATATCTGCTTTCTCATGCATCGCCGCTCTAGCCATGGTCACAGGTGAGATCAGTTTTTTATTACACTCTTTAGAAAATTGTAACTGTTTTTTTATGTTATATTCTCACATAGGAATTATTATTATTATTTTGCAGAGAGACACGGACTGAAAGAACCCAAGAGAGTGGAGGACCTTCAAAACAAGATAGTAAACTGTCTGAAAGATCAAGTCACCTTCAATGGAGGCGGCTTGAATCGTCCAAACTATTTGTCCAAACTGTTGGGTAAACTGCCTGAACTACGCACACTGTGCACACAGGGTCTGCAGCGCATCTTCTACCTAAAACTAGAAGATCTGGTCCCACCGCCAGCAATAATCGACAAACTGTTTCTTGACACTCTGCCCTTTTAAACCGCGAGAGAAGGAAAAAACAAACAAACAAACAAAAAAAAAAGACCCCAAAAAAAAAAAAAAAAAAAAAAACAAACAAAAAAAAACAATTTCAAACAACCTCAGAGAACTTCCACTGACTCTCTTGAAAACTGATTTTTTAAATCCACCAACCATCGCCAAATGACGTGCGCTTTCGGGGGAAAAAAAGGATTCAAAAATCTAAAGCCTGGAAAACACCAAGCGAAATAATACTAAGAACGTTTGTCATCGGCAAGTGATTTTGCCCCTTTATCCCAACAAAAAATACCGCTACTGAGTATCTCAGAACAGAGAAAAATGTAAAAATAGGGAAAAAAGTAATAATAATATGATGGATTATAATAAAAGACACATATTATTCAATAGTATGCCTGATTTTGAACAATGAAAAATATCTCGCCACTACTAATCATTGTTAACTGCAAACGTCTGTATTCATGGAAAATCACAGAGTAGAGTGTATTATACACCATTTCTATATACCTATTCAATAGATTTATGTGATTTATATATGTATAAAGCTTGTACAGAGACTTTTTTTTTTTCTTTTATAACTTGTGCCTGTGTATCTCTGTCAGGTGGAAAGGAGACGCATGTTGTAGAGGACTCTTGTCTCTATTACACACTCTATATTCCGGACACTATGTAGTCTGTTAGATTTTATAAAGATTCGTAGTATTGGGGCAACTTTTAAAAATGGCACATGTGGATAAAACCAGTATCATCTGTACAGGTAAAAGGGACCCATAGTGTTTGTAAAATTGTCAGACATTCCTCGTTTGTATGTGTTGTATGTATTGTTGCTGTTTAATATAAACGTTTATATATTTATTTTGAGTTTGGCGTTAAAGCATGGTGCAGTTGAAATGATTTCAGACGCATCACCGTCGTCTTTGTTTTATGTCTTACATGTGATTTTATTTGCCATCTTCTATTCCTGTAGGTGTGTGAAGATCATCACTGCCTTTTTCTATGGTTTAACTAAATATACTGCAACTTGTTCGGTTCCGAATCCGAATCAAACTTCATGAGAAAGGAATATTTAATGTTTACAAATAAAACTTTTAAATCATTTCCATGCAGGAGCCGTGTCTCTTAATCCAATTTCATTATTTTGTGGTCAGAAATTGCTTAATTAAAAAAACCTACATTGTTTAAGGAAATCAAACAAAAAAGTTTATTTTATTTATTTATATTTATATATATATTATTTTATTCTTAATCCTATTTTTATCTCACGCGATTGGTTAAGCTTTCTATTTTTAAGAAAGACTGAATACTATTTAAACTGTAGAAAGCAAGCAAATTAAGGATTTCCGCGGGAAATGCGCATTTCTTATATATCCATTTCATCAGGTTGTTTGATGATTTTTTTTTTCATTAGAGTAAGAATAGACAGAGTAAAATATTAGAAAAATAAACTTCGACGATTTCACTTCTCAGTATATACAGAAGCATTTTGAAAGTTTGCTCCACAATCAAAAATGAAATTGTAAAACTTTAAATGTATTCACATTTATTCTAAAGACTTCTGCGCTCTAGAAAGATCTGAGTAGAAATATAATACATAAAAAAGTATTCGTTATTCAAATGCATAAAATTGTTTTCGAAGAGAGAATTTATTGTTGTATTTGTTGTCGAACGTGTGATAACTACAGGTGTCTGAAAACTATTAAATCCGTTACAGGAAGTGAGCAAAATGAGAGCGATGAATGAAAATATAACAATGTAATAACTCATCTAAATTCTCAGTGTAAAATTTTGAATTCCGCTCTGCTGAGTAACAATTAGAGCAACTAAAGCACAGCGTCATTTTTCAGTCAAGTACATTTCTCAAAATTTTTGACTGCGATTTACATTTTTAAATTTTAATTCAGGATAAAACAATGAAGCAAGCTTGTGTGCTTGCATTCGTAATTAAATGTTTAAGAAGAAAATATAAGTAAGCCAACCATATAGCGAATTTAAAATCAACAGTCATCTGAATGTATCTGAAAATAACGTAGCCAAATATATGTATATTATGTACAGTAACGTGTAGCAAATTATATATATTTTATTTATCACTTACAGAAGATTAATCCATATTTGTTATTTTATTTATTTATTTTTTAGATTGTGCTAAATATTAAATATTAAAATGACATGAAATTAGCGAATGAAAATGTAAATACTGTTTATATTATACTACGTAATGTTTTACTTGCTTTTGTTAAACTCTCGTTAGGTGCTCTTCAGCACCATACGACCACACCAGATCATAATGAACTTTATTATATAGAAAGGTATCATTCTCTAAATTATTTAAAACAGTGCGGATTTGGAGAATTGAAACGTGCGCATAATGGTTTTATTTGGTGTGAGCGCACGTGTGAGAACTTGTGCATGTAAAACCAAAATAAAATAAAATAAAACAAACAAAAAAATGAACATGCATGAATTATTATTATTTTTTTTAAAGTTATAATCTATAATCTGCGGGCCTGATCATCTGATCATTTACGTTAACACGAAGCTCACAAAAAGTATGAATTCATTATGCCATTTCAAACTCCTGCAGGATATTTGCAGTCGAACACAATGGCATATAATCACAATTCAGATTTTGTAATTTCCCCCCCCCACACGTGTGTATAAACCAAAATGTCCTTATCTTGAAGACTTACTTCAAGTCTTACAGGTGCAGAGTAAAATTCACTGTAAACATAAAATTGGCACATGGACATTAAAAACATTACCGAAACCCAGGCAAACATAAAATAACAATATTTTGATCATAAATCAGTGTAAAGCATAAACCCAGAACATGTAACCACGAGTGTGTGCATATTAATCTGTGTTTTTGCTGTTTTGTCACCTGAGACGTTCTTCTAAGGTTTTGGATAGAAGTTAATTCAGAAACATTTTACCTGAAACCAGAGCCAAAACAGTCCTGATGTAGCATGTGTGTCGTACCTGTCTGGCTGAAAAGTCAGTGAAGTAAGAAACATGAGCCTTACAATTCCATACACTGTACAGTTGTAGAGTATTATATACTGTACAGTAATGTGTACTAATTATTATACATTCATCTAAATGAAATTACATTGCGAAGTGAAAATTCATGCCCACTTCTAACAATCTAACAACACCTATATCCAGAGTGTGTAAAATGTCAGTCCCGTTCGGTTCTGTCTCACTATTTCCAAGACAGCAGGTATGCCGTTATTGCACACGTTCGTTGTGCCTTACTGTAGAGTTCTTTACGGGATTCTGTCATTCGCCATTCATGTTCGTGTAGCTCAGAGAGGAGATGATGGTGCCTTTGGGCAACGTCTGGGAACGCTCACTATCGCGTAATCTCTCTTTCTCTCTCTCTGCTTCTCTTGCTCCCTCATTCTCTTTCTCTCATCAGCCATGGCATGGCTGATCTTTTCCCAAAGTTCTCACAAGGCAAAGAATTGTCTGAATAATTAGATCTTCACAGCAAAAAGACTAATTCCAAGTCAAATTAAGATTACACTCAAAAGCAGTTTGCTGACATTTAGCAGATCAGTTAGAGGGACGCTCTGCAGTGTCACAAGCTTATACCGTGTTGACTGAAGTAATCATTTAGGTTGGCAACGGCCTAATCTCTGCACAAAGAAAAAAGCAGGGAAGCAATGTCGTGAGCGGCGTGTGACAGAAAGACACGCTCGCCTTACACATGTCGAGGTATTTTCAGTCAGCTCTCGTGCACTCCAGTTCTGCGCGTTCAAACAGAGACGAACCACGGAGCATTTCACTGCTTTTTTATCTGTTCTGACAAAGGGGACGAAGATGGCGGCGGTCGCGTATATGCTCTTGGTCTGTCAATCTGCTCTCTGGTTTCTGCTTAACACTGCAGATAATGCAAAAGCAGACGGAAGGATGGAAATAACACGCTCCGTCTGCACGTGGAGAGCTCAGAGGCCGCAGGCACTTTGTCTTAAGTGCTAGAACAGGAAACCTAAGAGGAACTAAATTATAATGCAGTGCTCCACTTGGACAGATCTGTCCGGTCTTTGTACTGAGGGGCTGATGGGATAGACGCCCTAAAACACAGTCATTAAGCAATGCAGGACACATTCTACCTACTTCATAGATGATTTCAGTAACTCATAGAGACCACAGAGAAACGAGGTTAGGCAGAAGTAGCTGCGGTATTGAACTGAACTGAAGGAAAAGCACCTCTCTTGCCACCAGGAACCCAGCAACCTTTATCATTGCTTTGAAGAATTCTGTTGTGTGATTTACATTTGCTTTGTAAACTTTGTGAAAAAGTACTTTAAATAGCAGTTTCCATATACCAGGCAACGGCATCCTCTGTGACATGTGGCCCCGCAAACACATTGCAAATCTGTTCAGAGCTAAAGCAGATGCCGTGTGTTGGTAGAGTGCTCTGCTGGGTTTACAGACAGAAGCTTACTGCATGGCCTTTAATGCAGTCCCTCCGACTCACATGTGTAAATGCAAATTTACTGACTAAATAAATAAATTAATTAATTAAATTAAAAATAAATAAAATACTACAGATCCTACAGTGATGGGCACAACAAAAGACAAAATATTTCTGTCCAACGATCTGATTGAGACAAAACAGCACTAATACATAACGTACTAGTATTTCACTATTAAACCACCTCTGAGGACATCAGTTTGGGTCACTTACTCAGAGTTTCAGTAATCTGCCCTTTGTGACCTCTGTCCATTACTGACTTTGAGAGAGTGAGACAGGTCTATTTCTCAGAGCATCTTTGATTTACTTATATGGGAGACTGAGGTTAATTGTCATGACATCTATATTTAAGGTTTAACGTTTCAAGCATCTTATTCAAGTTTTTCTACAAACTAAAATTACAAAGTCATCTTATTTTTCTAATGGCTGTTAGGTAAAAACAAACAAACAAAAAAAAGTAAGTTAATAATAAATAAATTATGTAATGAAGTTAGAATTTAGAAAGAGTGTTTTTTTTTGTTCTTTTTTTTGTGAATATCAGCTCAATTTTTGTGTCTGATTGTGTTTGGTGTGTGTATGTGTGTGTGTATGTGTGTGTGTGTGTGTGTGTTTGTTTGTATTGTTTTTTACATTCTGCATAAAAAAATGGTTATTTAATAACAGATTATTATTGTGACAAATTACCCCAAGCTACAACATGGCGTGACTTTGGAGCATGCTCTCACAAATGGTTAATGTGTGGTAAATGAACCATACAGTATTATAAAACAAATATAACAATAGAATTATATTTAATAAATTAAATATAACAATATAATTGTTCAAAAGTTATGTTTTTTTTTTTTCTTTTAAGTGTGTGTTAATATAGATGTTCAACAACATAATGTGCAGTGAAATTTTCACTGGTATATATATATATAAAGGCAATATAAAGGCAATTTACACCAGTCTCCCCTCTATTGCATGGAATCCTGTTAACTTTGAAGCAGGCAGCATTCACAACATTACGAATGAAAGAAAAACTACAATAAAACTGAACAATGATATTTAATTTATAAATAAGATTTTATTTTTACAGTGAGGTTTAAAACAATAAACATTTTTCCATTATTCTCAGTATTTTTCCTTCAGTTCTAGTAGATTTAGTCTGCATCTAAAAAAAAAAAAAAAAAAAAAAAAAACAGATTATTGTGATGAAGGTGCATCGTGTACGTCCTGGTTCTTGCAGTCGGTGAACAACAGTTTATCATGATGTTAGAGTGTGTATCAGTAAACTGGGTCAGAGAGTAGGCTTCTCACAATCCATAGTCCATACAGCTAGAGGTCACAGCACACACACATGCACACACAAATGTTTTACATATGATTTAAGAGAACACAAAATTTTCTACTAATTCATTGAGTTGAAATATGTCTGCTTGCTTAATTAGAGTGTTTTTTTAAGCATGATCACACATTTTCAATAGACAGTTTCCCTTCACTGCAAATGACAATTATCATTTGGATGCATTAAGTATGTGTCTTTGTGAGAAAGACAAAACACACACACTTGCACACACAGAGTTGCCTCTTTACACATTGTTCTATCATTCATATTAGTAAACAGACAACCAGTCTTTCAGTCATGTGACCAGATGTCAAGCAATGACTGATGTCATTGCACGTGGAAATGAAAGTCCTGTCCCTCTGTGTTCTAAGAGACGTTATCACACACATCAGGCTAGTAAAAGACACTAATTATTTAGGGATCCACTTTAAAGTGACTGACTGCAGCTGTAGAAGCAGTCACACCACTCATAAATATTTAGCTTAGACACAAGTTGTGGGCTGACCCACTGCTGTGCATTGATTCCTGATGAACATTGTCAAATTATTATTTGTAGTGTGGCTAGCAACACTGCTCTGCATGGGTGACTAATGCAAATCTCCAGATGAGGGGGAAATGAGGAAGAAAAAAAAAAAAATACCCTCAGTAACATTATATTTAAAACAAGTGTACAAAGATAATGGACATGCAATCTTCTTTGACAAACACTTCCCAATGACAAACTTAAAAAAACAAATCTGATATTAAAGGGATAGTTCACCCATAAATGAAAATTCTGTTATTAATTACTCACCCTCAAACCTGTAAGACCTTTGTTCTTCATCAGAACACAAATTAAGATTTTTTTATTTTTTATATTTATATTATATTTATATTTATGCATTTAGCAGACGCTTTTATCCAAAGCGACTTACATTGCATTCAAGTTACAGTTTTTTTTTACATTTTATCAGCTCTTGCTTTCCCTGGGAATCGAACCCATGATCTTGGCGTTGCTAGCGCCATGCTCTACTATTTGAGCTACAGGAAAGCCTTAATGGATTATGAGAGCTTTCTGACCCTGCATATACAGTAATGCAACTGAGACGGTCAAGGCCCAGAAAGGTAGTAAAGACATCATTAAAATAATCTGTGTTAGTGGTTCAACCGTAATGTTATGAAGCTAAGAGAATACTTTTTGTGGGCAAAGAAAACCAAAATAATGACTTTATTCAACAATTTCTTTTCTTCCGTGTCAGTCTCCACCGTAAGAGTATCACGACGCATGCGTGTGGTGCTGCTGGGCGCAGGAGCTGTCGTTCTGATGTTGAACTTGGAGGCGCTGCGCCTTGTTTAAAGAAGAAGATGACACACGCTATACATAAAACAGTCTTCGTAATGTAAAGATTTCAACAGAGAAGATGACTGGGCAATTTTTTTAGCCCAGCTTTTCTTAGCTGAACCAGAATATACAGATGATGAACTAAGAGAGATGGACTTTCTAAATCAGAATGCTGGCTCCTACGTCAGCAGCACCACATGCATACATTGTTGTACTCTCGTGAACGCGCTTCGAAGACTGACACAGAAGAGAAGAAATTGTTGAATATTCTTGTAGCTTCATAACTTACAGGTTTGGAATGATATGAGGGTGAGAAATTAATGAGAGAATTTTCATTTTAGGGTGAACTATCCCTTTAAATAATCCATGTAATATAAGATTTGTTTGTTTAATGTTTGTCACTTTTTGTTTTGTTTTGTTTTTAAATGCAAATCTGGTTCCAGGATCAGTGCATGTCTGGATTTTGCCACTTTCAGCTTTCCGTAGTCTAATGCACATTGAATGCTAATGACAGTTCTATGTCTCTGAAATTACAAGGCATCAAAAGTGGTAAAAACAAGTTGATGAAAAAAATAATCAGGACTCAAGTTCACTTGGGAAAAACATGAAAATTTACTGATAATTATGAACTAAATACTGTTCCTTTTGAAGAGAGAGCTGGCCCACTGTATTTAATGCAGACCGTGTCTGCTGTGGATATTGGTTTGCATGTTAAACAGATCCACGGTCCATGCAGCTTTTATTGAAGTATTGAACAGGGTCATTATGCCTTCTGATCTGATTGATAAACTAAGGCGACAATTTCTGTCTCAGCAACATGCGGAAGCAGTTAATGTTTCCCAGGGCAGGCATGTTTCCGATTCAGTTGCTTTTAATGAACCTTCCCTTACTGGTCAGTGGAGTAGAAAAAAACATCCATTCATGTCTTACGGGAAAATAGACAGACGGAGACAGATGGTTAGATCAGAGTTTAAGTATGGTAAATGGTACAACACAAATGTGTTACATATAACTAGGTGATTTGTGAAACTCACCTAAATAATTGGAAACAAATAATTGATTTAATTCTTTTGACTAATCAGAATAATTATGTTAAATAACTGAACTTTTAAAATATGATGACCACACAAACATGGGAACTGAAGACAACACAGACATACAAATTATAGGCATATTTTGATGACTAAATGTTTTTAAGTTAGAGTGCATATTGGTCATGATGTCATGTTGTAAAATGTCAGTGATGGGTAACATTCTCCCCGTCAGCATGTACTTACACTGAACCTGCAAAAAATAAACCACTGTCTCTCTCAATCTCTCTCTGTCTGCCTCTCACGCTCTCTATGAGACATACCATGCACGAATAATGTGTTTGTGCTTGGTAAATTGCACAGGCTTTTGTCCTGAAGGAATATAGATTTAAAACTGTGCATGCCTCATTCCTGACATTTGGCATTTGTAAATATTCCATTTAAATCTGAATATAATGTAATATAATATAATACAGAATGCATTGTTGTTTTTACTTTTTCAAGGAGAGTATTATCAGGTAAAGATTTTAAAATACAGAATATGACTTAAATAGTTGATGAAAACCTTTACTATATGTGTTAATACAGCCATTTGTTTGAACACATCAATAGTAGCTTTTTCTTTACTGTGTGCAGTTGTGCACTATGTGCAGTTGTGATATACTATGTTATTGAACTATTTTCCATAACAAAAAATATAAAAATCATCATGATTAAAAAAAAAACAAAACAAAAAAAACAAAACAAAAAAACAAAAAAAACAACAACTTTTCAACACATTTAGGTTTGTACAAAAACAAGTTCATTCAAACAAATAATGTTTTGTAGAACCAGTTACAATAGATTTAAGTTACTGTGCTAGATAATAAGTAGCAATAACATGTTATCAGGTTAAAGACAATTTCAATCTTTTTTGTTTTGTTTGTTTTATTTTATATGTAACATCAGTTGAGCAAGTAAGAAAAGACTGTCAGTACTGGCATTAACATAGTTATTGCTCATTAAGTGAAACAACACAGATCATGGATATATTGTATTCTCTCCCACAGCTCAAGCACAAGCTATTCTTCACCACAATGGTAAAGACAAAAACATAACACACTTTCTAAATCTCCACCTGTCCACCATAACATTAAACACTAGTCTTTCTCTTTACTGGGGAATTAAAAAAAAAAAAAAAAAAACACAAAACAAAACAAAACAAAACAAAAATAAAAAAACAAACAAACAACAAAACTAAACAAAAACATATAGAATTAAACTTAATTTCAACATTTACTCTCCTAATGTGGTCCCATGTGAACTACAGATCTACTGCTCTGTTAGTTATGATAAAAAAGCTTAATTTAGCTCAGTTTTAGAAATGTAAGTGGATCGAACATAATAAAATTAAATTGTGACAAAATGTTCAACAACTGTGTTGCTTCAGCTCATTTTAGAGTCATTACTGCAGGTTGGTGGACTTTATGTCAGCATGAAACAATACTGCATATTTTTAAATAAACTTTAATGCCACATGGTATGCCATGCATGGATGTACAACATTAACTCAAATTCATATAATTAGTACCTACGAATAATAATAATAATAATAATAATAATAATAATAATAATAATAATAATAATAATAATAATAATAATAATAAAGAATGAAGAAAAAAGGACAGATGACATTCCCATGCAGTTTGGAGTATTAGTATATATTTTTGCTTATTCTTTATTACAAAAAATACAATTTATTCATGTTATTTTTGTTATAGAATAGTAGTAAGTAAATAAATAAATTAATAAATACATAAAGTGCTCTTCTTCCTTTACTGCTTATTTTTTCTTCCTGAGAGAAGAGACAGCATTCAAATTCAGGACATCTTTGTGAACAGACCTTGTCGGACATTGCAGACTGAAGCACTGAAGAAAATATTCCATTGCTTTGACACGGCTGATTTTGAAAGTTCAAGCAGAAAACCAATTATAATGAGCAACACAGACCCTGAAGTCTGTCCATCCACAGCACACATGAAATCCAAAAGAACATACAAACAGAGAGGTGCAATATGAGCACAGTAAGCTATCTGTCTATATGAAAAGCATTTTCATGGGTTATTTAGTTTGCATATGAGAGTAACCAGATGACAGAGCTTATTGATACTGTGTAGAACATACTTTATCTGGCAGTGTTTCCTGATTTTATGTTGAAACCTTAAATTTAAAGATACAATGAAATGAAAAATGGAAATTTGTTACTTTTAGTATATTTACTATTAAAAGTAAAAAAAAATAAATAAAAAATAAAAATAAAATAAAATAAAATAAAATAAAATAAAATGAAATAAAATAAAATAAAATAAAATAAAATAAAATAAAATAAAATAAAATAAAATAAAATAAATAAATAAAAATAGAAGGCATATCAACTTTTACACGTAACTTACAATGTGTTATCTTTTTATGGTCTTTCTTAGGAACCATACCATACATATGGATGACATAATTTTCAATTCAAAATAATATTTTGGAAATGTTTAGAATGAGAATAACATTTTGTAAGTAGTAGTTCTCAGCTGGTGGGTTAAAGGTCTGTTTTGATGAAGTCATGGACAGCGGGGAATTAACAAAACATTCCTTTTAAATATTTGCTGCACTTGAAGTCCTTTGCCTCTCGGTCCTGTAGTACGAATGGAAAACAACCGATTCAAGGTCAAGCCCCAAACTTAAGTCATATTTATTTTGAGTTAATAATAATAATTAATAATACAATATAAATTTAAATTGTATTCTTCTTTTTTTCTGTGTGGTGTATCATGCCCAGCACAGGTCAGTGACTCAGAGACACAAACACAGAGACACACCTTACATCGCATGAATTCAGACCCAAAAGCAAAGCCACCGCATGTCACAGCTAACCCTGATATGACCTGCAGAGTCCTGACCTACAAAAGTGTGATAATAAGAAAGGAAGAAAACAAAGTGTAGAAAACAAAGAGTTTATGGAGCAGGTTTAGAGTGAGAGCAAGAAAGAGGGAGAGAGAAAGAGAGTAAGACAGGGAAGGTCAGGAGGGAGGGAGGGAGCGATGATTCTGTGATAAAAGGAGGAAAATAAGTCTGATTATCACAGAGTTGGAAGACGTCAGACAGACAGGTCGGAGTCATCTCAAAACTCAGGAAGAAAGGAAGAAGACAAGAGGTCGCAATTATCCCGGGCAGTTCCTGCGCTACCTGCTACACATGGCCGTAATGTATTCCAACAGCACCTGTCTGTGGCACACGGGGAAAATTCTAATTAAGGGAGGAGGGAATTTTGACACATGTGAGGAGCAGATCAATATTTAGCACCATAATCGGCAAATCCTGAAGTTTCCTGATGGTCTGTGCCATAACACTCCATTATAAAGGGTCCCCCCCCCCCACACCCCCCAACTTCAGCAGAGTATATTATGAATCAAACACTCATCTTTCGTCTTCATTTATCCACAGAAGACCATAGAAAAATTGAGAGAGAGGAATAGGAATAATGCCTTTAGATAACATACAGTAAAAGGAAACTAAACTGCAATGATTTCACTAGCTTTGAAGATGTTTGATCATCAGCAAAGAAGTCTTCAATATAAAGCAAACTATACAGAGGACAAACAATGATATGCAATGATCCCTTTTGTTCTGATTATCAACAGAGTGGTTCAAATACTCTGTAATAAAATAGATATTGTTATCATGGAAATAGGAACAGTGAATATTTATCATTAACTCTGGTCATTTCTCTGGGTGCCATCATGTTTGCGTGATGCACTCAAATAAAATGAAAGGTTTTAGACTTCCACACAATTTTTCCGATTTGAGGTCAGACTCCAAGTTATGTTCTATGGCATTTTCAAAAGTTGAAGTAATTTTAACCCAGTGTTATTTCAGTATTATTGATATACTGTTGCAGTATTTGTTAATATTTTGAATTAGATTTTATTTGTTACAGTTTTGTATTTATTTTTATGTTTCTGTTTTCATTTCAAATTTTCTTAAAGTTTTGGTCATTTTTTATTGTTTTTATTTTCTTTTTATTTTGTATTTAAAACATTTAGTTTATTTAGCTGTATTTTTTTTTTTTTTTTACGTCAGCTTAAACTAAACGAAAATGATAAATGCTGCCTTAGTTGAAATTAAATAAACTTTAGTTTTATATATATATATATATATATATATATATATAATGTATATACATGTTTTTTCAGTTAATGTTATTTTTTTTATTATTAATTTTATTGCATTTATTTATTTTTTCAAGTAATGAACAAAATGGTGAAAAAACACAGAAGCAGAACAGTGGTCAAAGACATCTGTCTGACGCATATGTGGATATACCAGTACTAACTAACTAAACAAACTCAGAAATCGCACAAACACCACTTATGAAATACATATTGCACATGCACATGCACACCAGATACCATGCAGACAGATTTGTAGCAAGCAAAGTAATAACTTTGAATTTCAGGTTTTTACCGTGGGGACTCCATGACGGAGAGTCCAGTAACAGTGATAATAATCTTAGATGTGAGGGGGAGACAGAAATGGAGGAGAGGATGAGATCGGTAATCAGGATGTCCCCTGCCTGACTCTGTCAGCACATCTACATGTTCCTGTATGTAGCTGACACCAACACCACTGCTTTCTATCCCGAATCACTCCAATTAAGAGCCGTCCAACTGCGCTCCCAGATACGTACACCAGTGACACCCAATGGTCCATGATCTGTCTCTACCTTGGCATAATGAAGGGATTTTAAAAGCAGGCACACCCTGGAAAGCAGGATGACTGGAACCTTAGAACATACAGTACACACACACACACACACACACACACATCTGCAGTGTGAGGTCTGGAAACTAAAATCTGACAGAGAGAGTGAAAAATGGAGGATTTATTTATTTATTTATTTTTTATTTTTATTTTAATTTTGTTTTGTTTTTGTCTTGCTTTGAATGTGATGTTGATTGTATTCAGGTTCCAACTGAGCCAAGCTAAAGATCAGTCTGGCATAAAGCGGGACATCTTTTCAGAATTACACAATGACCTGATAAGCATAAAACACACACACACACACACACACACACACACACACACACACAGAGTATTAGTATTTTTTTTTTTTTTTAATTTTTTTATTATTATTTGTACTTCTGGAATAAAATGTGATGTTTGATTATTTACCATATAGCATCAGTGTGTCAGTTAAAGGGAAAATGAATAGTTATTAGTGCACATAAACATGGCTGTCATATGGTAATATGATCTTACATATGTATAATGTATAATAGAGCAGCACATATAATGATTTATATTTCAGACAGAGTGGATATTGATATCCAATGCAACAATATAAAGCCCATCACACAAATGTGACCCCTATAGATCGATTCAGCCTATGAGCGGTCCACCATTTTTTACCCGTGTGCAGTAACATTATCTCATACGGTCTTTAACTCTGTAACTGAATTCCTGCCTGGCAAATTCAATTGTACTTTTCCATTCCCAGGCCGCAATGTAATATGTGCATTTTGATTTGATTTGCTCCTCAAATACATACATATACATATTATTTATTTGGTTTCCTAGAGATAAAAATGTCAATACTTGTAGCTGTGTCTCAGAAATCCTAAATGCACCACGAAACAGTAAAATAGTTCTTTAATCTAATAGAACAAAAGCACATCAGTTGTTAATTCAACACGATTAAATATTTCCAGCATTGACAATGTCTTATTTCCTCTCGTATATTCGTCATTTGTCCTGTTGTGGGGGAAATGGGAATATTTTAAATCTACTGAAATTGAATTTCAAAAGGTCAAAGTCTCTTAACAAATTGAGATGAATTCAAACCACTGTGTGATCATTTCCCTACAACACGAAAGATACATTTTACAGGTGCAATCAAAGATCTGCTTTTGAATGTTCAGTCATTTTTATTTGTTTAGTCATTGTTTGCATGAAATAAACCCACTAACAATAATGACAGTGCTGCTGTGTTTAAATATAGAAGGGTATCTAAATATATATATATATATATATAAACTGTCTGAATAATCCTTTAGAAAAGTTGCTGTTTAAATGAACGTAACAGTTAATTTCAAGGTCTCTTCGCAATCAGATGTCTTGTATAAGAAATTCAACAGTTCGCTCTTTCAGAATACACAGTTTCTTAATCATACTATTCTCCTTAAAAAGTGTAATTGCTACACTCTCAATCTCGGGTTCTCAGCTTTGGTATACTGTCTGCTAGATAGAGACAACTGTGTGGTACCAGCCCCAGGGTTAGATAATGCATTTCCCTGGATCTCTCCCTGCATGGTATTATGCAGAAGGTGGCCCTTGTCCAGTACTTAATTGCTGCGCATCATATATGTTGTACATACGCAGAGAATAAACAGGTTACTGCAAATTTTCACTTTCTCTTTATTGGTTGACATTTCTTGGAGGAGTACATTTAAATACATTCAATATTTAGGTTAGTCCTTAAATCCAATCATATATCACACAAGCAGGTACAGTCCTCTGGTCTCAGACCTATCCCTAAAATTTCTTCAGAGAAATAAATATAGGCAGCTTCAGGCAATTTTGACATATACCAAGGATAGGGGAGATCGGGGAGTGTTATAACATGGGGTTAGATGTAACACTGCAAGTTTAACAGGTCATACAAGAGCTGTCACAATGTCATCAATATCATACACTCCCATCTTCTTCTTTTTTTATTTATTTTTTTAACTCACAGGAGAAATTGCATGTGACTGTGAGCAAATGTGTTGATTTTATGACCAAAAAGCTGATTTTCAGCTAATAAAGTAAAATTTATAAATGAGATTATTTTTGCATAACAATCATTAAGTTGTGGATACATTTATTAACATGATCTGAAGTAGCTGTTTCTCTATTTTAATTTGATGCTTTGTATTTAAGCTAACTTCAAACCCACATGGTAAGACAGTTTGCTATGTTATGGCTGTTTAGGTTAGGGATGTTGTAACAGTTACAACCAACCCCTATGATGAGTCCAATTATAAATCACATTCTCTGTTATTGCAAAGTCACATGAGTTTTTTGCTGGTTTATGTGCATGTCTTCTTACCAAAAATAAATAAATAAATAAATAAATAAATTAAAAAATTCTGCATCAATTTCATGCACGTTTTTTTTGTTTTTTGTTTTTTGTTTTTTGTTTTGTACACATTATAAGAATTTATGCACATCTTGATATTTCCATGCATAATTGTTTATGCTATATCTCAAAATTCATATCAAAATAGGTGGATCATGGAAACATAGTGACTGAACCCTTATGTGACAAGAATACAGTACACTTGCACACCCACACAAATATGGCAGGCAATTTTTTGTCGCTACATTTAAAGTTACAATACAATGTCTTTTTTTATGTTTAAATGGTTCACATTGTTCATTTTTTTTTTCTTTCAATGATATTTATGCAAAAATTGGATAGTGTGGATGTTATTTCAGCAAATTACCTCTCATTGGTACATCAGTGCCCAACTAGTGTTATAGCTCACCCCAGTAGTGGGGTAGATTGTAACAACAGAACTCTTTGTATTTGACATTAACTCATATAATCTGTGATTATACAGTACACATCCAAGTGAGTCCTAAATGTAGTGGATAAATGTGGCTACCATGTATCAAAATTTGAGAAATCTAGCACAAACAGCCCCTGAGTTACTGATGCTCAAACAAAATCATCAAAAATCAACCATCTCCTGTCTCTCCTACAGAGTGATATAATTAATGAGGAGTGCATTGCTCAGATTATCTATTCTTGGCTTTGACTTTCTGCATTTCATTTCATGCTCTAGCTTGTGTTCTAATCTAGTGGGACCACTTTAAACTTGGTACTGTGTTTGATGGCCCTCATTTGTAAGTTGTTTTGGGTAAAAGCATGTGCTAAGAGTGTGATGTAAACAATATGAAATATATAAATGCACAAGACTTCAATGAACTTCAAAATGACTGAAATCACCAAAATAGTGCTTACAGTAAAATTTATTAGGAAGCTGTCACAACTTTGTGTGCATTCTTATTTATTTATTTATTTATGTTTGTTTGTTTGTTTAATCTAGCAATGTAGTCATGGAATCATGTCTCCCATGGTACTACTAGGTGTATTTAGTAACAGGTGACCTGTTTTAGTTTACCGCATCACTTTCTTATGGGTTTCTTACAATTTTTTTCCTTTTTCTTTTTTGCTATTGAAAAACATAGCAACAAAGAGGCAGCGAGAGAAAGAGTTTCTATTCAAATAATTTTCAAAAGAATGAAAAGTAACAAATGAGATGTGCTGATCTGCTAGAGAGAGAGAGAGAGAGAGAGAGAGAGAGAGAGAGAGAGAGAGAGAAAGAGAGAGAGAGAGCTCTAAATATTTTGTAAAGTCATGTGAAAAAGGAGCAATTTGATTGGTCATTCTATTTTTTTTTTTTTTTTTTTCAATATTAGGAACAGGAGATCCA
This sequence comes from Spinibarbus caldwelli, assembly GCA_039654775.1. Lineage (NCBI taxonomy): Eukaryota > Metazoa > Chordata > Actinopteri > Cypriniformes > Cyprinidae > Spinibarbus > Spinibarbus caldwelli. The sequence goes on along the minus strand of CM077232.1, from coordinate 32,736,301 downwards.
AAAGTCAGTAGACAGCAGATACATCAGCATTATCTTGAACAAACGGACATTACAGAGTGTCAGAGAAGATGGATTTCTGATAGAGAAGAGAAATTAGAATGTAGCATCATTGGCTGAGAGAGAAAAATGGATCTCAAGTAGGGGGGAAGAGAGGCAGAAGCTCTATTTTAAACCCTGGTGAGCTGCCTGTGTACTGTCTGGAAATTGAACCTCAGAATGTGATGGATTAGGAACACTACACAGTCAGCAACTCCACCGGATTCACAGTTGATTCCAATTGAATTTAAGGTTAGCATGCTGCTAAGCTAACAACACTGTAACAAAGATAATAAATATATAGTATATTGGGTAAATTTGCTAATTTTTCTTTAAAAACTATTTTATCAAAACTTCTAAATTATGTTTTTCCATGCCTTTTGGAACAGCCTTGACATCGGCAGCAACTACTTCTACCTGGGTAGGCAGCTCACTAGATTTTGGGGTTTATGAGCTTGTGTGTGATGTTTTCGTGTGTTGCTTCTTGTGTAGTGTTGCACAGCACATCTCTGTTGGGGGCACCAATGCGATTGACAAATCGCCATGGTGTTGTGTGTCACACTTTTGTAACACGTCTGTCATCCTACTTTAACACACATGCTCCAACACCTCCTGATGTGAGAGAGAGACAGAAAAAGAAAAATAAAGATGAACATGAGAGACAAAAAGAAAAGCATGGCCTTTTAAAAAAAAAGAGAGAACAGCACTTCCTGTCTCAGAAGGAAAAACCGTATAATTTGCAATAATGGCCCAACAACAGCAGAGTTTCTCTGTGGAGAAATTATAGTGAAAAGTGCTGCTGAAATTTCCTCACTGGCAGAAACAGATCCACAGTAGACAGAAGTCTTGTTTACTTGGTAAAATAGCATCAATTAGGCAAAGATGGTGGAATTAGCATATGCTCTTAATGGACTGGCCTTTGCCGAAGGTTCTCGGGGAGCCACGGCTGTGAGGAGAGGGACATGTTCTGGAAAAAGCAGGAAAAGGTCATGTGTCTGCTGTGTTCAGGTGATCGCATTTTCCTCCAAACACTTGTGCATTTTCTCCTGGATTCACAGTGAAATATCTCACAATAGAAAGATTTGAATGATTTATGAGGGAAGGGTCATTGCATGTGCCATAAGTGAATTTAATTCTGTTGGAAACAATATGAAGATTCAGCAGAATTTGTCTCTAATTATTCTAATTTTGGTTTGTGTTCAGCATATTCCATGCTTAGGACCCATTAATGGGACAGTTCATCCAAAACTGAAGATTCTGTCATCATCTGTCACCCTCATGTTGTTGCAAACCTAGGCTTTCTTATTTTTGCCAAAGTATGAAAATTTCCACTCTTATAAGTGATTAAAAAATGTTTCATTCAAATAATTTTTGCATGCTTTATTTCTAATGTCTTATTGTATTTGAATAAGTCTTTATGTGTCTGCATACCTCACATTTACATCGGCAGCGTGGAATGTGCAAAGTTTTTATTGATGATAAAACCAGACAGAGCTGTTCAAGTGCTTAGAAATTTAATGTAAACTACATTGCTCAAAATTCCGAAATATATTTATTAATTCTAAACAAAAGGTTGGGAGGAAAATGTTCATCTAATTAATGTTCATCAAATCTAGAGTAAGCAAACGTAACACACTGCTAACCTCAGTCTTGTGACAATTCTTCCAGCATCCCTTCTGCACCACAACTCCTCCTTATGTCTAAGTGTTTATAACCTGGGAAGAGTCTCGAGCTTGAGCCCTCCATTAAGGACTGATAGCCAAATCTGTTTACCTTCACTTCTGTTTAAAGTTTACATTTACATGCAAACACCAGAGGTATTAGTGTGTTTGGATTAGACTCTGGAGTTTGGAATGGTTTGTAAAATAATGTGTTTCAACTGACCCATTTGATACGCTAATTTCTAAGGACTCTAAATTCAGTTTTGCTGAAAAACCTGTTGCAAACAGGACACTACATGCCTTCTGTCTTCTGATTGATAGTTTCCCTTTTAAGCTAGTATACAGCTTTTTAGTAAAATTCTGAAAATGTCCATCTTCAGGTCATGGTACACATCTTTTTGCTGTGAAATCTTTACACACACACACACACACACACACACACACACACACACACACACACACACACACATATTAATTATAAAATAAATGCTAGAATAACATTTATTTTGTGAGTAATATTTAAAGATGAACATTTACTGGGCTGAAGCAACTTAGATTGACTTGATAATGCATACATCACTTTTTTTTTTTCTTTTATTCATGTTAAAACATCAAATATACACTGTTCCGAATTATTAGGCAAGTTGATATTCTGGTCATATTTTTTTTCCAAAGAACATTTTACCAATCGCAAACCACATCAATCTTAATAACTACTATTGATTTTGTATTTAATCATACATAAGTGATATATAATTGTCCATGAAGGCTGAAAGTCAAAAACTCCTTATATTCAGGTGTGCCAAATTATTAGGCAGGTTTTCTTTTACAGATAAAATGATTGATGTGGTTTGGGATTGGTAAAAATGTTCTTGGGGAAAAAAAAAAAAAAAAAAAAAAATAATAATAATATATATATATATATATATATATATATATATATATATATATATATATATATAACCAGAATATCAACTTGCCTAATAATTCAGCACACGGTGTACATCAGGCTTAGAGGAACGCTTATCAAATGTTTATCAATCATCATTGTATGGCACAATAATGCCATACAGTGTTTGAATATTTTGAATTTAACTGAGATCTGAGAGCTGTGACATGAGGTAAAATAATCCAAAATTAATAAGGTTCAAAAGACTTATAGCAGTGGCTTTCAATTTTAGTCCTGAGGATCCATTCTTCTGCACATTTTTTATGTCTCCCTTTAACACACTTGATGAGATCATCAGTTCGTTAGGAGGGAGCTTCATGAACTGAGTGTGTCAGATAAAAGAGACATTCAAAATCTGCAGAGTGGTGAGTTTGTAATGTGTTTCACTTAAATGTAGACTATGATAGTATAGGCTTTTTTTGTAAATTTTTGGGAATGTCAAGAAAATAGACCTGGAAAAGATCAGCTTGGACATTCTGCCAAGTTTGTGAAAATGCAACTCATGCAAGTTGTGGAGCGACATGACTAAACAATGACAGAAATATTGGGGAGACCCATTCATTTAAATTCAGGTAAGACGCTTGCAAAATTCATTAGCATGCTAACAGGATATTAGCACTAGTCTTTGTGCTTTCAGAAAGTTTTGACAGCAAAAAACACTGTAAGACTCGTTAAGAACAAAAAGGAAGAAATTAGCAGTCAAATTAGTGCTGTGGTCAATATTCCTCAGTACAGGAGAGAGCTAATCAATCAAAACAGTTCACCGATTCATTTTAATTATTCATCAGTTACCACCCACTGGCACGCTCTCCGATTCCTTCCAAATATGCTATTTCATCATTAAGCGGGGAATAATTATGTCTGTTTGGATAAGCGGAAAGAATTCATCGGCTCTCTCGCCTTTCAATATCTCTCCTCCATCTGCAACCTCTCAAATTGACTGGTCTTGCACAGTTGCAGCCGAACAAGAAAGAGAATTGTTGGTGTCAAGCTGCAGTTTACAAATATGACATCTCCTCTGGTACGGCCGCAGATATGAAATATTGATTTATACGCAGTAAAAGGTCTTATAAAAATGATCACATACACATGAGGGATTAATGCCTGAAAGATCGATAGAAATTTCATTCCTGACGCTGGACTGTCACCTACGGTGAAATGCTAAAATAAAGAAATCAATATTATCTATGAAATGTCAAATTTATTATAATTATGTGGATGAAAGCTGGCCAAGTGGCTCCCGAGAGGCCAGGAGGGATAGGTTACCATGTTCAGGCTCCCCTCGCGGTTCACACGCTCCGCCTGCCAATTTGAGTGCAATATCGGAGTAGAGGGCTGCTGGCTGCTCTCGGAGGCCAAATTCCTGCAGGAATATTTAACAGCGTGTTTGGAAAGCCATGCTCGGGGTTGTGCGGGTTGTAACAGCTGCTGACGTGGAATGACAGTTCTCTCCTTTCCCGATTGAAACCTGCCTGCTCTCCTGCTGTCTGTCTCGCAAAGATGATGTCACAGAGGACAAAAGACAAGAACGGCATGTCACGAGATGTCAGTGCTGAAGGCATATTCCCTGTTAACACTTATTGATTTCCTTCTTCAGAAAGGTACAACCTCTTTGTCCTCCTAACAACACGGGATTGATGGAAATCCTGTTTATTAACAGCACTTCACTTTATTTTCATATTCAGATTCCTGGTCGCAAAGAAACAGCTTTTTGAGAACTGCATATCAGAGTATATTTTGCATGTAGAACCAAAGTGCATACACTTGGTTATAGACATCTAAGGGAAAATAAAATAAAACTAATACGTCTGTTTAACACTGTTTTCTCGTGCTTATTTACCAGAATTGGTAACACTTTAGTTTAGTTGTTCATAAACATGCATATTACTAGCATATTGGCTGTTTGTTAGTACTTATAAAGCACATATTAATGCTTTATTCTGCATGACCATACTTCAGATCTCTTAATCCTATCCCAGACCCAGACTTAACAACTACCCTAAAAACTCTTAATAAGCAGCAAATTAGAGTTTATTGAGGCAAAAGTCGTAGTTAATAGTGAGAATTGGTCCCCGAAGTGTGTCCACAGAATTATGGTCTCTTAATGAGCCCAAGATTTTGGTTTATTATAGAAATTGCAGAAATCTTAGGAAGTATAGAAAAAGGCACAAGTTTTACAATAGTGTTCAAGTAGTGAAGTTAATAATTTAAACTCCATTTCAATAGTGCTATTTTATAACTTTTTAGTAGCTGTTTCATCAGTGAAGCAACACCAGATGCACAAACAGCTTGTATACAGTATGTACAGAGCACATGATCAGTGCAATATTTCACTGTTCTGACTAGATTTTCTTGAGACAGTTTCTTAAACAGCTTTTGGCTTTAAAGATTTCAGATGTGCAGAATCTATTCTGCACAGCCATTTGAATCAAATCACTTCTTTTGATTTATCTTTTCATTTACATTTTTTATTTATTTTTTTTAATTTTTTTACATTATGAGGTTTTATATTTGAATTCATTAAATAGTTACAGTGTTTTTAGCATGTGATACTGCAGCACATAAACCTGCCTCTTAATTACAAACCACTCACAATATAGTTAGTCCCAATCAACACTGAAAGTGCTTCAACATAAGTATTTTCTTATTAAAAAAGTCATTGCTATTATTTTCTACAACTCATTCTTGCTGAACTGCAGAGACCTCAGACCATGTTATTTGACTCCTACACACAGTCATGCTCAGCTGTATTATTTCATCTATACAAGTTTAACTGTTAGTTAATTTCAGTAACCACCTGAACATCACCAATAAAACCTGCACAATAACCCACAGAAACACATACGAATACACAAGTGCAGGTTTTTAAGACACTATTAAAGCTCCCAGAAATCCATGAACACTTTATCCTGGATTTCCTCAGTATCCACGTTAACAGATGATGGGACGAACACTTCAGAGAGACCCTTAAGAGCCCACTGAGCCCAAACCCTTATCACACATTTAGAGCCACACACTTTACAGATGCCTCAGTCAATTGAACCAATTTAATGCACTAGATTTTAGAGAGAGAGACAGAGAGAGAGAGAGTAGGTGGAAACAGGACATCTTGTTGTTACAATTCAAAGAGTGCTAAATCGAATTCTGAAGATCAGACCAGGAGAGATAGACAGGATATTTTCTGCCGCCAGGCTTGAGGGGCAGGGGAGAGAGAGAGAGAGAGAGAGAGAGAGAGACAGAGAGAGACAGAGAGAGACAGAGAGAGACAGACAGACAGACAGACAGACAGACAGACAGACAGACAGACAATGTGTTAAGGCCCACTGCTGGACAATGAAGATCGCAAACACTGGACTGTGACAATTGAAAGGTGTTTTGTAGCACAGAAAAAATAAATAAATAAATAAATAAATAAATAAAGAACTTACCAGAGCATGTAGGGTGAATAAGACATGCTTTTGTATATATGTGTTTTTATTTATTTTATTTTATTTTATTTTATTTTATTTTATTTATGGTATTGTGTTAGGATGTGTTTAGTGATGTTCTTTCATGCTCATGGACAAGCCAATGTCCTGTAAAGTTTAGCTTTAACATGCCTGTCTGGGCGTATCTAGTGATCCCAAAGACTTGATTGGCTGAAGTTAAACCCCAGGAACAGTACTGAACACCCCTGGGTTAGGCCATTTGGCTTTACATTTATAAAACAATGCCACTGATAAATTATCAGAAAGCACCTCAATTAATCTACTTAACCATGAGGACAAAATAAACCCAGAAGTGAGCTAAATAAAAACCCCACAGTGAGCTATATCTGGCAAAATCTCATTCTGGTGATGTCCTCATTTGAAAATAAGTAAGTAAGTAAGTAAATAAATAAATAAATAGAGGTCTATGAATCTTCAGAGGAGACACATGAGATTACTAGTTTTTTCTTTTTTTTTTTTGTTTTGAGAAAATCTGAAGATTCTCAGAATCTTCACAACAATCTGTTTAATCTCATTGCTGTCTAGAGCAAACAAGTGGGATATTAAAGATATTTAATTTGTGTTTAGTCTATAATAAGAAAAACAGATGAACAACTTATGAAGACATTAAATAATAAAATCACACGCTATGTTATACTGTAAAAAACCTATGCATGTGTTCTAGATATATGTGTGCCCATATATTTTAATGTTAATCTCTGTATGCACTGACCCTCTGTAAAACCATCATTGTCTCAGAGCTCGGTGGTTCAGTTCAGCTGACCAGTTTCACCCCAGCAGCCTTCTTTTCCTCTCCCCTAGATTAGGGTCACCACCCGGCCAGTGTATCTGTCTCTCCCTTCTTTAATGCTGGAACTGAACAGACTCACTCTGATGAGGACGCTCTTGCGATGTGTTGCCTGTACGCTTCCATAAACAGGTCAGTTCAGGGGTCCGCACTATATGGTTGCATTATTCCCCATCCTAAACTTCAAGGGCTGTTGTTCCTCAGGGTAATTTACCTGCGAGTGCGTGGAGAGGGTCTGTTGTCTCCAGGGATAGAGGACATTGTGTCAGGGTTATACTCTTTCACTGCAATGGCCTGGAGGTTTATGTTACACTAGAGACAAGGTGTCATAATAGACTGTAAAGAATAGTAAAGTTAATTTGCTTTCTATGAGTCAGTTATTATTTTTCCTCCCTTAATTTTACATCCTGTTTTTTTGTTTTTTTTCTAAGTTAGGTTTACAACAGAAAACACACATACACACACTAAGAAAGACACTCTTCACTACAGGTTATTTCCAATAATTCTAATTCTCCATGAATTATGTTTCCCAAATATCTGTATCTCTGTTCTTCCCAAGAGAAGTAGAATGGACTCTACAAATGAGAATTAAAAAAAACAAAAAAAAAAAAAACACCAGTAATAAACAGTAACAAATAAATGTTTTATTTTAGTTATTGATTTATTTATATTACAAAAAAAAAAAAAAAAAAAAAAAAAAAAACTTTGTTACCTGAGTTTTGTTGATATAAAATAATGTGTTTAGGTTGATTCAGTGATGCTAAATAATATTTTATCATTTGAATAAAACCAGTCAGTTTTGTTGTAATTTATTCACTTAACATCAATATATAATGATTTGCTGATTAAATCAGGAGCCAAAATATAACAATGTCACCATAAAATTCTTGGGAAACATTCACAATAGCCATGTATTTCACTTGCACACCAGGCAAAATTGAACAGCATTTAATGTGTTACTGAAAGTAAAGATGTAACCATATCTTCAGCTCGTTATCTATTTTTACATGAATAATGAACATGGAGACATCCATAAACATCAGCCTCTGTCAGGTTACTTTTGGAAAGTGAATATTCTAATTTGAATAATTTCAACAGCCCTGAACCCATCTACTAGTCACATTATCATCTCTCTTACCATGCACACAACCCTACACCCCCACACCAGGATCCATTCAGAGGGTAACCACAGCAAAGGTCATGCTCCAGTATGCCAATCTCCTGCTGTAATTGACCAGTGATGTTTAGTGATCATTACCGCCCCCCTCTTCCAGCATAGCATGGGGGGACCCATCGTTTCGTCCACCTTCACAGGAGGAGAGTCCAACAAGGCACAACTCACAGCAGGGGGGGTGGATATGTTATATATGATTTCATAATTGGCAAGCTTAATTGGTCACAGTTGTTATGAAGAGAAGGGGTTTGGCTGAAGGTATTAGTTGAATTGGGGGTTAAAAGTTCAGGCCAAAGTTGATTGTGTGGAGACAGCTGCCATAACTGTCAACTGTTGTCTCCTGTTGGTCCAATTAGATACTACCTCAGTAAATTACACGCCCCTATCATTTTGGTCAGAAAATGGTAATAGTATTTGTAAAGAAGTGTATTGGCTGTGCTTAATTACAGTGAACTGATGATTCCTACAGTGATTCCTGGTGAATACACATTCAGATGGAACAGCGAAGGCTCAAATTTACATTTAGGGGTGATGAGGGATAGTCATCTTTAAACAGCATCCTTAACTTAAACAAACCTCCTTTCTATGGAGTCCCTTTCTTTCCTGCAATAGCATATTCCCAGTTCAAAGGATTCATGGTACCGCCAGGGTTTTTTGTCGGCACAGCAACAAAGCAGAATGGATGGTCTTTCCTTTGCGCTCTTGTGCAAATCGACTCAGAGTAATGCCAGACATGGCCACTGATTCTTGTGAATTCCAGTGTTATTCCACTTATGGCCCTGCTCACTCAAACTGTGTGTGACTGTGAACCAAAACTGTGAATGTTCCCTCCCTCAGATGATGTATGCAGGACTTCTCCAATCTTTTTAACGTGTGCAATGTACACATCACTTAAAAAAAATAAAATAAAATAAAAATCCAATCAATAACCAATGCATAGAACTAAGTTCCCACAAAAGTGCATTTCTTAAGTCAACGGTGAACCAAAAGGTCACCAACAATATGCTGCCATAGAATTTAGCCAAAGGGCAATCTTATATGGCAGCATTACATAAATACTATGGAGAAGGCAATCCAACAATAGATAGCAACAAGCTTATCCAAGATGGAGGATATGATGAGAAAAAAAAAAAGCTGTATTTATATGGACAATATAGACAGCAGACAATAATAGAACAGAGCTCAATGCATGACAAGACAAACCAAAGGACAAGCTGTTCATCCTGAGCTGTAATATCTGTGTTCCTGGTTCTGCTATACACATCCAGTCATGTCAAATGACAAAATATAGATAAAGAGGAAAATCCAGCAGGGCAAATTTGGCTGTTTGTTTATTTGCTCTCACACATCTCTTTTCTGTCCATCACATACAAACACAGACAGTGAAAGAGATCAACAATATAGTGCATGTGACCCCTATGAGTGTTGTTTTTCCTGTTCCAGAGATGTGTTCAAGTCCAACAGCATTGTTGGGCTTCAGCATGTCCATGGTCACTACAACTGACACCAGAGCTTTAGATATTATAGAAACAGCTGCAGAACGGTATACGAGGTTAAGCGAAATGGACAGTACAACATGAAGTGGGCTGAGCAGGTGTCTTTATTTCCAGGCTGCTTTTTTGTTTATTATTATTATTATTTTTTAATAATCAGGGATTTTTCTAAAATCAATTTCTAAATTTTATCTTTCCAAAATAAATTTGCAGAGCTGCAGGTTTGACAGACATTTCCAAATTGTACACTTCATTTTTAATTAATCCAGATTGCATGATTTCTGAACAAAAGATTTTGTGGCTTTGTTAAATAAATAAATAAATAAATAAATAAATAAATAAATAAATAATTTTTTTTTCGAAATGGGGAAGGGGAACTTTAGCATTTTTTCATAGAACAATGAACTCTTTTATCTCTAAAGATAAAGGAAAAATGTAATTCCTCATGATATTACCACTTTAATTCCACATTCTGAAATCCCATCAAGCACCTGTTTAAGGGGAATCAGCTGAGATTGGAAACCTGTGAGCATGTCTTATTAAGTCTGTTAATAAACGGCCCACCTCATCAGTGAATACGTAATGCCCTCAGGGCGAACGAGAGACACCGTTCACCCATAAAGCAGACGAGAGGAATAAGAAGCAGAAAATCACCGAATAGCTTTTATGTTGCTCGCCCTCCATCAGGCAGCAGAGAGAAAGGATTTTGCAGCCATAAAGACAGAGCCCGGGAAAAGAGCAGGCGAGCTTGTGCTCGCTAGAATTAATCAGTTTGGGTTTTGGGCCTGAACTTAAATGTCAGGCGCTGCTCTCTCAATGCTTCTGGGCGATTTCTTAAAGCAGGAAAACACGTTAAGCTCACTCACACACACTCACGCACACACCGGAGGTCAAAGTTGGTCAGTGAGCCAAGAAATACCATATCAGAGCTGCCTTCCTCTGCTATTGCCAGCAGTATAAATTGGAGAATTAGTGTATTGATTGGGGAATGTAGCATCCAGCAATCACTTTTAGAGACTTGACAAGATTATTTTATTCTTGTTTTCCTGTATGATTATGTGTTATGTGTGAGTTATGCTCCCAGCATGGGAACTGACAGACTAAATTTACTCAATAAAATGGGGCAGTTAGTGAAGGCAGTCAGCCACAACAGAGAGATCTGTTACTGTTAGCATTTGTGCTAGCTCGACAGACCGCCAAACGGCCCCCCAAAAAGATCAATATATCAAAACCCACACAACTTTCTTGCATAGAATGTGTGGAGGGCACATGCATTCAGAAATATGACCTGAGAAACTTGTACTGCACATATAAATTGTCATGATTTAGGAAATTGGATATTTTAGGGATTTAAGTAGATCAGGATAAAATATAACATTTTAGTGCAAGTTGAATAAACTAGGCGTGTGTGCACGCACACACACACACACACACACACACACACACACACACACACACACACACACACACACACACACGCATGCACACACACACCATCTGCTGTCTCGTATAGCTTTATGCAAAATGTCTAGTTTGCTCCAGATGTTTGTGAGCTGATCCACACCACGTTCAAAGCATTATCACATATTAGACACATAAAAATGCAACAGTAATTCAGCAGTAGTGAACCAGTCAATAAACTCAAGCATACATATTTACTGCTTTTCTAAAGAGATAAACACAGAGTAATTCATTAGTTTACCAAAACATGGAATTTTTATCATTGCATAAAATAAAAGTGAATGAATTGTGACCACAGCTGTGAAGCAGAAGATTTTTATTTAATAAAAATGAATTTTATGGCACCTTTGGAACTTGACATCCACTTATACACATCGATTTTAACTGAATGGAAATAGTCATCACTAATTTTCTGTTTCATGGGAGAAAAAATAAACAAAAATGCAGGTTTTGAATGACATGAATGAGGGTACATCAAGAAATAATAGAAATATAATTTTTGGGTGAACTGCTTATTAAAGAATTATATTCATTGTTTGACAAAAAACACCCATAATACAGTTGGAGTGAAAGATGTACACGTGTAACCAACAGTTTTCCATTGGTAAAACCACATATATGTTCTCTTGCACTGCACCATCTAGTCATGGGAAAAAGGCAATATCACGTCTGTGGTCTGATTGATGAACTCTGTGCGTTTATAATCTCATTTGGAATGGCTTTCTCACTCTCAGTTGTATATGTGTCAGTCTGCGGTGAGGATTTCATTATAGCTGATTGATACTCCCCTACTAAACAAAATCCCTCTGCAAAAAGCCTTAATCTCTGATAAGATGACTCATTTTCCTGAGTAATGGTGCTTTATGATTATATATGTCACACAAATGCTGTGACATAAATATTTTGGAAAATACTGTTGGTCCTCTGGACCACTGTGAGTATTCCAGTGTTGATGAGGAAGTGTTCCATCAAAATGCTCTAAAGCAATAACCATGACAGTTGTGTTTATCTGATCAAATTTATTTTCTTTAATCTAAACTACAGTAAAAATGCAATGCATTAAAGGTGAGGTTTTTAAGTGTCTTAGGCAGTGAACCTTTGACAAAACCTACAAGATGTTGCTATTTCTTTCAAGATAATTTCTTTCAAGACAAAGATACCAATCTGTTTCCCTTTAATTTACTCATAGGAATCAATGTGTAACATAGTGCTCCAGTGACAAGCTATTGAAACTCAAACTTTTGCACATTTGAACAAAGATAAAAAAAAAAAAAAATCAGCTGTCTTGTCTCCTGGATTTTACTGAAACTGCAATCTGACCCATTGTGATGGTGTCACACATTTGCTCTTTTTGTCATATACCCGATTAAAAGTGTAAAACAGAGGAGAGAGCATCTAAACGATTAGGATCCTCCTTCAAAGTGACATATGACAAGACAAAGTGTCAGGTGTCAAAAGGCACTGGACGAAGGGCAGCAGTTCAGCAGGCCTGCAGCACTCTAACACACAGATTCATACATACCCCCCCAAGGTTATGTTTGGAGGGTGTATGCTTAGAAACCATCTTTCCAAAGGTTCTGAGTCCTCATCAAAGCACACGTTCACTTCATCACATGAAAATACCTTTCTGGGTTTTTGACACACAACAGTGTTCTACATGTACTGCAAACATAATTGAGAGACTGTATATGATATTTCTATTTTTAAAATATTTCCTTTGTGACACTTTACATTTGATGTTTTTCTTTTCTTATGTACATTAGGGTTTTATATTCTAATATTGTTATCTAACATCTAATTGTAACGGTGTGTCAGGCAGGAAAACGGAATATTTAACAGCAAAACTCAGGAAACGTGAAGAACACGCACACACATTAAACATAACTGAGACCAGACACAGAATGAACGTAGGAGACAGGCTTATAAAGGAACACAATTGACAAGACTAAATTAACACAGCTGGAGACAGATCAACATAATCAGGACAGAAACAGGAAACTGACCATATATGGGAAAACAGGAAACTAAACAGGAACATACACGTGACACTAATATTGTTAAATAAATGTGTATTGCTTTAGTTTAGTGTTTTGTATTTGTGTGTATGGTGGTGCGCACCTTCTATACTGTATATTAATATTTACCTCATAAGCTTGTGGAAAATCTGCTTGTGATGAGCTTTGATTCATCATCCTGGACTTTCTCATCACCACCTCTTTTTGGCGGTTGTCAGTGTACTATAAAGGTACAAAAAAAAAAAAAAAAAAAAATTATATTTATATATATATATATATATATATATATATATATATATATATATATATATTTATTTAACTGTAAATTTACTGTAATTAACTGTAAATTGTTTTTTTTTTTAGTGTAGAGTGTTGAGTAAGGCTGCATAAAATATGCTGAATATGCTCAAAAAATGTTTAGTCTTTCAGGAATAAATTACTCAAAAGAAAAGAAAACACATCTCACAACACAACATATTGAATTTTAGGCCAAATTTTCTGTGTGCTATTTACCTTCAGAGTGTCACACATAGAAAGAAAAAGAACAAACACATACAAACAAATAAGCATCTTTAACAGCAAGACCATTGACAGGCATTTTGTGACAAATCAAAGTGCTATTGACATATGGTGATTTATCAGTGTGTTTCTTCAGTCAACATTCTTATAAACATCTCTGCATGTGTCTGTACGTTCAACACTTGTCACATCCCTGATCAATACACTCTTTAAGAATCTGAAATGTCTGTAGGAAAATCCATACATGCGTTGGTAATGATTTCAAGACAAAAATCCTGTGTCATACTGCGTTTCTGCAGGTTTAAGCAGCAGGGGGAAATTGCAGCGATTTCAGAGCAATTCAGAATTTTAATTGCATTTATTGTAGAGGACCTATTCTATAGTGTTTTAAAAATACACTATATTGCCAAAAGTATTGGGTCACCCCCTTCTAATGAACAGGTTTGACTATTTTAGTAATTTCCATGAGTACAAATCTTAATGTTTAAGCATATAATGATATTCTAGGGAATTGCGTGCTTCTAATTTTAAAGCAACAGTTTGGACAGGACCCTTTTCTATTCTAACATGACAATGCCTCTGTGTATAAGGCAAGGTTCAAAAAGAAATGATTGATTTAGTCAGTGTGGAAGAACTTGACTGGTCTGCAGAAAGCCAAGTCCTAATCCAAGCTGAACACCTCTGGTGTAACTTTAAATGCAGATCTTGAGCCAAAAACTCTTTACCAAACACCAATGACTTGTACATATACTATATGGACAAACGTATTGGGACACCCCCTTCTTTAGAACAGAAAAAAGACACTTCCAAAACTGTGGCAACAAAGATGGAAACATAATTCATGTATTTAAAAATTGTATTTCCATCTCTGTTGCAACAGTTTTGGAAGTGTCTAAAGTGACTGTACCCATATGAACAAGTCATTGGTGTTTGGTGATGAGTTTTTGGCTCAAGGTCTGCATTTAAAGTTACACCAGAGGTGTTCAGCTTGGATTAGGACTTGGCTTTCTGCAGACCAGTCAAGTTCTTCCACACTGACTAAATCAATCATTTCTTTTTGAACCTTGCCTTATACACAGAGGCATTGTCATGTTAGAATAGAAAAGGGTTCTGTCCAAACTGTTGCTTTAAAATTAGAAGCACACAATTCCCTAGAATATCATTATATGCTTAAACATTAAGATTTGTACTCATGGAAATTACTAAAGTAGTCAAACCTGCTCATTAGAAGGGGGTGACCCAATACTTTTGGCAATATAGTGTATGTTGGAAATTAGCTAAATACAAATAAAACACATAGATATTTGGATGTATAGAGAAGGTTGAAGTAAGCAAAGGCAATTATTCATTTTCTCTCTCATTAGACAGAAAAAAAAAAGACAAAAATATTGGATGCGAAACAACAAACTTTTCTCTTTCTCGCTGCCATATACATAAGCAAATAGAATATTTCTCTATTCTTTATATTAACACAAATAAATACAATCACATAAATCCATCATTCATTGTTGGATGGGCAGTTCTTGTTTTAAGAACTGACTCGAATATTCATTGGCTCCTCGTTAGAACCTCAACAAGTGAGAAATATAGTGAGCTTCTAAAAGTTTTCAAACATTGATAAGTCTGCTGTTTTTATCGTAATAAAAGGCCTTTTAAAAGCTGCTAAATCCCTTGTGGTGATTATTCACTTCTGGGCTTCTGATACCAGTGAAAGCAGCACTTACCTAATTACAGATTAATACATAAATGTGTTTTTAATCATCAGAGGTTTTGAACAGGATGGTCTCATTTCTTGGCGACAGCTGGGGACGCTTTCTTCTGATTCGTTGTAATCCACTTTTTATTATGAAGAAAATTGTGCCGTTTCAGATACAGACGGCTGCTGAGGATAAGTAATAGAGAAGGTGGCATGGGGCACCTTTTAATAAAGGGAGGAGGCAAATACTCTCAGTGTAGCACCATACTGATCTCCTAATTTTACAACAAACATTGAAAAATAATTATAAATAAAGTAAAGAGCTGAAAAAAACTGTTAACGTGAAATTGCTCACATTAAACACATGACCACACATAAAAAAAGACAGTCTTGGTGTGTTTTCTAATTGGTTTATTTAACATCTCTTTAGTAAGCCGTCACTCTCGTAAGCACTTTAATGTAATGATTTACACAACAGTCTATGAAGACAAATGTATTCACATTACAACCAAAAGACCTTTATAGGAATTATGCACGTGATGAAGCATATGCAGTTTGGTGCTGTGACGTTTTTTCATTTATGTGTTGTTATTATGTGCACTGTTATGCAAATGTTCCTGACCCAAATCTGTTTGGTTTAAATGAATGCATTTTACCTTTGAGATGGCTCTCGGTGGGTCATTTGTGTAAAGCGCTCACAGGGAGGTATATAGTGCAGAATTAAGTGGTTAAACAGTGATATCTATTACACACAACCCCATGACGGTACAGCATTAGACTTACTAAATGATATATACAAATTCTAACAGTAACACAGCCTTGTGCACACAGTAATACTTCATAAAACAGCCATTACTCTTGTGAGTTGCAACGCAGGGCTTTCCTCTTATTAAAGATTTATTCACTTACTCTGGAGGAAAATAACTGCTCTGTTTGTGCGATAATACTTCTGGGGCCATTTCTGTGCATGACGTTACAAATATACAGTAAAAATTGTGGTGTATATATATATATATATATATATATATATATATATATATATATATATATATATATATACATACATTTATGGTCAATCTTTGCAGTATTCATGTCACTGTGTATTTATTGTGTGAAACAAATTAACAGTATCACGATTTCCTTGTAATTAGTCACTGTTATTGTAATAACAATTTAATAATATTGTAATAAATGTGTAACAGTCACCGATGTGTTACTAAGTGCATATTTATTCAACGGTTTGTGTTATATATTGAATTAGTGTTCATTTTTAAAAGATTTTGTTTTTAATTTGCATTTTTATAGTGTTTTCTAAAATTCTACGTTGAGGATTTGACTAGGTTAAACCATACTATCAAACTTATCTATTAAACTGTTCTAAATGGGCGAGGCTCTGCACACAGATTGGTTCTGTATCTATATTCTGTTAAAAGAATGACTAAATAATGGTGTCTACAGCAGGGGGTTAAGACCGTTACAATACCCAGCCGTTAGACACAACAGTACAAGACTACGGCTGAAGACACCTTCTTTTTATCTGCTTCCACTGCAAACAGTGCTATGTTGATTAAAGTTTAATTAAGAATCACATTTGGCTGAGTGTCTAGCTCCACTCTACAGGAACAGATTTCTGCGGGCTTAACTCTATAGCTGGCAAAATCCTCTTTTATTACATTCAACCTGTTGTGGAAGCATTGGACAGGAGGGAAGCCAGCCAGCTGCTGAGACCTTGTTTGCTGTCGGAAAAATCCCAAGTCTCCTGAGATTCCCCTGCAGCGGCCCGACTTAATATCAGCACCATCACTGCACAACTATTATTAATGATACTCTTCATTAATTTCTTGTTGGGCTGATGTTATTTATTAAAATATTAAAGAAAACTCCAGGGACACATGTATACACACACACACACACACACACACACACACACACACACACACACACACACATGCATGTAATGAGGGATGTGTGCCTCCTCCTCTCTCTCTTTCAAACTCTATTTCTCTCTGTTGCTCTTTCTTGTTCTTTATGGATGGAGTGTGGAATTACACATGGACACTGCCATCTCTCTCTCTCTCTCTCTCTCTCTCTCTCTCTCTCTCTCTCTCTCTCTCTCTCTCTCTCTCATTAGCTGCTCTCTTGGGCTGAGTGACACCATAAATCCATTCTGCATGCGGCCCATAGCTGGCCACACACACACACGCACACACACGCACGCACACACGCGCAAACACACACACACACACACACACAGACACACATACACACACACACACACACACACACACACACACACACACACACACACACACACACACACAGATAGAGAAACACAGAGAAAGAGAGAGAGAGAGAGAGCAGTTCTCTTTTCTCATTAATGAGGCATCCACATGAGAGATTAATTGACTACTGTCCATCTGAAATAAGCATCCGATATGTCGGGCCAGCACAATCACCTGGCATGCAGATTTGGGTCACGAGGTGACACCCTAATTCTTCATTAGGGATATATGGTAATGTCACTCCTTTGATCACACCAGTACTACAACACATATTCCATACTAATGCATGACAGTATTAGATGGCACTGCAACATTTGTTTCAATCACATAAACATATCAAAAACATACCAATAAAAGATCTCCATAATGAAGTTTGTATTTGAAGTATGTGTTGTTAATATATTCACATTGCATACGGGCAGTAGTCATCCTGAAAAAACAAAAACAAAAAAAAAACACCATGAACACAATTATTAATACAACAAGCAAAACATTTAATAATTGAGTACAAATTGCTATATAATAAAATGTGCACTGCTAATATATATTAGCAATATTATTGATATAAGATATTTACATATTATACATATAATTTGTAAAATACAAAAAAAAAAAAAAAATACAAAAAAAAAAAACAGAATTGACTAATTAATATATTAATTATCAACAAACTAATCACATTTGTGCTTAATGTCACTCATGGTCACTTTGGTTTTCTGTGTTTGCGCAGCTGTCTGTCTAAACTGATCTGGCATCAGATGCTCAAACATCTTAAAGTCTGAGAAGTGGAACCTTTAGTTTGTCCCACCTTCAATTTGTCTCAGTCCATCATTTGATATCTGCTGTATTAATGGCTGTGTTCGCAAAACTGTTCCCTATTAATCATAATAATTAATCAGATCCAATTATATCATATATAAATGTGAACAAATTGCAGGAAAAGTAATGATCTATCATGAAGGTGCCACCAAGAAAAAGAGAGTAAAACAGTAATTAGAAGGGGGGATATTTCAACAGTGGTGTTAGGCTGCAGTGTTTTACAAACACTACCATGATGATGTAATTAGTGTGTGTGTGTGTGTGTGTGTGTGTGTGTGTGTGTGTTAGCAAGTCTCCTAATGCGCATCTGGTGAAATAAAGAAGAAAACTAGAGAAAAGTAAAGTAATACATTTCTGGGATTATAAATGTGTGTGTGTGACATGTTTTTTTTTTTTTTTGGTCACAGTTGTTCATTTGTTTGCTGGGCCGTCTGAAGGCAGTGCCTGAAATGCAATTAAATTTTGTGTTTTTCCTGTGCTGGAGTTTGAGGTGAAAGGAGCAGCAAAACAAGACATCTTAATTATCTTCATTATGAAAAATAATGCATCACACCCTTCCAAACAAAGACTGAGGCAAATAGTCGAACAAAACAAGACTTTGTCCCTCTCTATTTGCTAATATATTCATGATGCTGTTCGCAGTACTATCTACAAATTAGCATGACTGTATTATCTATTATATCCGGTTTATATGGTGCAACCCGAAAGCCTTGAGGAGTTAAAATGGCCTACACCCTCACAGTTGTTCTTTCATCTTGATGTTGTGGCAGCCACAAAGAAGTTAAGCCCTTATCATGACAGTTCCAGAATCTGTCAGCATCACTCGACGGCAAAACCTCATCCACTCGAACCGCATTTATTTCCTGTCTCAGAGATAAGAGGAGGACAGGAACAGGTAAATCCCTTGACATGAAACAAACCCACTCCAGTATGGCCGGCCAAGCCAACAGATAGAGACATAAATCTACTTTTCATTCTTCAAATGGACCATTTTCCATTAACACTTCAGTAAAGCCATAATGAGAAAAGAAATCAAAACATGTATTATCAAATTATGGCTTCAGTCCAGAACTCTTTCAGAGCTGCACGAAAACAAACAACCACACCAAACCTTGTATTGGAAAACAATTCTAGCTACAAATAAATATATAAATAAATATGGTATTAATACTTTTTAGAAGTTGATGTGTCATTTCTATGTTTTACAATTATTTTAAACTGCACTTTGCTCATTCTTTTTATTGTGATATGCTACGACCGCATACTAATTGAGAGACTGCTCAAAATAGCTAAAGGACATAGTGACCAACTGCAGGTCCTAAAATGTTTCTTTACACATTCATATATAATTTAACCTAAAATCTTTATTATTATTATTATTATTATTATTATTATTATTATTATTATTATTATCAATTGCATTATCCATTCCTGTTTCTAAAGCATCCATTCCTGTGTCTTATTACGAGAGGCAATGGTGTCTTCCTCTGAGAGCCTGTATTAATCACCCCGCTCATGTGGTCTCAGAGCAGACCTGGGAACAGGCCTAATAAGACAGACCCTGCCCTACCAGACCAAGGGGAGGCATAGTCTCCCCGCCTATGCATATGCAAATCTCACGCCTGCATATTTACATATTTATTTATTGCCTCCGCTCATGTGGAGGTGCTGGCTGGAAAGGGTGTTAATATCTGTGGGGCAGCCTTTAGAGAGAGCGCTGGGAGAATTGGTGGGAGGTAGAACTCAGTCCACAGAGGAGATTCAGCTGTAATTAAGGGCTGTTTTACCGAGCATAAATAATGCTGTTTGTATTGGAGGGAGAGAGAGAGAGAGAGAGAGAGAGAGAGAGAGAGAGAGAGAGAGAGAGAGAGAGAGAGAGAAGACAAAGAACAAGAAAATAGATGCTAGATGAAAAGGCAGGATATAGAAGGGTGGGTCTGGCTGGGATTAAACGCTCTCTTTAATGAGGCCTTTGATGTCTTTTATAAGCAGGTTTAAAACACACTTTGGCACCAGCAGCTGCAGGCTGTGTAAGTTATCCTGTAGAATTGGTCACGGAGACCTGTTGGAGAAAGTGATTCCATCTGGACTTTTTTTTTTTTTTTCCCTGTCCTGCCCAATTTTCCTCTTTGTTACAGAGATAAAATGTTATTAGTGTTGTTTGCTAGGGCAAGCATGACAATTATTGTTGCTCAAAGAGAAATTTCAACAAACCCCTAAAACCCCCAAACCCCTTAAATGGATCACTGAATTTGTTGTTTGTTAATTGCTCTCTGTTAATTGATCTCATGTGAGTAAAAGTTTGCTGGAGGGGAGGGACTGAAACTCAGCTGACCATTGACAACTTATTGCTCAGCCCTCGCACCGGAATACATGTCATCAGAGAAGAGATGCTGTAGCGAAAGGGAGGGGCATGAAAGGTGAAAGATTAAAGTGACACTTTTTTTTTTTTCTTTTTAATAATGATGTGCATAAATAATTCATAATAATCTGTGTAAGTATCCACAAAACATATGAATTTTGCTGGAAAGTTTTGGAGACTTTTATCTTTGGTGTGTACTACTGACAGAAACTGATAAATCAAATGAAGTGATTAGACCATTTTCACTTGGAAAGGAAAAAAAAAAAAAAAAAAAAAAAAACATGGTTGATTTTAAAGATGATTTTCATACAGCCAGCTGTGGAGAGCAATGGCCATGCTAGGAGGGGAAAAAGTTAAATAAATAAATAAATAAAAAGTGAAATGCTGTTTTTTTACGGAGCCCCTAAATGGACATTTGCAAAAAATTAAAAAAATGAAGACTTTCTCGTGCACAAGAGAAACGTTTCGCATGAGAACGAGAAACTATCGCTTGCTCACGAGAAACTTTCGTGTGCTCACGAGAAACTATCGCGTGTTCACGAGAAACTTTCGCGTGCACACGAGAAACTTTTTGCGAGCTCACGAGTTACAGTTTCCGGTTGCGTCTCTTCTGCCATCTTACAAAGAAGAAAACAAGAGCATGCATGCACATGAATTAGCCTAATTGAGATCTATTTTGGCCTTCAGTATGAAAACTTTGTTTCTGTTCTTGCATTTCGACACAGATAAATCACCACTGAACGGCATAAGAACAGCTTTTTCCCTCAGGCTATATTCCACCTGAATAATAAATAACATCTTAGGACTGTACATCTGTACATAACTTCTTAAAACTTTTCATCTGTAAAATAGCACATTCATAATTCTTTCTATTTTCTCTATATTTTGTACATAACTTCCTTAAACATTTGCACATTCATAATTCTATTTTATCTATATTTTTATTACCATATAGCTATTTTTTTATTATTATTTATTGTCTATTCTGTTTATTATTAGCGTTATATTTCATTCTATTACCTTAAATTATATGTATGTCTGCATGTCTGTACTTACTCCACTGGATGCCCCTGTCACCAATGTGTTAAAATATTATTACTTCTCAAGATCAAAACATCATTTATTAAACCACTTTGTCTGATTTAATGCATCTTTGCAGATATTCACAAAGCTGGAATGCTGCGCTTTGCAACAATAGACCTACAACTTGTGGTGAGAAGCAGCAGCAGCGGTCGTCCAGAAGCAAGCAGACAAAAGGTACTCCTCTCAGAAAACATACAAATAAAGATCATTTTAGATGTTTAATTATTAATTGGAGCATTGGGATAGCTAGAAGAGGGCTTAATGAAATAATTTTTGTGAAAACCTCAAATTCAACCAAAATTGACATTTTCCATTTCTTTTGCCTGTAGCTCAAAATTAGTCCGTGCGCATTTTGACTCATTTTGCCAGCACAGGTCACAAATAATCATATATATATATATATATATATATATATATATATATATATATATATATATATATATATATATATATATATATATAAAGTGCAGTCAGTCGATTAGAATTGCTAATTAATCACACATTTTTTTTTTTTTTTTTCTGAAATACGCATTGGTCTTTTCGCAACAATTAAATGTTTAAATTTACCTCTAAAATGCTTGTTAAACCAGTTTAAATGAAATATTGCATATGTTTAAACTGTGAAATATGTTGCATTAGGAACTGTATTTAATGAAAATAGAGGCATTTAGGCAAAGAAAGAAAGAAAGAAAGAAAGAAAGAAAGAAAGAAAGAAAGAAAGAAAGAAAGAAAGAAAGAAAGAAAGAAAAAGAAAGAAAAATGTCAAAGAAATGTCAAAGAAATAAAAAACGAAAATGAAATGAAACTAACAGCAGTTACTGAAAACCTAACTAAAGTAAAGTAATAAGCTCAGTGCACACAGCCGTATTGCACCATTCAGCTCATTTCACAGAGAGTTTTCTCTGCCGTCATAGCATACATTAAAGCGGACATATTATAATTATACTGGACCCTCGAAAGTGGCTTTATGGACCTGCCTTGAACTTGGTATATGAGGCTGAATCAGTGTTTAATTTGTAAATTGGGAGGTCCCGGAATAAAGC
Organism: Spinibarbus caldwelli; assembly: GCA_039654775.1. Classification (NCBI taxonomy): domain Eukaryota; kingdom Metazoa; phylum Chordata; class Actinopteri; order Cypriniformes; family Cyprinidae; genus Spinibarbus; species Spinibarbus caldwelli. The sequence goes on along the minus strand of CM077232.1, from coordinate 32,713,433 downwards.
GGGGTGACGGATCCGGCCAGTGTTAGCGGTAATGGAGCATTCACGCAATCACATTGGTGGACCAACTTAAGTGGTTACCAGCTTGCATCAGTTGCTTTTATAGTAGGATATGCACATGTACTCTAAAGAATCATGGTTATTTTATTTTAAACATTTATTTAAACATTTTTATTCAGTGTTTGGGTAGTTTTTTTTTTGTGTAACCCAGCTCCTGGGACAGGACAGTCACAACAACCTGGTTGTAATGAGCGTGAATATTTTGCATCCTCTTCAGGTAAGAGTAGTTCTCAGTGCTGCCGACTTGCATTTCTTTGGAAAAATGTAGGATTGTGTAGGTTTTTTTATTTTTTTATTTATTTATTTATTTTTTTTTTAATTTATAAAACAGCTTCTTTGCTGTAAATCATTTTATTTTATGCAAATCAAACTAAAGGGATGCAATGCCAGTCACCTAAATGATCTGCATGGGTCTTTTTGCAACAATTAAATGTTTTTTTTTTTTTTTTTTTTTTTTTTTGTTGTTGTTGTTTTACTTCTAAAATGCTTGTTTAAATGTAATAAATATTGTATTCATGTTTAAATGGTAAAATATGTTGTATTAAGAACTGTATTTAACAAAATTAAAGGCATTTAGGCAAAGAAGGAAAGAAAGAAATGTCAAAATAAATGAAAAACTAAAATGAAACACAGAAAACCTAACTAAAATATACTGGTGCATCTCAATAAATTAGAATGTCGTGGACAAGTTCATTTATTTCAGTAATTCAACTCAAATTGTGAAACTCACGTTTTAAATAAATTCAGTGCACACAGACTGAAGTAGTTTAAGTCTTTGGTTCTTTTAATTGTGATGATTTTGGCTCACATTTAACAAAAACCCACCAATTCACTATCTCAACAAATTAGAATACTTCATAAGACCAAAAAAAAAAAAAAAAAAAATAGTGAATTGTTGGCCATCTGGAAAGTATGTTAATTTACTGTATATGTACTCAATACTTGGTAGGGGCTCCTTTTGCTTTAATTACAGCCTCAATTCAGCGTGACATGGAGGTGATCAGTTTTTGGCACTGCTGAGGTGGTATGGAAGCCCAGGTTTCTTTGACAGTGGCCTTCAGCTCATCTGCATTTTTTTGGTCTCTTGTTTCTCATTTTCCTCTTGACAATACCCCATAGATTCTCTATGGGGTTCAGGTCTGGTGAGTTTGCTGGCCAGTCAAGCACACCAACACCATGGTCATTTAACCAACTTTTGGTGCTTTTGGCAGTGTGGGCAGGTGCCAAATCCTGCTGGAAAATGAAATCAACATCTTTAAAAAGCTGGTCAGCAGAAGGAAGCATGAAGTGCTCCAAAATTTCTTGGTAAACGGGTGCAGTGACTTTGGTTTTCAAAAAACACAATGGACCTACACCAGCAGATGACATTGCACCCCAAATCATCATAGACTGTGGAAACTTAACACTGGACTTCAAGCAACTTGGGCTATGAGCTTCTCCACCCTTCCTCCAGACTCTAGGACCTTGGTTTCCAAATGAAATATAAAACTTGCTCTCATCTGAAAAGAGGACTTTGGACCACTGGGCAACAGTCCAGTTCTTCTTCTCCTTAGCCCAGGTAAGATGCCTCTGACATTGTCTGTGGTTCAGGAGTACAAGAGGAATACGACAACTGTAGCCAAATTCCTTGACACGTCTGTGTGTGGTGGCTCTTGATGCCTTGACCCCAGCCTCAGTCCATGCCTTGTGAAGTTCACCCAAATTCTTGAATCGATTTTGCTTGACAATCCTCATAAGGCTGCGGTTCTCTCGGTTGGTTGTGCATCTTTTTCTTCCACACTTTTTCCTTCCACTCAACTTTCTGTTAACATGCTTGGATACAGCACTCTGTGAACAGCCAGCTTCTTTGGCAATGAATGTTTGTGGCTTACCCTCCTTGTGAAGGGTGTCAATGATTTTCTTCTGGACAACCGTCAGATCAGCAGTCTTCCCCATGATTGTGTAACCTAGTGAACCAAACTGAGAGACCATTTTGAAGGCTCAGGAAACCTTTGCAGGTGTTTTGAGTTGATTAACTTATTGGCATGTCACCATATTCTAATTTGTTGAGATAGTGAATTGGTGGGTTTTTGTTAAATGTGAGCCAAAATCATCACAATTAAAAGAAACCAAAGACTTAAATTACTTCAGTCTGTGTGCATTGAATTTATTTAATACACGAGTTTCACAATTTGAGTTGAATTACTGAAATAAATAAACTTTTCCACAACATTCTAATTTATTGAGATACACCTGTATACATATTTAATTGGCTTTTAAAGTTTTATGTGGGACAATAGGCTATTGCCATATCGAAATCCAAACTTTGAGCTTTTATACTGTAGCTACCAATCGCTTCTAGACCTCAAAATGCGTTTTAAATGTCAGAATCAGAAAGAGCTTTATTGTCAAGTGTATTTACACACACAAAAACACAAGACATTTGTCTTGGTGACAGGAGCATCCAGTGGAGAAAGTACAGACAGAGTGCAGAAATATAATTTAAGGTAATATAATTAAATATAAGGCTAATAATAAACAGAATAGACAATAACAATAATAATAAAAAAAATAACTATATGGTAATAAAAATATAGATAAAATAGAATTATGAATGTGCAAATGTTTTAGGAGGTTATGTACAAAACATAGAGAAAATAAGAATTATGAATGTGCTATTTTACAGATGAAAAGTTTTAAGAAGTTATGCACATATGTACAGTCCTGATATGTTAGGCTATGTATTGTTCAGGTGGAATATAGCCTGAGGGAAAAAGCTGTTCTTATGCCGTTCACTGGTGATTTATCTGTGTCCAAATGCAAGAACAGAAACAAAGTTTTCATATTGAAGGCCAAAATAGAGCTCAATTAGGCTAATTAATGCGCATGCATGCCCGTTTTCTTCTTTGCAAGATGGCAGAAGAGACGCAACCGGAAACTGTAACTCGTGAGCTCGCAAAAAGTTTCTCGTGAGCACGAGATAGTTTCTCGTTCTCACGCGATAGTTTCTCATGCACATGCGAAAATCTTCATTTTTTTTATTTTTTTGCAAATGTCCCTTTAGTTGCTCCGTAGTTTTTGTATTTATCATTATTTTGTGTATTATTATCACATAAAATCCTGATAACTGGATAGTGCTTAGATGAGTTGTGTGTAAGATTTAACATGGCTCATTCGAGTGGCAAACTACAGATTCATATGCGTCTCATTTCCTTTTGCAACAGCCATTTTCCCATCAGCTATTCAGTCACGCACCTTCACGGGTCAACAAGACAACCAGATAGATAAATATGTTTACTCCTAGCCTTCTGATCAGGGATTCATGTCTGTCTTATTGTTTTATTTACACAAAAAATAAAAACAGTAGAGTCAAATATATACTCAGGATCCCTTCTGACACCTGAGCTCTTCAATACCGCTTATAAATCAACTAATTCTGGAATATAGGGGTTTAGGCTATTGTAGATCCATAGAAGTACGATATTGAGAGCATATCTACAATTAAAATGCATGTTTAAGTTCATAATTACTTAAGAGGGGAGAAGGAAGCTAAATATTTAGAAATTCTCTGATTCCTGACTATAGTACAGAACACGTATTCTCACAAGAGATATTAATTTCCACAGGTATCTAATATCTCCCTCACAGCACATAAATTAAAGATATGAAAAATATGAATCTCTCTCTGAGGACACGCTATACCTGTTCGACACTCCAGAGCATATAATTAAAGAAGGATTTCTCACTGATCCATATAAACACATGTAATCCACGCTACTCATCTCCCTCTTTTAGTTTAATATACCTTTGTTAGTCTCAATTCAGTTGTTCTCACAGCACTGTGAGCAGAGTTAGACAACAGAAATGAGCTAACAATATAGTTCCTCATGGGTGCAATTACTATGTCTCTCTCCCTCTCTTGAGGAGAGGGGATGCCCCCCATGAGTAAGACGCTTTAGTTGTCATGGCGGTGTGGCAGGATGCTGCCCCGGTGTCCGAGTTTGCTGCTCCCATGAGGAGGGGAATAATAGTGTCCAACTCAAAGGGCCAATAAATCAATCGCACTTAACAGCTGCAGTTCAGGAGATTTCAGAATGTCTCTAAATGAAAACATGAGGGCAGTCTATGCTCTCTGCCATTTGTCACCAGGTGACTGTGACACAGCAAGGTTATTGCCATTACCTAATACAATTACAATGATGGAAAAATGGCAGGGATATATATATATATATATATATATATATATATATATATATATATATATATATATATATATATACACAGTGCCTTGCGAAACTATTCATACCCCTTAATTTTGTTTTGTTATGTTGGTGCCTTATGTTAAACTGCTTTATATTATTATTATTTTTTCCCCCCACATCAATCTACACTCCATACACCATAATGGTAAAGAAAAAAAACAGGTTTTTAACATTTGCAAATTTATTAAAAATAAAAATACTTGATTCCATTGCATAAGTATTCATACCCTTATCTGGGATCGTTGAAATTTAGCTTAGAAGCATTTATATTGCTTGTAGATGTTACTACACTTCGAGTGAAGTTAACCTCTGGCAAATTTAATTGAATGGGTATGATTTGGAGGCACACACGTCTTAATAAAAGGTTTAACAGCTGATAATGCATACCAGAGCAAAAACTAAGCCCTAAGGTCAAAAGAACTGCCTGTAGAGCACAGAAACATATCTGCATAAAGCCACACATCTGGGGAAGAGTTCAGAAAAAAATTTCTGCAGCATTGAAGGTTCACAGAAGCATTTAGTCTCTGTTACCCTTAATAGAAGAAGTTTGAAATGACCAGGAATCTTCCTAGAGCTGGCCTCCTGGCCAAACTGAGCAATTGATGGAGAAGGGCTTTGGTTAGTGTGGTGACTAAGAAGCTGATGGTCACTCTAGTTGAGCTCCATGATCATATGTGCAGACAGGAGAAATCTACAGGACAAACATCACTGCAACACTCAACCAATCTGGGCTTTATGGTGGTGTGGCCAAACTCAATCCTCTCCTCAGTGAAGACACATGAAAACATACTTGGAATTTGCAAAAAAGCACCTAAAGGACCCTCAGACTGTGAGAAACAAGATTATCTGGTCTGATGATCCTCAATTCCAAACATCATGCTTGAAGGAAACCAGCTCTGCTCATCACCTGCAGAGTACCATCCCAAAAGTAAAGTGTGCTGGTAGCAGCCTCATGCTGTGGGGTGTTTTTTCAGCGGCAGGGACTGAAGGACTCGTCTGTGAATGTCCTTGAGTGGCCCAGCCACAGCCTGGGATTGAACCCAATCAAATATTTCTGGAGAAACCTGAAAATGTGCATCTGCCCCCATCCAACCTGACAGAGCTTGAGAGGTGAAGAGATGAGGAGAAGAATGGCAGATAATTTCCAAATGCTGATGAGCAAAGCTTGTCGCATCAAACAAAAAAAGATTTGAGACTGTAAACGTGCTTCAGCTAAATATTTAGCTAAGGGTATGAGTACTTATGCACTTATGAGTACTTATGTACTTATTTCAGTTTTTTTTTTTTTTAATAAATTGAAGTTGTGACAATTCTGTTTTTGCTTTGTCAATATGGTGTATGGAGTGTAGATTGATGTGGGGAAGAAAAATAATTTAAAGCCTACTACTTGACTACTATTAAGTAACAAGAAAATTTGATTACTAAATTAGTGAGTAATAGCACTCATTGAATGTGGTTGTTCACTGTTAGCGACTACTTTTTTTTTTAACTTCTTTTTTTCATATAGGCCTACATTCCAAAGAATGACTACAAACAATTTCATAATGTGAAAATAATCACTGACTAATGCAGGACAAATTAACATTAATTGACCGTTCACAAAACTCACCCACCCTTAGTTACTGTTGCCATGACCGACAAACAATGCCGCTCTCACACTACAAATCATGTTCTCACACAGTGAAAAATACATCGCAGAGCAAAGAGGAAACTGATAACACACCGACAGAGGAGACAGAGCAGGTTACTTCTGATTTGAAACCAGGTCTCAAATGAGTCCCTCACCGGTTGGGGTGCGGTCATGAGTGGCCACCGTGCCCGTGGTCTGTGGAGCGGCCACCATCTCACGTGGCACATCAACTGCCTGGAGATGCTGGCCGTATTTCAAACACTGAAGTTGTTTCTCCCAGACCTGAGAGATCGCCATGTGTTCTCCCAACACATCGGTGGTCTCTTATATCAACCATCAGGGAGGTCTGTGTTTGCGCCCCTTGTACAAGCTGGCGCACCAGATCCTTGTGTGGTCCCAGGACAAACTCCTCTTGCTGAGAGCAGTGCATATTCCTGGGCACCTCAATATGGGAGCAGACATCCTGTTGAGACAGGGGCCGAGGCCCGGGGAATGGATGCTTCACCCCGAGGTGGTGGAGCAAATTTGGAGAGTTTTTGGCCAGGCTCAAGTGGACCTCTTTGCGACTCAAGAGACATCGCAATGTCCCCTCTGGTACTCTCTGACTCATCCAGCTCCGCTGGGGCTGGATGCCATGGTACAGACTTGGCCGAGGCTTCGTCTGTACACTTTTCCCCCGATTGTTCTGCTCCCAGGAGTTCTGGAGAGAGTGCGCTGGGACGGGGTCCGTCTGCTACTAGTAGCCCCGTTCTGGCCGGGCCGAGTATGGTTCTTGGACCTGATTTCCCTTCTCGACGGCTCTCCATGGGAGATTCCCATCAGGAGGGATCTCCTCTCACAGGCGGGGGGCACCATCTTTCACCCCCGCCCGGAGTTGTGGAAGCTGTGGGTGTGGCCCCTGAGGGGGCACAACTCGTAGCTTCTGGTCTCTCAACCGAGGTTGTTGAAACCATCCTCCAATCCAGAGCTCCCTCTACGAGGAAACTGTATGACCTAAAGTGGAACCTTTTCACTTCATGGTGCAGAGATCGCCAGCTTGACCCAGTTAACTGCCCGGTCGGTTCAGTGCTGGAGTTCTTGCAGGCTAGATTATCTGCAGAGTTGACCCACTCCACCCTGAAAGTGTACGTGGCGGCTATAACTGCTTACCACGCCCCTCTCGGTGGTCAGTCTGTGGGAAGACACCCCCTGGTTACACGTTTCCTCCGTAGTGCGCTGAAGCTGCGGCCTCCCATACGATCTCGTATCCCCCCGTGGGATATGGCCGTGGTCCTGGAGGCTCTCTGTAAATCTCCGTTTGAAACTTTAGAGGAGGTTTCAGATCGAGTTCTGACACTTAAGGCTGTCTTCTTGTTAGCTATCACATCACTGAAGGGAGTCGGAGATTTGCAGACCCTGTCAGTGGCCCCCTCCTTCCTAGACTTTGCGCCAAAGCTTTTCTGTACCCCAGGCCGGGGTACATCCCTAAAGTGCCCTCCTCAGTACCACGGCCCGTCGTACTTCAGGCATCCTGTCCTCCTCCCTTTCGGGAGCCTGACCAGCAGAAGCTAAATTGCATGTGTCCAGTATGAGCACTGGATGCATATGTCCACAGAGCTGCCATGTAGAGGATGTCCGACCAGTTATTCATTTGCTATGGTCCTTCCAAGAGAGGGTTTCCTGCCACTAAGCAGACCCTCAGTAGGTGGATTGTTAATGCCATTATTATGTCATATGAGTCCTCTGGCCTTCCCTCACCCTTAGGGGTTAAGGCTCACTCCACCCGAAGTGTGGCGGCCTCTAATTCCATTTGAGTTTAGGCAGGTTATATGCGCGGCGCAGAGAGAGTGAAAAAGCAAATGTGGTAATTAATATTGCTATTTAAATATGACAGATTCATAACTCGTAAGACATGGGAAATACAGTTGACTTTGCTTTTTCATTTGAAATGTGGCAGTCACTGTGTGTTCGCGAAAGCTAAAATGCAAACGGTAATGCAAGATTTGCAATTGCATTTGGATTATGTCACAATTTATGCATCCACATATGGAAAACGCAATTGAAAATACAATTTGCAATTCTATTTGAAAATAGTCCGGAAAATCGTTCCATAGATCACTGTATTGCCTCAGTTCAAACACGTGAATCGATCGTCTTTTCATATTTATTAAAGCACGAAATTAACATGAATAAACATCAGAAAGTTTTTTATTTCAACCGCGGAACACATCATTTTTCAAGTTTAAGTCCACCGAAGTTAATCTGCTCTTCCATCTGATTTGTGGTTAAGGCTAGAAGAAAAACAGTTGCGGCTACTGGGCATGCGCATTTACATATTTTTCGAGCCTATAATATAACGTGAAACCTATGAAAATGGTTTAAAAAAGTACATGGCGCCATAGTTTCATCACTTTAGAGTGTCGCAGTGACCGTCTTTTTGTAGTAAAGGACCTTTCATAGTTTAATGAGTGGGAAGATGACATGAAGCGTCACGGTTAACCTGCACTGAAAACAGATTAGCTCACATGTGCATATAAAGCTCCCGATCGTGGCGAAGTTCGCGGGATTTTGTCCACAGAATGATAAGAGCACACGTTTTAACATATTGTTTTATTATTT